>CAWUFW010002924.1:1562500-1997111 GCA_963921515.1 Calotriton arnoldi
GGAGCTGATTGTGGGTGTCCGTTAGGGACTGTGAGTGGTCCCTGACGGGACTTAGACACCCACGTATGGCGTCTAGTTTGGCTGCCATGCGGTCAAACCCCACCTGCACCTGTTCAGCCAGCTTCTCCTGGCACCCTAACACATGGCGTTGGAAGGCCATGTGTTCGTCGTGGGGGTCCTGGGAGGCAGCCGTGGTGGTGGGTGCTGCCTGCTGTGTGTGCTGTGCAGGGGGTGGGTTCTCCTTGTGGCAGCTGGACTGCCCTGATCCTGGAAGTGGGCTGTGGAGGCTCTCCACGAGCTGTTGGAGGGCGTTGGGGTCAAAGGTGTTGTGGTCCTCTTCGTCATCACAGAAGAGAGGTTCAGACTGCTCTGCAGGAGGTGTTGGATTTCCCCCTGCAATGTGAAGGGGAGATGCAGTTTAACATTGTGTTCACATGTATGTTGACGCATTGTACATGTTTACATTTAGACTGCATGACAGTGTACATTGTGACTGTTTGGGGGGAGCTGCCTCTTTGATGCGGGACAGTGGACATTCCGACTACATCACGGATGTGTGTTTGTACTTGTACATTGTCAACTCACATTTCCTGCAGTGCCAAATGTGATTGGCCAGTTTCTACACACATGCGGCACCAGTTGTGTCCTCTGTTCTGTTGTGGACGTGTTGCGGTTTGTACCACATCGTTGTCAATGTTGATGTGCCCTGCATGTAATGTGTGTGTGCCGCATTTTGGGGGAGTCGCCCTTGCAGCTCTGATTTAGCTGCCCTTATCCCTTTCATGCGGTGTGCCTCTGGGTTCTGTGCTTATGCAGTGCTGAGATGTTGCATACCTGTGTGCATTGGTCTCTTGGTGGGAGTTGTGGGTCTGGGGCATGGTTTGTCCGCAGATGTGCTATGCTTAATTGTGTATGTGTGCCATTGTGCCCATCTCCCCCCCGTCCCCCCAGTCCCTGGTGGTTACTCACCCTGTTGCTGTTGTGTCCGGTCATGTTGAGCAGTGTCCGGTCCCCCAACTCCTGCCACCGTCTCCCCACTGATGACTGTGGACACCATTTCCTCCATCTCGTCCAGCTCCTCCTGTGGCGCTGGACTCTCACCTCCAGTCTGCATTGCTGCCTTCCGGTTGTTTGCGAGTTTCTGCTTGGTTTTGCGCTTCACATCATTCCAGCGCCTCTTGACCTCGTCCATTGTCCTCTTCAGCACTCCGACTGCATTCACCTTGTCCACGATGGTCTGCCATATTCCATTTTTAGTTGCCAGTGACACAGTGGAGGTGACGAACAGTGGTTGATGGTGTTCTATCACCTCCGTTATCAGGATCCTGTTTTCCTGCGGACTAAACCGCTTCTTCCTACTCTTCTTGTCCTTGCCCTTCCCTGACCCCGAGGTCCCTGCCTGTTCCTCCGGGGGGCTTGTGGGGTTCTGGTTGTCCTCTGTACTTGCTCCGGATGCCTCCATTGTGCTTCGCTGTTGTTTGGCTTTTGTTGGTATGTTTTTTTTCTAGTGCATTTTCCCGCATGACGCGTGGGAATTGCAGGCCTGTGGCTGGTTTTCGTAGATTTTTGTATCGCGATTGGCATCATCGCTACTATTTTCGCGTTGGGGTTTCGCGTTTTTGTGGCGTTGCGTTGTTTTTAACGCGTTCATTTGACGCGTTGTCGTGTGACTATCGCATGGTACCGCCATGTTGTGAATACCACATTGACACAGAGTTGTTTTCCCGCGATAGACTGCGATGTGAAGGGTTGCATTAAGCTACACTTGCAGTGGTTATCCCACATTCTTGAGAATATTTGTGGGAGTTTCAGGCATTACTAAGCACTATGGAGTAGACAAGTCTTCTCTCTCTTGTTTAGCTAAATTAACCTTGTAGGCATGCCAGCTCAGTCAGCTTGCGCCCTAGACAGACATACTCGTGCTGCAGACTAACGGTATTTACTACTGTCTGCAGGTGGGGCAGCTGTAGTCTACAACTACACAATTATCTTATTTTTCTATTATGGCCATACTCTGTTACATAAATGGCAACTGCTCAATTTCACTTTCACCCTGACTACTACAACAAGGCAGATGATATCTGATGTGAATGATTATATATGAGACGACGTGAGGTACTATGATTGATTGTGTAACCATGCAGCTGATAGGCCACCCATGGCTGACACGGTCGAAATGACATAGGTAGGAAGTGGGTTTGGAGTCGGGGGGAGGCGATTTATAATTGGTGGGTATGGGTACATTCATACACAATATATACGTTGTGCTTGCAAACTACTGTGAGTCAAGGGAGTATTCTGAAATACAACCTTGAATCAAAAACCTTGAAAAAAAACAGTCCTTGTTTATTTTTTTTAAATTCTAATCTTATTCTTATCTTCACCCTTGGCTTTGCTACTCTGGCATGGTTTATTTTTCTTTTACATTCTCTTCATCCAGTGACAGTCTCCACCTATGCTGTGATTGAATACCATTCATTCAAAGTAAACATGGCTATCATTCTTCTTAATCTCTCAACAAACCTTTCACCAACAACATACATTTGTAAATTGTTTTTACACCACCACCCATGTGTCCTTTCTTGCCTTTGAGTTTGACCCATCAAACCCCCCAGAGGATTCCTATCACCCATACAGTTTCACCCACCCACCCAGGCAGGCATCCTTTCTTTCACCTTTCACCCATCCTTCAAACACCCATCCATCCTATCAGCCACCTATGCATCCCAGACTCCCTTCCTTCACCCACGCATATTTCTCTGCCAGTCATATATTACATGTCACCCGTCCTTCCTCCTTCCATCCTTCTTTCCCTTTTCGTTCAACCCATCCATCAAGGTAGTCCGACTCTTAGTCTTCTTCATAAAACTTTCCCAGCTGAGTTGAAGTCAGATAGAAGAGGCCATTAGTTACTCAACTCCCGCCGCTAATGCTATTGCTAATGCTAAGTAAAGGGTGTTTTCTTCAACCGTTGTTCACAACAACTTAGTCTCTCTCAACTGTACAGTGTACACCCTTGCAGCGAGTGTGTATTGTCAATAAGTAAGGAATATAACTTACCACCGCCCGCCATTGCTGCTGGCTCACCCCCTGCAGCTGCTGCATCTGCTCCTCCTGGCTGGCGTTGCCTTCCCCACTGGCCCCGGCACTGGTTGTCGGTACGCCTAAAAACATTACACATTTTTTAGATGCTATATACGCCTCCCCCTATTTTTTTTTTCACTAGCAAGATTGAAAATACAATAAATACATACACCACACACATCACTAGTACAAATCGGGTACTAGAATAGAGTAGACAGTATATCCTATCAAAAATAATAAAATATCTGGTTGGGCATTTTGTTGGTGTTAATATTCGAAAAGCCTCTCAAGAAGAGGACAACCCAAAGGACTGGACTCAGTGGCTAGAGCTATTGGTGAATCTGAGTTTTAAAACTCTTTAAAAAGAAAAAGAGTGGCCAACTGGGCGGACAATCGGACATGAGGTCTCTCATCTCAAGTCCTCTCTCTTGGTTGGAAATATATAATTGTGTCCTCCTCCTCCTCCTCCTTATACTTCCTTCCAGACATGGTGCACAGTAATCAGTTGTTTACAATCAACTGCTGCTAATAATAATAGTACTAGGCCTAGACGAGAAAAAGTAAAAATACACCACTTTGGGGTGTCCAACGTGACCATCATTTTATTTACTGATTGAGTATGAGAAAGAAAGTAAAAGAAAGCCTTCTAATCTAAACAAACGTGCGTAGAATACCTTAGTGGGGCATGCAATCTGCACAGCAGAGTAGTAGTACTAGTAGTCGTAAAGGTCGGACCAATGTGTTCTCTGAGTCTTACAGTAGTACCACCACTAGGCAGTCCACAAAATATAAGGGGAGAGGGAAAGTTGACTGAAAAACTAGAATAAATTATAAAGCAAGCTACAGACAGACTAATAGTAGTACAGAGTCAGAGGCAGCTAGATTGATGTAAAAAAACAGGCACTAGAAATATAAATAACTGAATTGGTAGGTAATGCAGGGATAAAAAGAATTTAGAAACAAATAGATCGGTAAAAGAAGATTTGGTAAAAAATAGGATTAGGAAACAGAAATAATCGTTAAAAAAAAAATAAGGTGCAGTAAAAGTTAGGGAAATATAATTATTAATATTAACAATAGAAGGACTTACTGGGGCCAGCAGTAGAGCGATCGGTAGTAGGGGAGCGATCCTGGGAGGCACCTCCAGCTCCCACCTCGGCAAACCCCGTCCTCTTCTTGCCCCTAGATACTGATCATGTAAGACATAATAACAAAGAGAGACAAAAATTGATTGGTGTGAACAAATAATAAATATTCAAAAATTCGCTCCAAAAAGATTTTTTGACAGGAAACTGTAATTGCAATAAAATTGACCTATCTAACTACTAGTAGTAGTAGACTAGTATCGCGGTCGCGGCCCGTCCTATCTCTTTATTATTCCACTGTTCCATTCCGATTCCAGAATCCTAAACCTAAGTACCACCTAGCCTGCATATTCCAAAGACTTTGGAATGAATTGCCAAAAATTATATTTGCTTCTTATAAGTTCCGATCTCATCAATGAATCAACCCCATTTGACGGGCCAATTCACTAAGTCTGCATTTATTTTAGTCCTCAAAAATGCATAGATGGACGCATGCATATTGCATTCACCAAATTGTTGGTTGGTTGCTGATGCTGAGTTGCTATATTATTCAGTCACTAACAAACTACAAAAGGTTCTACTAAGGAGTCAGCAGCACGTGACGGAGGACGCGTCACGCGGACCGCTAATAAATGACCAACTAATACTAAGTAACTAACTATAACTACCTACCTACCACTATCTTAGGGACAGGACAAAGGAAAGGAGTCTCTCTAGTCTGCATTACCTAACTTAAGTTCTCTAACCTCTCTTACATAATCAGCCCAAGCGAGTGCAAAGTTGCAAACAAGTAAGATTTGTAACGCCAAGCACCTGTCTAGAAGAATAAATTAACAATCACATAATATAAGATTTTTAAACGTAACTTACCTGCATGTAAGCAGCAGCAGCATTCTTGCTATTTGGGAAAAATTAATACTCGCAACTACACAGAACAGAACACACAATAGTAATAAAAATTAGCTACTCACCAATCCCCACGACCTCAACACCTAGCAGGTCCAGCAGGTCCTGCTACCGGTCCAAGATGCCAGACCACCGGTGAGTCAGTTGGTTGTGGGTGCGCCGGACCCCAGGGCAGCAAAACATTGCCTGGCGCACCCTCGCCCACCGGCGGTGACGCTCCTGGATCCGAGAGCCTGAACTGGGACTGCCGCCTGCTGCCTGCTGCCTGCTGCCTAGGGCAGGCACCTCCACCTCCGAGAATAAGGCCCGGGCCTGTACCCCTTCCGAGTGCTGCCTTCCGCAAGCAAGGCGGCTCTTGGTTGCACTCTTAGACTTAGAGCCATGGTTCTGGGGGGCGGGGGGCGGAAAAGAAAATTTAGAAGTAAAAAATAAAGTCAGAAGAAGAAGTAGGGAAGTAAAAAAATAAAAAGCAAGTAATAGAAAAACAGTACAAAAACACAGTATAAGTAGGAAAAAAAGCGAAATATACACTTAGGAAGAGAGAGGGTTAGATAATACATTTTTTAAAAATCTGAAAAAAGTTTTAGAAACAAAGCATTGAAAAGATATTGAGAGGATTCAAAAACAGGCCCCAGAACCATAACAAAGAGTAGAAAAACAAGATGGCCGCACCCATTGGTGACCGCGTGGTGAAGTTTGTGTGATATTTTCTCCCGAATACGCAATCCGCGTTGCCGAACGCCAGACTTGTCTCACGAGCATGCGCGAGCATGCGAAGCAAGCAACTGTGCATGCTCGCGGTACTCCACATAGGATTGCAGAGTTTTTTACCGCTTCGCGGAGTTCCGCGTACCTCGGCTACGCGAACTCCGCCCGGGCTTACATAAAATATAGCCCTCTCCAAACTGTTCTCTTGTGCCAGCTTCATATAGGCCACAATGTTAAAACATGAATGTGTCTTGTGTACTGCTCATGTATCAGGCCACTGAATCAGTAATAATGCACTCCGGATTGTACACCACTTGTATAGTAAGTGAATGCAGATTTTTCAAATTTTTATAAAGGAAGTCAGTTTCAGAACGAGGACATTTCAAAACATGTGTCCCATAAATGCAACCTATAACTTTAGGATATCATGCTATTCAATAACATTTTACCATGGTGTCCTGAAAGTCTTGTTGAGTATTGTAGGAAAGTGCCCCTTTTTGACATGGTTATTCCCACTTTTTGCCTGATATCTGATGCAATGTTGATATAAAGTGCAATTGGGTCGTGCTGACCATGGTCCGCAGTGCCAGATCTCTTTCCTAAAATTGTACAGTAGTTTCCCCAATTGGCCATTGTTGGACTTGGCCCTTTTTGGCAGGTTCACCCCTGAACTTTTTGCCTTGTCTGTAACCTGGTGTTGGTGAATTTAGGCCTCTGAGCACTTTCGCACTGTGGTCCAGTGGAAAGTGCGTGCGCTCTCTGTGTTACATTAGTGAGATTGGCCTGCCCTCCCATAGGAATGCATGGGGGATAAGTGTGTCCATGGTAATTCCTGGTATGAGAGGTGCAGCATGGTCAAGTCTGGTATGTATGAAATTGTGTGAATAAATGCTGCGCAATGGTGTGCGCAGATTTATTATGACTGGTGTAGAAATGCCACTTTTAGAAGTTGGCATTTATGTGTGCTCTGTGTCTGCCTGCCTGATGTGAATTGCATGTCTGGCTTGTGAGTGACAGGGGCTGGGAGGTGTCTGTGGCTCCAGGAGGGGCAGGGTGAGTCAGCACAGTGCTGAATAGAGAGAGATCGGCATGTAGATGGGAGGGAGGAGTTGCACCTGGGACCTGAATAGGGCTGTGCCTTCCCTCCACAATGCTGGCTCCGCCCCCTGTGGTGCATCTAATCCCTGAGCCCCCACCTGACAAAGGAGAGAGGAGCTGAGCAAAACAAAGTGCTCCAAAGCTCCCCTAAACCAGTTCTCACTGGTATCCCCAAGCCCTGTGCTGTGACACAATGGGATTTTTAAATATAAATATAGGGGCTGTGACCCCATGAAAGTTGTTCAGTTCCAGGATGCTGTGCTGATCCTGCTGGGGCGTGCTGCTGCTGGGGCCCAGGAGGAACCGCCATGAGGGCTTGCCTCCCTGGGCCCAGCTATGCCCCAGGGACCTTTTGCTTCTTTTCTATCCTCCAGGACTTTTAGAGGGCCTCTTGCGCCCTGGGGAGCGCTATATTCTAAAATCCCCCAAGGGAAGGAGCACGAGGGCTCCGCAGCGCTGAGCTGCCAGTGGAGGAGGGAATCCCCGGCGTAGGAATTCCCCCGCATTCTTGCCATGCCGAGCGGGAGCCCACCCCGCTTTGTAGAGGTTTCCAATGGCGGGTGCCCACCCCGCATCGTGGTGCCTATTTGCGGGTGCCCACCCCGCTCATGTGCTTTGATAAACGGCGGGTGCCCACCCCGCGTTTCACCGCCGAAGAAATCTTCTGCCGGCCACAACAGCGCGACCAGGAAGTCAGGCACGTCTGCCTGGCCTGGGGCGGAGCCTGCGGCCGGAAAACCGGAAGGAGGAGGCCGAGGCTGCCAATGGTAGCGCGGCCTCAGCGGAAGTCAGGCAAGTGAAGCCTGATCGTGGGCGGGGCTCCCGTGAGCTGGAGGAGCCCCGCATGCTGCCCAACAAGTGAGCAGAGGCCCGGGTGAAGCCGAGAGAAGCTGCAGGCCGGCGGGAGCCCACCCCGCCTGCATGGAGGCCGCCGGAGTGGAGGCAGGGCTCTCGTGCAAAGAGAGAGCCCCGCGTGTTGCTGCCCGCCATGGGCTATGGCGAGAGAAGTCCCGGTCCCAGGAAGGGGGATTGGGTGAAGAGAAGCCCAGGAGCAGGAAACCGACGCCCGGAGGAACGCAGACACGAGAAGAGTCCCGGTGAGTGGGGGCTCTGGAAAAGTATTGAGGGTGCCGGAAGCGGCACCAGAAGTGCCCGTGTTTGGTTGGTTTCACAGCTGCCCCGCCTGACAGTGGGCAGCTGCAACCTTGGGCAGTTTTTCTTCAGGAGTCCCGGAGTGGGGCTCACAAGGCACAGTGGTGCCCGTGCCTTCCTCCTGCTTGGTTCTTCTTACAGCTGCCCCGCCTGGCAGAGGGCAGCTGCAACGATGGGGGCATTTAGTCTAGGAGGCCCAGTAGTGCCAGTGGCCAGTTACGCCACAGCTGCCCCGCCGGACAGTGGGCAGCTGCAACGGTGGGCATATGATTAGGGAGTCCCAGAGTGGGGCTTATGTGGCACAGTGAGTGCCAGTGCCTACAAGTTGTGTTCACAGCTGCCCAGCAATTAGTGGGCAGCTGCTACGTTTAGGCTGGTGCAACTGCGCACGGTGGATGGCTGCATTGGGAGCCCATGCCCTGACTTTGCTGGACATAGGACATTGGAGCCCTAGAGGAGGCCAGTTGGCCTGGGGGTCAGTTTTATGTGGTAGGGCGCAGAGCTCTAATATGGCGCATAAGGTATTGATGCCTACAATGATTTATGCACCGTGATTCATGCCTCTAAATGCGTTTGGGGATGAGATTATGTGCATAATGTGTTTATGCTGGTGAGGTTATTTCCTACTGCGAGTATCCCCTAATGTGGTTATGCCTAATGTCATGTTATGATGTTTTGGGGTAGTGCCTATTTGCGTAATGTGTTTATGCTTATGAGGTAATTGCGTAATGTGTTTATGCAGGTGAGGCCCATTGCGTAATGTGTTTATGCTAATGAGATTTGGGCCTAATGTGGGTTTATGTCTAATGCTAATGTGATAATGCTGAGGTCATTATGGTACCAGTAGTTACTGGTTGTGTTTTATATTTGCATTTACTTACCTGATCTGATGGTTCTGACCGTGGCCCAATTGGCCTGGTCCTGTATATAATTCCCATGTGAATATTGCCCGTGCCAGTTGGCACAGTGTAAATGTGTGATTACGTTTCTAATGTGTTTTATGATAATACAAAGGCTATTTTTTATATAACCTTGTGTGGAGTTCCTTTTGTAGTGTGCCTAGTGTGTTGCCGCTGTGTGTGTGTGTTGCGCAAACGCTTTACACATTGCCTCCGGGATAGGCCTGACTGCTCGTGCCAAGCTACCAAGGGGGTGAGCAGGGGTTATCTTGGGTGTGTAACTCCCTTGACCTGACTAGAGTGGTGGTCTCTGCCTGGCTTTGGCGCAAGCCTTAGCCAACCAGAAATCCCATTTCTAACATTGGTTGTCAGCGGTGAGGATAGGACTTGCGTTTGCGCAGTACCACAGCGACAACTGGTTGCACTACAAGCTCTTCATTTAGATAATCACATGTTTGGGGATTATTTTTACTGATTTTATTTTTCTCCTCAAGAGTGTCATTTTTAAATGGTGTTTTCTGCGCTTTTATGTTTGGTGGCAGAAGAGAGAAATGACAGGGCGGGACGCCAGTAGGTGGGGAGGTTCCCATAGATAGGGAGTCCCTTGCTGGGTCCAGTGCCCAATCCCTTTTCCTGTCCCCAGAGGTGTGGGTGGATAGGAGGGAAGAGAGAGAGTGTGGAGGAGAAACAGCTAGCTCGGGAGGGTGGTTATCCCCTGAGTGTAGTGTGAGTTGTCTGGATTCACCTGTAAGGGTGGGATCCAGTGGTGGCAGCAGAAGTGAGTTCAGTGCATGAAGTCCCAACCCCAGTTCCCAGAGTATGGTACCTGGTGCTCAGTAAGAGGTGTACAGGTTGAGATTCAGGGGCAGTGAGGAACTGTCTCACCAGTCTTGGGGGCTTGTGTGGATGAGTGGTGTGTTGCACTGGACGATTGGGTGTGAGTTCTTTTGGTGATAAGGAGCTTGCACAGGAGGTGGACCTCTGGCTGTGTGCTAGAGGTCCTGCAGAGGCATTGGGGAGTGATTCCAAAAGTAGTGGCTTGGGTATCTTCCGGTCCTGTGTGGTGGAAGAGGTTCAGTGTAGCCCAGCTAGGTCCCAGTGGAATGGGAGGGGTGTAGGGGCTCACGTCCGGTCTCAGTGGAGACGGAGTGAGTGTGGGACGGTGTGTCCCACGGTGGCCCGAAACCCCATCTCAGGGCCTGGAGGGTTCCCTAAGGGAGCGCCAGGTCGGGGGCCTAGGCTGTACTTGTAGGTCATTTGAGGAGGATCTTCCAGTGTCTAGAGGATATGGAGTGTCTGTAACTAGAGCTCCAGCGGTCCTGGTCTTTGGCGGTACCGCTCCAGTTGGGAGGGTGCAGAAGTCCAGAGTGAGGGGTGAGAGGGGGATGCGTTCCCCAGTGGGAGAGCCAGTGGGTCAGGGGCCAGCCATAAGGGCTGAGTCTCCTAGAAGTGACCATGGTGACACCACTTCTGTCCTGGGGGATCTTTGTGCACTGTCAGATGGACAGGGGTAGGGAGATCTGCGCCAGGCAGACTATCACGCAACACGTGAGTCGTGTTACCCTCGGGGGTGCTGTGTGCGCCCCCAGAAGTCCTGGTTCGCTGGGCAGTTGTCTGACCAAAGGGTTAAGCTCCGAGGTTGGGGAGGCCAGGTTCAGGTTCAGCCTGACCTGGGGGAAGGGCATCTGTAATCAGTGTCCTGACCGGGTTGGCTTCCAGGGGTACCGCTCCAAGGTGGGAGGGTGCAGAACTCTGGAAGGGGGTGCAGAGGGAGGGCGTCCTCGCCTCTGACCCCGGTGCAACCTGAGGGTTTAGACCCTAGGTTGGGAGATTAGGAAACTTCCAGGTCAAGAAGGAATCTCTGCCAAAGTGGATCAGCTGAAGAGACTGAGGAAACTGCCCTTGCTGTGTGTTCTGGGGCTCACCTGTAGTTTGTTGTTTTCACTGAGGAAGAGGAAAGGGGACTTTGCTGTGTGCTGTGTCCCCCCACCTGCTTGAAGAGGGACTGTGCTGTGTGCTTTGTACCTCCGAAGTGAAATAGTCTCCAGATCCCAGGTGGTAGACCAGTTGATGGAGAGAGGTCCTGAACTGGTGGGAGAGTTGTGTTCTGGTGGGTGCTTCCCCTGGGAGAGTGCGGAACCCCAGAAGTAGAGGTAGGGTGAGGCAACTCTTGCCCGTGACCTCTGGTCAGCCTGAGGGTGCGGACCCTAGATTGAAGGATCAGTGGTAGTTTGGAACTACACTGAGAGGGAGAGTGGAGAGTGGTTATTCGATGCCAGGGGTTACTGCCCCCCACTCTGTGAATTGGCAAGGACCAGTGACGTCTGGGTGGCCTAGGGCCTGGTCCTGGCCATGGACAACTAGGGAGTACCAGTGGGGTAGCCTAGTTGGGCCTGAGAGGTTTTTTCAGAGGGAACCACGTTGGTTCAGAGTGGCATAGAACCGGAGGGTGTCCCTGCAGTGAGGGCCCGCGTCCGTGTTCTATCGCCTCGAAGCAGGGAAGCCCATCAAGGTAGTGATTGGTCTGCCCTGCGTTTTGGCTGGAAGGGGGTTGTGTTGGACTTGGCCCTTTTTGGCAGGTTCACCCCTGAACTTTTTGCCTTGTCTGTAACCTGGTGTTGGTGATTTTAGGCCTCTGAGCACATTCGCACTGTGGTCCAGTGGAAAGTGCGTGCGCTCTCTGTGTTACATTAGTGAGATTGGCCTGCCCTCCCATAGGAATGCATGGGGGATAAGTGTGTCCATGGTAATTCCTGGTATGAGAGGTGCAGCATGGTCAAGTCTAGTATGTATGAAATTGTGTGAATAAATGCTGCGCAATGGTGTGCGCAGATTTATTATGACTGGTGTAGAAATGCCACTTTTAGAAGTTGGCATTTATGTGTGCTCTGTGTCTGCCTGCCTGATGTGAATTGCATGTCTGGCTTGTGAGTGACAGGGGCTGGGAGGTGTCTGTGGCTCCAGGAGGGGCAGGGTGAGTCAGCACAGTGCTGAATAGAGAGAGATCGGCATGTAGATGGGAGGGAGGAGTTGCACCTGGGACCTGAATAGGGCTGTGCCTTCCCTCCACAATGCTGGCTCCGCCCCCTGTGGTGCATCTAATCCCTGAGCCCCCACCTGACAAAGGAGAGAGGAGCTGAGCAAAACAAAGTGCTCCAAAGCTCCCCTAAACCAGTTCTCACTGGTATCCCCAAGCCCTGTGCTGTGACACAATGGGATTTTTAAATATAAATATAGGGGCTGTGACCCCATGAAAGTTGTTCAGTTCCAGGATGCTGTGCTGATCCTGCTGGGGCGTGCTGCTGCTGGGGCCCAGGAGGAACCGCCATGAGGGCTTGCCTCCCTGGGCCCAGCTATGCCCCAGGGACCTTTTGCTTCTTTTCTATCCTCCAGGACTTTTAGAGGGCCTCTTGCGCCCTGGGGAGCGCTATATTCTAAAATCCCCCAAGGGAAGGAGCACGAGGGCTCCGCAGCGCTGAGCTGCCAGTGGAGGAGGGAATCCCCGGCGTAGGAATTCCCCCGCATTCTTGCCATGCCGAGCGGGAGCCCACCCCGCTTTGTAGAGGTTTCCAATGGCGGGTGCCCACCCCGCATCGTGGTGCCTATTTGCGGGTGCCCACCCCGCTCATGTGCTTTGATAAACGGCGGGTGCCCACCCCGCGTTTCACCGCCGAAGAAATCTTCTGCCGGCCACAACAGCGCGACCAGGAAGTCAGGCACGTCTGCCTGGCCTGGGGCGGAGCCTGCGGCCGAGAAAACCGGAAGGAGGAGGCCGAGGCTGCCAATGGTAGCGCGGCCTCAGCGGAAGTCAGGCAAGTGAAGCCTGATCGTGGGCGGGGCTCCCGTGAGCTGGAGGAGCCCCGCATGCTGCCCAACAAGTGAGCAGAGGCCCGGGTGAAGCCGAGAGAAGCTGCAGGCCGGCGGGAGCCCACCCCGCCTGCATGGAGGCCGCCGGAGTGGAGGCAGGGCTCTCGTGCAAAGAGAGAGCCCCGCGTGTTGCTGCCCGCCATGGGCTATGGCGAGAGAAGTCCCGGTCCCAGGAAGGGGGATTGGGTGAAGAGAAGCCCAGGAGCAGGAAACCGACGCCCGGAGGAACGCAGACACGAGAAGAGTCCCGGTGAGTGGGGGCTCTGGAAAAGTATTGAGGGTGCCGGAAGCGGCACCAGAAGTGCCCGTGTTTGGTTGGTTTCACAGCTGCCCCGCCTGACAGTGGGCAGCTGCAACCTTGGGCAGTTTTTCTTCAGGAGTCCCGGAGTGGGGCTCACAAGGCACAGTGGTGCCCGTGCCTTCCTCCTGCTTGGTTCTTCTTACAGCTGCCCCGCCTGGCAGAGGGCAGCTGCAACGATGGGGGCATTTAGTCTAGGAGGCCCAGTAGTGCCAGTGGCCAGTTACGCCACAGCTGCCCCGCCGGACAGTGGGCAGCTGCAACGGTGGGCATATGATTAGGGAGTCCCAGAGTGGGGCTTATGTGGCACAGTGAGTGCCAGTGCCTACAAGTTGTGTTCACAGCTGCCCAGCAATTAGTGGGCAGCTGCTACGTTTAGGCTGGTGCAACTGCGCACGGTGGATGGCTGCATTGGGAGCCCATGCCCTGACTTTGCTGGACATAGGACATTGGAGCCCTAGAGGAGGCCAGTTGGCCTGGGGGTCAGTTTTATGTGGTAGGGCGCAGAGCTCTAATATGGCGCATAAGGTATTGATGCCTACAATGATTTATGCACCGTGATTCATGCCTCTAAATGCGTTTGGGGATGAGATTATGTGCATAATGTGTTTATGCTGGTGAGGTTATTTCCTACTGCGAGTATCCCCTAATGTGGTTATGCCTAATGTCATGTTATGATGTTTTGGGGTAGTGCCTATTTGCGTAATGTGTTTATGCTTATGAGGTAATTGCGTAATGTGTTTATGCAGGTGAGGCCCATTGCGTAATGTGTTTATGCTAATGAGATTTGGGCCTAATGTGGGTTTATGTCTAATGCTAATGTGATAATGCTGAGGTCATTATGGTACCAGTAGTTACTGGTTGTGTTTTATATTTGCATTTACTTACCTGATCTGATGGTTCTGACCGTGGCCCAATTGGCCTGGTCCTGTATATAATTCCCATGTGAATATTGCCCGTGCCAGTTGGCACAGTGTAAATGTGTGATTACGTTTCTAATGTGTTTTATGATAATACAAAGGCTATTTTTTATATAACCTTGTGTGGAGTTCCTTTTGTAGTGTGCCTAGTGTGTTGCCGCTGTGTGTGTGTGTTGCGCAAACGCTTTACACATTGCCTCCGGGATAGGCCTGACTGCTCGTGCCAAGCTACCAAGGGGGTGAGCAGGGGTTATCTTGGGTGTGTAACTCCCTTGACCTGACTAGAGTGGTGGTCTCTGCCTGGCTTTGGCGCAAGCCTTAGCCAACCAGAAATCCCATTTCTAACATTGGTTGTCAGCGGTGAGGATAGGACTTGCGTTTGCGCAGTACCACAGCGACAACTGGTTGCACTACAAGCTCTTCATTTAGATAATCACATGTTTGGGGATTATTTTTACTGATTTTATTTTTCTCCTCAAGAGTGTCATTTTTAAATGGTGTTTTCTGCGCTTTTATGTTTGGTGGCAGAAGAGAGAAAATGACAGGGCGGGACGCCAGTAGGTGGGGAGGTTCCCATAGATAGGGAGTCCCTTGCTGGGTCCAGTGCCCAATCCCTTTTCCTGTCCCCAGAGGTGTGGGTGGATAGGAGGGAAGAGAGAGAGTGTGGAGGAGAAACAGCTAGCTCGGGAGGGTGGTTATCCCCTGAGTGTAGTGTGAGTTGTCTGGATTCACCTGTAAGGGTGGGATCCAGTGGTGGCAGCAGAAGTGAGTTCAGTGCATGAAGTCCCAACCCCAGTTCCCAGAGTATGGTACCTGGTGCTCAGTAAGAGGTGTACAGGTTGAGATTCAGGGGCAGTGAGGAACTGTCTCACCAGTCTTGGGGGCTTGTGTGGATGAGTGGTGTGTTGCACTGGACGATTGGGTGTGAGTTCTTTTGGTGATAAGGAGCTTGCACAGGAGGTGGACCTCTGGCTGTGTGCTAGAGGTCCTGCAGAGGCATTGGGGAGTGATTCCAAAAGTAGTGGCTTGGGTATCTTCCGGTCCTGTGTGGTGGAAGAGGTTCAGTGTAGCCCAGCTAGGTCCCAGTGGAATGGGAGGGGTGTAGGGGCTCACGTCCGGTCTCAGTGGAGACGGAGTGAGTGTGGGACGGTGTGTCCCACGGTGGCCCGAAACCCCATCTCAGGGCCTGGAGGGTTCCCTAAGGGAGCGCCAGGTCGGGGGCCTAGGCTGTACTTGTAGGTCATTTGAGGAGGATCTTCCAGTGTCTAGAGGATGTGGAGTGTCTGTAACTAGAGCTCCAGCGGTCCTGGTCTTTGGCGGTACCGCTCCAGTTGGGAGGGTGCAGAAGTCCAGAGTGAGGGGTGAGAGGGGGATGCGTTCCCCAGTGGGAGAGCCAGTGGGTCAGGGGCCAGCCATAAGGGCTGAGTCTCCTAGAAGTGACCATGGTGACACCACTTCTGTCCTGGGGGATCTTTGCGCACTGTCAGATGGACAGGGGTAGGGAGATCTGCGCCAGGCAGACTATCACGCAACACGTGAGTCGTGTTACCCTCGGGGGTGCTGTGTGCGCCCCCAGAAGTCCTGGTTCGCTGGGCAGTTGTCTGACCAAAGGGTTAAGCTCCGAGGTTGGGGAGGCCAGGTTCAGGTTCAGCCTGACCTGGGGGGAAGGGCATCTGTAATCAGTGTCCTGACCGGGTTGGCTTCCAGGGGTACCGCTCCAAGGTGGGAGGGTGCAGAACTCTGGAAGGGGGTGCAGAGGGAGGGCGTCCTCGCCTCTGACCCCGGTGCAACCTGAGGGTTTAGACCCTAGGTTGGGAGATTAGGAAACTTCCAGGTCAAGAAGGAATCTCTGCCAAAGTGGATCAGCTGAAGAGACTGAGGAAACTGCCCTTGCTGTGTGTTCTGGGGCTCACCTGTAGTTTGTTGTTTTCACTGAGGAAGAGGAAAGGGGACTTTGCTGTGTGCTGTGTCCCCCACCTGCTTGAAGAGGGACTGTGCTGTGTGCTTTGTACCTCCGAAGTGAAATAGTCTCCAGATCCCAGGTGGTAGACCAGTTGATGGAGAGAGGTCCTGAACTGGTGGGAGAGTTGTGTTCTGGTGGGTGCTTCCCCTGGGAGAGTGCGGAACCCCAGAAGTAGAGGTAGGGTGAGGCAACTCTTGCCCGTGACCTCTGGTCAGCCTGAGGGTGCGGACCCTAGATTGAAGGATCAGTGGTAGTTTGGAACTACACTGAGAGGGAGAGTGGAGAGTGGTTATTCGATGCCAGGGGTTACTGCCCCCCACTCTGTGAATTGGCAAGGACCAGTGACGTCTGGGTGGCCTAGGGCCTGGTCCTGGCCATGGCCAACTAGGGAGTACCAGTGGGGTAGCCTAGTTGGGCCTGAGAGGTTTTTTTCAGAGGGAACCACGTTGGTTCAGAGTGGCATAGAACCGGAGGGTGTCCCTGCAGTGAGGGCCCGCGTCCGTGTTCTATCGCCCGAAGCAGGGAAGCCCATCAAGGTAGTGATTGGTCTGCCCTGCGTTTTGGCTGGAAGGGGGTTGTGTTGGACTTGGCCCTTTTTGGCAGGTTCACCCCTGAACTTTTTGCCTTGTCTGTAACCTGGTGTTGGTGATTTTAGGCCTCTGAGCACATTCGCACTGTGGTCCAGTGGAAAGTGCGTGCGCTCTCTGTGTTACATTAGTGAGATTGGCCTGCCCTCCCATAGGAATGCATGGGGGATAAGTGTGTCCATGGTAATTCCTGGTATGAGAGGTGCAGCATGGTCAAGTCTAGTATGTATGAAATTGTGTGAATAAATGCTGCGCAATGGTGTGCGCAGATTTATTATGACTGGTGTAGAAATGCCACTTTTAGAAGTTGGCTTTTATGTGTGCTCTGTGTCTGCCTGCCTGATGTGAATTGCATGTCTGGCTTGTGAGTGACAGGGGCTGGGAGGTGTGTGTGGCTCCAGGAGGGGCAGGGTGAGTCAGCACAGTGCTGAATAGAGAGAGATCTGCATGCAGATGGGAGGGAGGAGTTGCACCTGGGACCTGAATAGGGCTGTGCCTTCCCTTCACAATGCTGGCTCCGCCCCCTGTGGTGCGTCTAATCCCTGAGCCCCCACATGACAAAGGAGAGAGGAGCTGAGCAAAACAAAGTGCTCCAAAGCTCCCCTAAACCAGTTCTCACTGGTATCCCCAAGCCCTGTGCTGTGACACAATGGAATTTTTTTAATATAAATATAGGGGCTGTGACCCCATGAAAGTTGTTCAGTTCTAGGATGCTGTGATGATCCTGCTGGGGCGTGCTGCTGCTGGGGCCCAGGAGGAACCGCCATGAGGGCTTGCCTCCCTGGGCCCAGCTATGCCCCAGGGACCTTTTGCTTCTTTTCTATCCTCCAGGACTTTTAGAGGGCCTCTTGCGCACTGGGGAGCGCTATATTCTAAAATCCCCCAAGGGAAGGAGCACGAGGGCTCCGCAGCGCTGAGCTGCCAGTGGAGGAGGGAATCCCCTGCGTAGGGATTCCCCCGCATTCTTGCCATGCCGAGCGGGAGCCCACCCCGCTTTGTAGAGGTTTCCAATGGCGGGTGCCCACCCCGCATCGTGGCGCCTATTTGCGGGTGCCCACCCCGCTCATGTGCTTTGATAAACGGCGGGTGCCCCCCGCGTTTCACCGCCGAAGAAATCTTCTGCCGGCCACAACAGCGCAACCAGGAAGTCAGGCACGTCTGCCTGGCCTGGGGCGGAGCCTGCGGCCGGAAAACCGGAAGGAGGAGGCCGAGGCCGCCAATGGTAGCGCGGCCTCAGCGGAAGTCAGGCAAGTGAAGCCTGATCGTGGGCGGGGCTCTCGTGAGCTGCAAGAGCCCCGCATGCTGCCCGACAAGTGAGCAGAGGCCCGGGTGAAGCCGAGAGAAGCTGCAGGCATGCGGGAGCCCACCCCACCTGCATGGAGGCCGCCGGAGTGGAGGCAGGGCTCTCATGCAAAGAGAGAGCCCCGCGTGTTGCTGCCTGCCATGGGCTATGGCGAGAGAAGTCCCGGTCCCAGGAAGGGGGACCGGGTGAAGAGAAGCCCAGGAGCAGGAAACCGACGCCCGAAGGAACGCAGACACGAGAAGAGTCCCGGTGAGTGGGGGCTCTGAAAAATTATTGAGGGTGCCGGAAGCGGCACCAGAAGTGCCCGTGTTTGGTTGGTTTCACAGCTGCCCCGCCTGACAGTGGGCAGCTGCAACGTTGGGCAGTTTTTCTTCAGGAGTCCCGGAGTGGGGCTCACAAGGCACAGTGGTGCCCGTGCCTTCCTCCTGCTTGGTTCTTCTTACAGCTGCCCCGCCTGGCAGAGGGCAGCTGCAACAATGGGGGCATTTAGTCTAGGAGGCCCAGTAGTGCCAGTGGCCAGTTACGCCACAGCTGCCCCGCCGGACAGTGGGCAGCTGCAACGGTGGGCATATGATTAGGGAGTCCCAGAGTGGGGCTTATGTGGCACAGTGAGTGGCAGTGCCTACAAGTTGTGTTCACAGCTGCCCAGCAATTAGTGGGCAGCTGCTACGTTTAGGCTGGTGCAACTGCGCACGGTGGATGGCTGCATTGGCAGCCCATGCCCTGACTTTGCTGGACATAGGACATTGGAGCCCTAGAGGAGGTCAGTTGGCCTGGGGGTCAGTTTTATGTGGTAGGGCGCAGAGCTCTAATATGGCGCATAAGGTATTGATGCCTACAATGATTTATGCACCGTGATTCATGCCTCTAAATGAGTTTAGGGATGAGATTATGTGCATAATGTGTTTATGCTGGTGAGGTTATTTCCTAGTGCGAGTATCCCCCTAATGTAGTTATGCCTAATGTCATGTTATGATGTTTTGGGGTAGTGCCTATTTGCGTAATGTGTTTATGCTTATGAGGTAATTGCATAATGTGTTTATGCAGGTGAGGCCCATTGCGTAATGTGTTTATGCAAAAGAGATTTGGGCCTAATGTGGGTTTATGTTTAATGCTAATGTGATAATGCTGAGGTCATTATGGTACCAGTAGTTACTGGTTGTGTTTTATATTTGCATTTACTTACCTGATCTGATGGTTCTGACCGTGGCCCAATTGGCCTGGTCCTGTATATAATTCCTATGTGAATATTGCCCGTGCCAGTTGGCACAGTGTAAATGTGTGATTACGCTTCTAATGTGTTTTATGATAATACAAAGGCTATTTTTTATATAACCTTGGGTGGAGTTCCTTTTGTAGTGTGCCTAGTGTGTTGCCGCTGTGTGTGTGTGTTGCTCATATGCTTTACACATTGCCTCCGGGATAGGCCTGACTGCTCGGGCCAAGCTACCAAGGGGGTGAGCAGGGGTTATCTTGGGTGTGTAACTCCCTTGCCCTGACTAGAGTTGTGGTCTCTGCCTGGCTTTGGCGCAAGCCTTAGCCAGCCAGAAATCCCATTTCTAACATTGGTTGTCAGCGGTGAGGATAGGACTTGCGTTTGCGCAGTACCACAGCGACAACTGGTTGCACTACAAGCTCTGCATTTAGATAATCACATGTTTGGGGATTATTTTTACTGATTTTATTTTTCTCCTTAAGAGTGTCATTTTTAAACGGTGTTTTCTGCGCTTTTATGTTTGGTGGCAGAAGAGAGAAAATGACAGGGCGGGACGCCAGTAGGTGGGGAGGTTCCCATAGATAGGGAGTCCCTTGCTGGGTCCAGTGCCCAATCCCTTTTCCTGTCCCCAGAGGTGTGGGTGGATAGGAGGGAAGAGAGAGAGTGTGGAGGAGAAACAGCTAGCTCGGGAGGGTGGTTATCCCCTGAGTGTAGTGTGAGTTGTCTGGATTCACCTGTAAGGGTGGGATCCAGTGGTGGCAGCAGAAGTGAGTTCAGTGCATGAAGTCCCAGCCCCAGTTCCCAGAGTATGGTACCTGGTGCTCAGTAAGAGGGGTACAGGTTGAGATTCAGGGGCAGTGAGGAACTGTCTCACCAGTCTTGGGGGGCGTGTGTGGATGAGTGGTGTGTTGCACTGGACGATTGGGTGTGAGTTCTTTTGGTGATAAGGAGCTTGCACGGGAGGTGGACCTCTGGCTGTGTGCTAGAGGTCCTGCAGAGGCATTGGGGAGTGATTCCAAAAGTAGTGGCTTGGGTATCTTCCGGTCCTGTGTGGTGGAAGAGGTTCAGTGTAGCCCAGCTAGGTCCCAGTGGAATGGGAGGGGTGTAGGGGCTCACGTCCGGTCTCAGTGGAGAGGGAGTGAGTGTGGGATGGTGTGTCCCACGGTGGCCCGAAACCCCATCTCAGGGCCTGGAGGGTTCCCTAAGGGAGCGCCAGGTCGGGGGCCTAGGCTGTACTTGTAGGTCATTTGAGGAGGATCTTCCAGTGTCTAGAGGACATGGAGTGTCTGTAACTAGAGCTCCAGCGGTCCTGGTGTCTGGCGGTACCGCTCCAGTTGGGAGGGTGCAGAAGTCCAGAGTGAGGGGTGAGAGGGGGATGCGTTCCCCAGTGGGAGAGCCAGTGGGTCAGGGGCCAGCCATAAGGGCTGAGTCTCCTAGAAGTGACCATGGTGACACCACTTCTGTCCTGGGGGATCTTTGCGCACTGTCAGATAGACAGGGGTCGGGAGATCTGCGCCAGGCAGACTATTACGCAACACGTGAGTCGTGTTACCCTCGGGGGGTGCTGTGTGCGCCCCCAGAAGTCCTGGTTCGCTGGGCAGTTGTCTGACCAAAGGGTTAAGCCCCGAGGTTGGGGAGGCCAGGTTCAGGTTCAGCCTGACCTGGGGGGAAGGGCATCTGTAATCAGTGTCCTGACCGGGTTGGCTTCCAGGGGTACCGCTCCAAGGTGGGAGGGTGCAGAAGTCTGGAAGGGGGTGCAGAGGGAGGGCGTCCTCGCCTCTGACCCCGGTGCAACCTGAGGGTTTAGACCCTAGGTTGGGAGATTAGGAAACTTCCAGGTCAAGAAGGAATCTCTGCCAAAGTGGATCAGCTGAAGAGACTGAGGAGACTGCCCTTGCTGTGTGTTCTGGGGCTCACCTGTAGTTTGTTGTTTTCACTGAGGAAGAGGAAAGGGGACTTTGCTGTGTGCTGTTCCCCCCACCTGCTTGAAGAGGGACTGTGCTGTGTGCTTTGTACCTCCGAAGTGAAATAGTCTCCAGATCCCAGGTGGTAGACCAGTTGATGGAGAGAGGTCCTGAACTGGTGGGAGAGTTGTGTTCTGGTGGGTGCTTCCCCTGGGAGAGTGCGGAACCCCAGAAGTAGAGGTAGGGTGAGGCAACTCTTACCCGTGACCTCTGGTCAGCCTGACTGTGCGGACCCAAGGTTGAAGGATCAGTGGTAGTTTGGAACTACACTGAGAGGGAGAGTGGAGAATGGCTATTGGATGCCAAGGGTTACTGCCCCCCACTCTGTGAATTGGCAAGGACCAGTGACGTCTGGGTGGCCTAGGGCCTGGTCCTGGCCATGGACAACTAGGGAGTACTAGTGGGGTAGCCTAGTTGGGCCTGAGAGTTTTTTTTCAGAGGGAACCACGTTGGTTCAGAGTGGCGTAGAACCGGAGGGTGTCCCTGCAGTGAGGGCCCGCGTCCGTGTTCTATCGCCCGAAGCAGGGAAGCCCATCAAGGTAGTGATTGGTCTGCCCTGCGTTTTGGCTGGAAGGGGGTTGTGTTGGACTTGGCCCTTTTTGGCAGGTTCACCCCTGAACTTTTTGCCTTGTCTGTAACCTGGTGTTGGTGATTTTAGGCCTCTGAGCACATTCGCACTGTGGTCCAGTGGAAAGTGCGTGCGCTCTCTGTGTTACATTAGTGAGATTGGCCTGCCCTCCCATAGGAATGCATGGGGGATAAGTGTGTCCATGGTAATTCCTGGTATGAGAGGTGCAGCATGGTCAAGTCTGGTATGTATGAAATTGTGTGAATAAATGCTTCGCAATGGTGTGCGCAGATTTATTATGACTGGTGTAGAAATGCCACTTTTAGAAGTTGGCATTTATGTGTGCTCTGTGTCTTCCTGCCTGGTGTGAATTGCATGTCTAGCTTGTGAGTGACAGGGGCTGGGAGGTGTGTGTGGCTCCAGGAGGGGCAGGGTGAGTCAGCACAGTGCTGAATAGAGAGAGATCTGCATGCAGATGGGAGGGAGGAGTTGCACCTGGGACCTGAATAGGGCTGTGCCTTCCCTCCACAATGCTGGCTCCGCCCCCTGTGGTGCGTCTAATCCCTGAGCCCCCACCTGACAAAGGAGAGAGGAGCTGAGCAAAACAAAGTGCTCCAAAGCTCCCCTAAACCAGTTCTCACTGGTATCCCCAAGCCCTGTGCTGTGACACAATGGGATTTTTTAATATAAATATAGGGGCTGTGACCCCATGAAAGTTGTTCAGTTCCAGGATGCTGTGCTGATCCTGCTGGGGCGTGCTGCTGCTGGGGCCCAGGAGGAACCGCCATGAGGGCTTGCCTCCCTGGGCCCAGCTATGCCCCAGGGACCTTTTGCTTCTTTTCTATCCTCCAGGACTTTTAGAGGGCCTCTTGCGCCCTGGGGAGCGCTATATTCTAAAATCCCCCAAGGGAAGGAGCACGAGGGCTCCGCAGCGCTGAGCTGCCAGTGGAGGAGGGAATCCCCGGCATAGGGATTCCCCCGCATTCTTGCCATGCCGAGCGGGAGCCCACCCCGCTTTGTAGAGGTTTCCAATGGCGGGTGCCCACCCCGCATCGTGGCGCCTATTTGCGGGTGCCCACCCCGCTCATGTGCTTTGATAAACGGCGGGTGCCCACCCCGCGTTTCACCGCCGAAGAAATCTTCTGCCTGCCACAGCAGTGCGACCAGGAAGTCAGGCACGTCTGCCTGGCCTGGGGCGGAGCCTGCGGCCGGAAAACCGGAAGGAGGAGGCCGAGGCCGCCAATGGTAGCGCGGCCTCAGCGGAAGTCAGGCAAGTGAAGCCTGATCATGGGCGGGGCTCCCGTGAGCTGGAGGAGCCCCGCATGCTGCCCGACAAGTGAGCAGAGGCCCGGGGGAAGCCGAGAGAAGCTGCAGGCAGGCGGGAGCCCACCCCGCCTGCATGGAGGCCGCCGGAGTGGAGGCAGGGCTCTCGTGCAAAGAGAGAGCCCCGCGTGTTGCTGCCCGCCATGGGCTATGGCGAGAGAAGTCCCGGTCCCAGGAAGGGGGACCGGGTGAAGAGAAGCCTAGGAGCAGGAAACCGACGCCCGGAGGAACGCAGACACGAGAAGAGTCCTGGTGAGTGGGGGCTCTGGAAAAGTATTGAGGGTGCCGGAAGCGGCACCAGAAGTGCCCGTGTTTGGTTAGTTTCACAGCTGCCCCGCCTGACAGTGGGCAGCTGCAACGTTGGGCAGTTTTTCTTCAGGAGTCCCGGAGTGGGGCTCACAAGGCACAGTGGTGCCCGTGCCTTCCTCCTGCTTGGTTCTTCTTACAGCTGCCCCGCCTGGCAGAGGGCAGCTGCAACGATGGGGGCATTTAGTCTAGGAGGCCCAGTAGTGCCAGTGGCCAGTTACGCCACAGCTGCCCCGCCGGACAGTGGGCAGCTGCAACGGTAGGCATATGATTAGGGAGTCCCAGAGTGGGGCTTATGTGGCACAGTGAGTGCCAGTGCCTACAAGTTGTGTTCACAGCTGCCCAGCAATTAGTGGGCAGCTGCTACGTTTAGGCTGGTGCAACTGCGCACGGTGGATGGCTGCATTGGCAGCCCATGCCCTGACTTTGCTGGACATAGGACATTGGAGCCCTAGAGGAGGCCAGTTGGCCTGGGGGTCAGTTTTATGTGGTAGGGCGCAGAGCTCTAATATGGCGCATAAGGTATTGATGCCTACAATGATTTATGCACCGTGATTCATGCCTCTAAATGCGTTTGGGGATGAGATTATGTGCATAATGTGTTTATGCTGGTGAGGTTATTTCCTACTGCGAGTATCCCCTAATGTGGTTATGCCTAATGTCATGTTATGATGTTTTGGGGTAGTGCCTATTTGCGTAATGTGTTTATGCTTATGAGGTAATTGCATAATGTGTTTATGCAGGTGAGGCCCATTGCGTAATGTGTTTATGCTAATGAGATTTGGGCCTAATGTGGGTTTATGTCTAATGCTAATGTGATAATGCTGAGGTCATTATGGTACCAGTAGTTACTGGTTGTGTTTTATATTTGCATTTACTTACCTGATGGTTCTGACCATGGCCCAATTGGCCTGGTCATGTATATAATTCCCCTGTGAATATTGCCCGTGCCAGTTGGCACAGTATAAATGTGTGATTACGTTTCTAATGTGTTTTATGATAATACAAAGGCTATTTTTTATATAACCTTGTGTGGAGTTCCTTTTGTAGTGTGCCTAGTGTGTTGCCGCTGTGTGTGTGTGTGTTGCGCAAACGCTTTACACATTGCCTCCGGGATAGGCCTGACTGCTCGTGCCAAGCTACCAAGGGGGTGAGCAGGGGTTATCTTGGGTGTGTAACTCCCTTGCCCTGACTAGAGTGGTGGTCTCTGCCTGGCTTTGGCGCAAGCCTTAGCCAACCAGAAATCCCATTTCTAACAGCCATACTTTTAGCATCCCTTTTAAGTCCCTAGTAAATGGTACACCTGGTACCAAGGGCAAGGAGGCAAAATAGAATCTCTAAGGGCTGCGACATGTATTGTGCCACTTTAAGGGACCCCCTCAGCACCAAACATTCAAATTGCCATTGCAGGCTGCATGCCATGGTGCAGAAAAAAATGAAGACACGACATGGCACACATCCTGTGTGCCATACCTACAGACACTGTATGCAGTATAGGTAAGTCACCCCTATAGCAGCCAATACAGCCCTAAGGCAGGGTGCACTACACTACATGTGTGGAAATATCTGCCTGAGTAGATATACCCCTGTGATATCTAAGTCGAATCTTAGATATTGCAAGTGAACAGGGAAGTCATTTTAAGAACATGTGCTGGACACTTGTGTTTACGAATTCCCCCAGTTACATGATGGCTTTACTGAAACTAGAGATGTTTGCTATCAAACATCTCGCATTAATAAGCCCACACTGATTCCAGTGATGGATTTATTTATACGCGAACCCAGAGGGCACATTAGAGGTGCCCCCTGAAAACCTACAGACTACTAGTGTGCCTGCTGACTAGTATAGACCAGCCTGCCACCGCAGACAGGTTTCTGAACCCCTGCAGATAAGAGCCCACACTCTCTGAGGGCAGTAACAATGCCTGCGCTGGCCGGAGGTGTTATCACCTTGTACACGCAGGATGGCTAAGTGATCAGCATATCAAAGCAGGAGACTTCAAAGGCCTCTCCCACCTTTGATATGTGGCCCAAGGCTTCCCCAGACAGGGGAAATGTCACCTCCTGCCCAGGCCCATTTGGCACCTGGACAGGCCGAAAAATTAGCTAGTTAGGAGGCATATCCCCCTCTCAGGCTAGTACCACCCCTAAGGTGGACTACCTGATGTGGACACGACTTTTAGAATTCCACCAAATTTATTTGGTGGATTCAGGCTCTCTGGGTCAGGGTTATGCCCACATCCTACAGGAAGTGTTCATATAGAGGGGGGGTAGAGTTTTCTGGAGCCTTATTTTTGCAGTTGTTGTTTCTATATTGGAGCGCTGTCCCGCTTGTTTTTGATGTTTGAACCTTCTTGAAATGCAATAAAAACGATTTGAACCATAAAGATAGACTTCTTTTTACAGTTGGGATATTATGGGCATCTTCAGCTATTATTCCTCTCCAATCCCATGGTATGGCTATTTAGACTAGTTTTAAATGTCTTGAGTGTGGGGCATTCATGGATATCAGGAGGCAGGGCATTCCAATCATTGGGGCCTAACAAATGTAGAGGCCAGAATCTGTTACCCATATAGAGACCAAAAAATTACCACAATACAAGGAATGTTTTCTGGAATATTAGATCCCATTGAAGGATGGAAGAAAATCTTTTAATGACTTTCATCTTTGAATGCACAAGGTTCAAAATGACATGAACCTAACCAAAGAAAAGTGCAAGACTTCAAAACAATAATTTATCCAAAAATATTACCCACCTGAAATTCTATGGCTTCAGTGGCATCACTAGCTTCAGCAGTTTTGTGAAGCACTGTGATATTAAAGAGAGTACGAAGGGGAGAAAAGTGAATTATTAGTCTTCGCAAATACAAATGTAAGCTAACTGTCATATTTTACCATGAAGTTATGGAACAATATGCAACTGGATGGAGCTAGAAGGCTTAGGTGGACCCTCAGAAGAAAGCGCCAACAGAGCTTAAGAAGTAGAAGAGCGCTAAGCAAGATGGCCGGTCGGATGTGATCCGTGCCGGCTCCGCCGCCATGTAGCTGTCGTAGGCAGACTGAGAGCCTCAACGTAGCCGAGACTTGCGGTATCTTGGTCCCGGCACCACAGTGACCCGCTGGAGACTGGGTAGTGCCCCTAATTGCAGGAGGAACCGGGTGGAAAGATGCAGAGTTTCAGGACCAGCCGCGCTGAGCAAAATGGTGCCGCCTGACTCTGGTCTCTGCCCCTGAGTCCCGGTCAGAGCTAGGAGACTCGAGTGAAGGCGGAGAGGAGGCCGGAGGCGGGGGCGGGGGCAGGCCAGCGGGACACGGAGAGGAATGGTAGGGCGCCCCGCCTGACAACAGCACTTGGCACTAGCAGGGGAGACCTGCGGCCCGGGAAGACTGCGCCCGCCATTTTGGAAGACGCGGTACGGCAGCAGTAGCACCGCAAACACAAAAGTGCCAATTCACCTGTGGTCTTCAAGGAGGAAGGGAATCCCACAGGCAGTAATGGGGGAGCACACCACGCAGGGTGTCATGTCGCCCCCCGGCCGCGTTTGACTTTAGAATGGCAGCCAGAAGGCAGTAGTTGGGAATCCCGGCATATATGCTCCAGGGACTTGGCCTTTGAAGTTTCGGGGAGACCCTGGAAATCCCGAAGATACAATACCGGGGGCATGTGGGCCTACTCCATCAATTAGCCTGAGCAACACGGCATGCCTGACCCTGAGATGGCCGCCACCGGCCACATCTAGTCCAGGGGGGTGTCTCCTGACTGGTCCCTGCTAACTCCATAAGGTCTTCAGATAGCGGTCCTCGCAAGAGAGAGCTATAAGGCACAGCAGACTGGCTTTGGTGTCACTGGTGAGTCGGGGGCACGTGGAGGCCTCATAGGAGTTGGAGGCCGCATCTATGCCACCAAAGAAAGCTGCATCCAAGGTATCACACTTCTTTGCGCCCACCGAGAAGAAGCAAGCACAAGAGCAGGGGACCACCGAACCTGACATGGCGCTCACTAAAGAAGATCTGATGGCGTCCTTGAAGGAATTTAAGGTCGAACTGCGCACAGAGCTAAAAAGTGATTTGAAAGCCTCAATGGAGCAACTTAAAGCTGATTTGACGGAGAAGATGACCTCCCTCCAACAGGACGTGGACTCCTTTGGGGCGAGAGTGGTAGAGGTGGAAGCCCAAGCACAAGATTTAGACAAAAGAGTCGCGGATACCCACGATAGAGTGCAAGACCTCCATAAGCAGCTCCAGTTGGCCCTCCTAAAAAACGAAGACCTGGAAAACCGATCATGGAGAGACAACTTCCGCATTAGGGACCTGGAGGAAGGAGCGGAAGGGCAAGACCTGGAGGCGTTCGTTAAAGGTCTCTTTGCAGAGATCCTAGGGCCACGACAACTGAAAATCAAAATTGAGAGAGCTCACCGGCTGGGTCCCTCAGCATCTGGAGAGAGAAGACGTACCCGCGACTTCCTGGTCAAGCTCCACTCTTTCAAGGTCAAGGAAGCCATCTTACAGGAGGCAAGGAAAAAGGAGACGATCTCCTTCCAAGGTGTGAGAAGTTGGCTTGGTATATGCTGTCCACTAATTAAAGTGGGCACCTTGCACCAGTCCAAACAACCCTTATGGTGATTTAAGAGGTCAAAGATAACCCTTAGAAAGCTATCCAAGTGGTAGCTGTGGAGAGCAGCCTTCAGGCTTAGTCTTGAATGTTAAGAAGCTTGTTTTACCAGAATGCAATCTTATTGTATTGGTTAGATGAAAGGAGAACCACACAGTAGTTACAAAAATATGTATTTATTATTATAACACACCTTAAATATCTCACAGTATCTGCTACAGGCAGATAAACACAAAGCACACAATACTGTAGCACAGAAACAACGTTAAGTAGCACTAATACACAATAGCTCCAGGGGAGACCAAACCATATACTAAAAGAGTGGTATAAGAACCACGACTCGAGTCAAGACAGTGTCTAGATGATGTAGAATTGCTGGGACCCCAAGGAACCACCCAGGGTGATAAAGTAGGGACCCCACGGAGGACGGGTGCAGTGTGTGAACACGACTGCATGCTACGTACAATTCAATGGGAGAGTCGCAGTTGCTGTTTTAAAGTTTAAGGACCCTTCCCAGTGGATTACGAGGAAACCCTTTGGAACTTAGAAGGTTGGAGAGCCACCTCACCCGTGGATACCGAAGTACCAGAGTTACTTATCCCAGGGAAGCCGAGTGCATAGGGCTGAAGTGGCGTCGGAAACCGCCGTCATTCTCAATGGGAGTCTTCAAAGAAATACCACTGCTGGAAAGAAGAAAAGTGTCCGGTGGAACCCACAGGTGGATTCTTGATGGAAGGAACCTGAAAGCAGAGGGGACAGAGTCTGGGTCACTCAGGAGTGACCAGGGGCTCGGTAGACGAATGCCCACCGATGTCGGTGCTTCAGGTATGAAGATGGAGACCTTGACTCTACAGCTGCAGGGACCAGGAGACGTCGAGGATGACCAAGAGCTGAATACAAGCTGTCCCACGAAGGATGTTGAGTGCTGAGGGGTCGGTGTCCGGCGGGAGCACCAACAAGCCTTTAATCAATCAATCAATCAATCAGGGGAATTGTAAGCTCGCTACTCACCCGCGAGGGTCTTAAGGCGCTGGGGGGGGAGGGTTCTGTAGCTCCGTTCAGTCGAAGAGCCAGGTATTGAGGGCCTTCCTGAAGGCGTTCAGGGAGGGGGCGCGTCTGATGACTGTCGGGAGCTCGCTCCAGGTCTTGGCCGCGATGTAGGAGGCGATATAGGAGGCGCCTTGGCAGCGGCAACCCACGAAGAAGGTCAAAGAAGGTTACGGTCTGGCCCAGCAAGGACCAGAGGACTCACACAGCAAGGGGAGTCAGGGCAGGCCTGGAGCAACCAGGGGAGCCCAAGAAAAGCAGTGTTGTCCCTCAAGTGGACCCACAGGCCGAAGGCACAGGAGTCGCGAGGGGACCTCTAGCAGTTTCCAAAGTCACAGCTTGCAGGGCACAGAGTGCGAGGAGGTCGAAGTCCTTTATACGAAATGTGCACAGAGGTTGGGGCTATCAATAGCCCAATGCACTTAGTTGGGGAACGCCAACAAGCATATGCACTTGCAAAACTATGCAGTGCAGAGGGGTTCGGGTTATTCAGTCCCCACGAGGGATACTGGCCTCAAACCTAGTGAGAGGGCAGCTCAACCTCAAGGAATGTAGGAACCCTCCTGCTGTGTTGCTGAAGCCTTCAGAGTCCCCTGGAGCTCAGGATCAGCAGACCGGTCAGTTGTGTTATGGTGCCTGCGAATGCAGGGGAGTGACTCCTTCACCCCAAGGGAGATACTTCAGTTGTCCTTGATGCTCCACAGGTTCTGCATGGAGCCTGTATGGTGCACGGGCACAGATGATGCTTTGGACGGAGAGGGAGATGAAGTCGGGCCCAGTCGAAGTCCAGCAAAGTCCAGAGTGTCCAGACGTTCAAAGGTCAGTGGTTTCTTGATCAGAATCTTGTCCACGTTGAATCTAGGGTCCTACAGCCAGGTAAGCCCTTTTGTACCCATGGGAGAGAGTTGGACAGATTCAGGGGACCCTCCCAGGGGAGGGTCAGGACAGGGAGGAGGTTACTCTCATGTCCTTTGTCCAGTTTCGCACCAGAGCAGGAGCCAACGGCTCCCAGGACTGGTTTGAACTGGACTATGCACAGGGACACCAAATGTACCCCTCGTGCAGACTTTAAGGCACTTTGGAAGTGCTCCCACCCAGCTCCAATACACTAAATCCTGTCTGGGAGGTGGTCACACCTCCCTGTGACAGGATGCCTATTGTGCTGCCTTCCTCTGCTCGAGCTTTGCTCAGCAGCAGGAGGGCAGAAATGTGTCTCTGGTCGGCAGCAACCATTTTGTGCTGTCCGGGTCGAGAAGGCTGGTACCGGGAAGACCAGGGCCCCCGCGAAGCTTGCTTCTGAAGGGTGGAATCATACCTCCCACACCGGTTACCGGTGTAGAGGTATGATTCCAAGGTGTTTGATACCAAACACGACATGGTTTGTTGCAGCCATTTTCGAGATAGCATTCTACGTGAGCATATAATGGACCTCTACCTATATGTCTGGCTGCGTCACCGACAACCCGGGAGAATGGTCTCCGAAGGCTGCAGGGTTGCTCTGCTCATTCAGGGGTACCCTCTCATGTAAAACCCAGCACCCTGCCTTTAGGATTGTCAAGGCCTGCTATAGGGGTGACTTATAGGTTTTAAGTGCAGTGACCTATAGATATAGTAAACCTATATCTAAAGTAAGTGGTGCATGCACCATCTTACACAGGCTGCAATGGCAGGCCTGTAGTTCCATTTTGCATGGCCTCTCATGAGTGGCATAATTCATGCTTCAGCCCATGGGTGGCCTCTGGGGTACCTATGCCCTGGGTACATGTGTACCATATACTAGGGACTGACAAAGGTACCCCAGTATCCAATCTGGAGTGTACCTAAGTACATGACATAACACTTTAGGGAGAAAGCAGATAGACTGGGGTCCTGGTTAGCAGGATCCCAGTCAGACTAGTCAAAAACAGTGTAACATCAAGCAAAAAGTAGGGGTAACCATAAGAAGCAGATCCTACTTTCCTACACAACCCCCCAAACGTAAGGAGATGAGACTAACCTTGCCCAGTTGAGTCTTCATTTTCTAAGTGGAAATATCTGGAGAGTCCATCTGCATTGGCATGGTTACTCCCAGGTCTATGTTCCACTGTATAGTCCATCCCCTGTAGGGAAATGGACCACCTCAAAAGTTTGGGGTTTTCACCCTTCATCTGTTTTAGCCATAAGAGGGGCCTATGGCCTGTCTGAACAATGAAGTGAGTGCCAAACAAGTATGACCTCAGCTTCTTCAGAGCCCAAACCACAGCAAAGGCTTCCCTCTGTATGGCTGACCAACAGTTCTCTGGGGGTCAACCTTCTGCTAATAAAAGCTACTGGTTGATCCTGACCCTCTGCATTAAGTTGTGACAACACAGCTCCTACCCCCAACTCAGATGCATCTGTTTGGACAATGAATTGTTTGGAATAGTCAGGACTTTGCAGAATGGGAGCAGTGCACATGGCCTGCTTGAGATCATCTAATGCCTTCTGACAGCTAACTGTCCACTGGACATTCTTGGGCACCCGTTTTGATGTAAGATCATTCAAGGGAGTCACTATGGACCCATATCCTTTTATGAATCTTCTGTAATACCCAGTCAGGCCCAAGAAAGCTCTGACCTGAGTCTGGGTAGTGGGAGAAACCCAGTCCATGATGGTCTGAATTTTGCTCTGCAATTGTTGAACCTGGCCTCCACCCACAAGGTGGCCCAGGTACACAACCTTACTCTGCCCTATCTGGCACTTGGTGGCCTTGATAGTGAGACCTGCCTTCTATAGAGCCTCCAAAACATTCTTCAGGTGGACCAGGTGATCCTCCCAGGTGGAACTAAAGAAAGCTATATCATCAAGATATGCTGCACTACAGGCGCCCAGGCCTGTAAGGACTTTGTTCGCCAACCTTTGGAATGTGGCAGGTGCATTCTTCAAACCAAAGTGCATTACAATAAATTGATAATGCCCACTAGGGGTTGAAAATGCTGTTTTTGGTTTGGCATCCTCAGCTAGTCTGATTTGCCAATATCCAGCAGTGAGGTCAAATGTGCTCAAGAATTTGGCTGAGGCCAAAGTGTCAATGAGTTCATCTGTCCTAGGAATAGGGTGAGCATCAGTCCTAGTGACTGCATTGAGTCCCCTGTAGTCCACACAAAACCTCATTTCTCTCTTACCACCCTGGGTATGAGGTTTGGGTACCAGGACCACTGGACTAGCCCAAGGGCTATCTGAGGGTTCGATCACTCCCAATTCCAGCATCTTTTGGACCTCAGTCCTGATGCAATCTCTGACATGGTCAGGCCAGGCTGCCTGTAAATCTTCTTTTTAACAGGTAGACTCTCGCCTGTGTCCACTTCATGGGTACACCAAGTGGTCTGACTAGGAGTCAAAGAAAACATGTGTCTGTATTGATTGAGGACCTTCCTGCAATCAATCTGCTGTTGCTCAATGAGGCTGCCTGCCACGGCTACACCATCAACTGAGCCATCATCAGGGTTCTGTGAGAGGTCAGGGAGTGGGTCACTCTCTTCCTCCTGTCCCTTATCAGTAGCCATTAGCAAGCCCATGTCTGTCCTGCCCACATAGGGTTTGATCCTGTTGACATGGAGCACCCTATGGGGGTTCTTGGGAGTTCCAAGGTCCACCAAGTAGGTAACCTCTCCCTTCTGCTCAAGAATAGTATGAGGTCCACTCCACTTGTCTTGGAGAGCTGCTGGGGCCACAGGCTCCAACACCCATACTTTCTGTCCTGGCTGATAAACAGTCAGCACAGCCTTTTGGTCATGCCAAGCTTATCGTAATTCTTGACTTGCCTCAAGGTTTTTGCTGGCCTTCTTTATGTACTCAGCCATCTTGGAGCGGAGACCAAGTACATAGTCCACTATGTCTTGCTTGGGAGGTTTTAGAGGTAACTCCCATCCCTCCTTCACCAGACACAAGGGACCCCTAACTGGATGTCCAAACAAAAGTTCAAAAGGGCTGTAGCCAACCCCCTTTTGTGGGACCTCTCTGTAGGCAAAGAGAAGGCAGGGCAACAGGACATCCCATTTTCGCCTAAGCTTTTCTGGGAGGCCCATGATCATGCCCTTTAGGGTTTTGTTGAACCTTTCAACCAACCCATTGCATTGTGGGTGATAGGTTGTGGTGAATTTGTAATTCACTCCACACTCCTTCCACATTGCAATGATATAACTGGACATGAAGTTTGTACCTCTGTCAGTTAAGACCTCCTTAGGGAAACCCACTCTAGAAAAAATTCCCAGGAGGGCCCTGGCCACCACAGGAGCTGTGGTGGTTCTAAGGGGTATTGCTTCTGGATACCTAGTGGCATGGTCCACCACCACTAGAATATAACTGTGCCCACATGCAGTTGGAGGGTTCATGGGACCAATTATGTCAATCCCAACCCTCTCAAAGGGGACCCCCACCACAGGTAGTGGCACGAGGGGGGCCTTTGTGGTACCACCTGACTTACCACTGGCTTGACAGGTAGTACAGGAGCAACAAAACTCATTGGTGTCCTCTGATATATAAGGCCAGTGAAAGTGTGGGACAAGCCTGTCCCAAGTCTTACTTTGGCCTTGGTGTCCTGCTAAGGGAATGTCATGTGCCAAGGTGAGTAGGAAGCCCCTAAACTTCAGAGGTTTGACCAACCTCCTGGCGGCACCAGGCTTGGGGTCTCTACCCTCTGAGTAAAGGAGTCCCTCATCCCAATAGATCCTGTGGGACCCACTGACACTGCCAGCAGCCTCAGCAGCAGCTTGCTGTCTGAGGGGTTCAAGAGAGGGGCAGGTTTGTTGCTCCTGACTCAGATCTGCCCTGGAAGGGCCCCCTGTCCCCAAGAACACAAGCTGATCAGGCTCCAGTTCATCTGAGACAGTTCCTTCACAGGGACTGAGATCATCTCCCTCAAGAGACTGGTCTTCTCTATGAGCCTGGGGGGAAGACCCAGCCTTACCCCTCCTGATCCTTCTCTTGGAAGGCACCTTGTCCATTCTTTCAGAATCCAGGGCTTGTTCAGTAGACATCAGTTTGGCCTGTGACCTGGTCACAGCAAACACATCTGCAGAGATGCCGAGCATTGCTGCATGAGTCCTAAGTTCCACTTCAGCCCAGGCTGAATTCTCCAAATCATTGCCCAACAAGCATTCCACTGGAAGGTCCGAGCTAAGCACAACTTTCTTAGGGCCAGTTACCCCTCCCCGGCTGAAATTAACAACTGCCAAGGAATGATCAGTCCTGACATTGTTAGCATTGGTCACTTGGTACATCTCACCAAGAATGATCTGGTCAGGGTCCACAAGATCTTTTGTCACCATAGTGACACTTGCACCTGTGTCCCTGTATGCCATGGCCTCCTTACCATTAATCAAAGGCTTTTGTCTGTATTTGCCCAAATTACTGGCACTGACAAATAAGGTGGCAATATCCATGCCACCAGCACAGACAAGTACAGCCTGAGCTGGAGTTCTGACTAAGCCAGAACCCATCTCAGAGCCCAAGGTTAACCCTGCTAATCCCTCGTTCCCTGTACCACCACTTGAAACTGTACTAGGGGGAGCAGTTGCCTTAGGGGCAGTGGTGGTTGGAGTTGAATCCTTGGCCTTTGGACAATTGGAATCTTTTGTCCAATGGGTCGTTTCTTTACATAACATCAAGGTTTCTTTTTGCCTTTTCCTTTGTTGGATTGTGACTCCCCCCCAGATGCAGGTTTTTGGGGCCCTGATGAAGACTTGTCATCTTTACCCTTGTCCCCACCCTTATCTGAAGTTTAAGCATCTTGCTTCTTTTGGTCACCACCATGGTTCTGGTTTCTCTGCTTCACCTTGGTTCTGACCCACCTATCTGCCTTCTTTCCCAATTCTTGGGGAGAAGTCAGATCAGAGTCAACCAGGTATTGATGCAACAACTGATTTTGGCAATTATTAAGGATCTGCTCCCTCATAATCAAATTGTACAATCCCTTGAAATCATTCACTTTGCTGCCAAGCAACCAGCCTTCCAGAGCCTTAATGGCACTATCCACAAAGTCTACCCAGTCCTGATTCTGTGCCTTCTGGGTGTCTCTGAACTTAATCCTGTATTCTTCAGTGGTTAAGCCAAATAAGAGCACTCCTCAGGACTGAATAATTGTCAGCATCCTCTTCTCTATCTCTAACAGTGAGGAGCTTATCTCTACCTTTGTCAGCAAAGGAGAGCCACATGATAGCTGCCCACTGCTCTTGAGGGCCCCTCTGAACTTTACAGGCCCTCTCCAAAGCAGTTATCCATTTATGGATGTCATCCCCAACATGGTAGGGAGGGACAATCTTGCTCAGGTTCCTATTGTCAAAAGAATGTTCTTTAACTCTAGGGACACTGTTGCTGCCACCATGGGACTCTAGTCCCAACTCTTTTCCAGCTCTCTGGACTTCTAGGGACTCTTTATCAAGGGCCAATTGCTCTTGCCTAAGCCTAAGCCTAGCTTTCTCAAGTTCAATAAATTGGTATTCCCTATCAAAAGAGTGGTCCCTCTCGCTAGATACAAAGGTCCCTACAGACTGTCCTGAGTGATGTGACTCTGCAGAGGGAGATCTAGATCTCCTTGGTAAACTCTGCACTCTTCCAGGAGGGGTGAAGAGGGGGCTATCTTGGCCTTCTCCATCATCTCCCTGAAGATCTGAGTTGTCCAGGTGGGAACTAATCTTGCTCCTCCTGGCCAGGGTTTGAATCTAGGTCATAAAAGGTGTCACCTCCTGACCTGTCCTCATTCCCTGCCCCACCCACTTTCGCCTGTTCACCTGACCCAGGGGTCTTCCTAAGGTCATCAAGAAGTAAGGCCTCTATGAGGCATTGAGTGTTGGCATTTCTCCCTGTCTTCAGATTTCTAGAGGCACACAGGGCTTTCAATTCTTAGAATGAAAGCTCACTGTATCTAGAGGGCAGAGAGCCACTGGCATCTCCTTTAGAAGATATACTAAGTGTGGTGAGGTGTTGCAGTGGGAACTTAACTCTCTGAGGTTGGAGAAAGGGTGTGCTAAACCCTTGACTTAACCAACCCTAAGTTCAGTAGAACTTACTTATTCTAAGCTAGTATTATATGTACCTAGTACTTAGTGGTTTTCAGTTAATCAATACAAAGATTTATCTGGTAAAACAATGCAGGCTTGAATCCCAACCGCTGCACACCAATGTGAGAAGTTGGCCTGGTATATGCTGTCCACTAATTAAAGTGGGCACCTTGCACCAGTCCAAACAACCCTTATGGTGATTTAAGAGGTCAAAGATAACCTTAGAAAGCTATCCAAGTGGTAGCTGTGGAGAGCAGCCTTCAGGCTTAGTCTTGAAGGAATGTTAAGCAGCTTGTTTTACCAGAATGCAATCTTATTGTATTGGTTAAATGAAAGGAGAACCACACAGTAGTTATAAAAATATGTATTTATTATTATAACACACCTTAAATACCTCACAGTATCTGCTACACGCAGATAAACACAAAGCACACAATACTGTAGCACAGAAACAATCGTAAGTAGCACTAATACACAGTGGGGTCCATGGGGAGACCAAACCATATACTAAAATAGTGGTATAAGAACCATGACTCGAGTCAAGACAGTGTCTAGATGATGTAGAATCGCTGGGACCCCAAGGAACCACCCAAGGTGAGTAAGTAGGGACCCCACGGAGGACGGGTGCAGTGTGAGAACACGATTGTGTGCTACGTACTATTGAATGGGAGAGCCGCGGTAGCAGTTTTAAAGTTTAAGGACCCTTCCCAGTGGATTACGATGAAACCCTTTGGAACCTAGAAGGTTGGAGAGCCACCCCACCCGTGGATACCAAAGTACCAGAGTTACCTATCCCAGGGAAGCCGGGTGCATAGGGCTGAAGTGGTGTTGGAAACCGCCGTCGTTCTCAATGGGAGTCTTCAAAGAAATGCCACTGCTGGAAAGAAGAAAAGTGTCCGGTGGAACCCACAGGTGGATTCTTGATGGAAGGAACCTGAAAGCAGAGGGGACAGAGTCTGGGTCACTCAGTAGTGACCAGGGGCTCGGTAGACGAAAGCCCACCGATGTCGGGTGCTTCAGGTATGAAGATGGAGACCTTGACTCTACAGCTGCAGAGACCAGGAGACATCGAGGACAACCAGGAGCTGGATATGAGCTGTCCCATGAAGGATGTCGAGTCCTGAGGGGTCGGTGTCCGGCAGGAGCACCAACAAGCCTTGGCAGTGGCAACCCACGAAGAAGGTCAAAGAAGGTTACCGTCTGGCCCAGCAAGGACCAGAGGACTCACCACAGCAAGGGGAGTCAGGACAGGCCTGGAGCAATCAGGGAAGCCCAAGAAAAGCAGTGTTGTCCCTCAAGTGGACCCACAGGCCGAAGGCACAGGAGTCGCAAGGGGACCTCTAGCAGTTTCACAAAGTCACAGCTTGCAGGGCACAGAGTGTGAGGAGGTCAAAGTCCTTTACACGAAATGTGCACAGAGGTTGGGGCTATTAATAGTCCAATGCACTTAGTTGGGGAATGCCAACATGCATATGCACTTGCAAAAGTATGCGGTGCACAGAGGTTCAGGTTATGCAATCCCCACAGGGGATACTGGCCTCAGACTTGGTGAGAGGGCAGCTCAACTGCAAGGAATGTAGGAACCCACCTCCTGTGTTGCTGGAGCCTTTGGAGTCCACAGGAGGTCAGGATCAGCAGACTGGTCAGTTGCATTATGGTGCCTGCAAATGCAGGGAATGACTCCTTCACCCCAAGGGAGATACTTTTGTTGTCCTTGATGCTCCACAGGTCCTGCACAGAGCCTGTATGGTGCACAGGCACAGACGATGCTTTGGATGGAGAGGGAGACGAAGTCGGGCCCAGTCGAAGTCCAGCAAAGTCCAGAGTGTCCAGACGGTCAAAGGTCAGTGGTTTCTTGATCAGAATCTTTTCCACGCCGAATCTAGGGTCCTACAGCCAGGTAAGCCCTTTGTACCCACGGGAGAGGTATGGACAGGTTCAGGGGACCCTCCCAGGGGAGGGTCAGGACTGAGGGGAGGTTATTCCCATGTCCTTTGTCCAGTTTCGCGCCAGAGCAGGAGCCAATGGCTCCCAGGACTGGTTTGAACTGGACTATGCACAGGGACACCAAATGTGCCCCTTGTGCAGACTTTCAGGCACTTTGAAAGTGCTCCCACCCAGCTCCAATACACTAAATCCTGTCTGGGAGGTGGTCACACCTCCCTGTGACAGGATGGCTATTGTGCTGCCTTCCTCTGCTCCAGCTGGGCTCAGCAGCAGGAGGGCAGAAATGTGTCTCTGGTCGGCAGCAACCATTTTGTGGTGTCCGGGTCAAGAAACTTGGTACCGGGAAGACCAGGGCCCCCACGAAGCTTGCTTCTGAAGGGTGGAATCATACCTCCCACACCGGTTCCCGGTGTGGAGGTATCATTACTAGGTGTTTGATACCAAACACAACATGGTTTGTTGCAGCCGTTTTCGAGATAGCATTTTACGCGAGCATATAATGCACCTCTTCCTATATGTCTGACTGGGTCACCGACAACCCGGGAGAATGGTCTCCGAAGGCTGCAGGGGTGCTCTGCTCATGCAGGGGCACCCTTTCACGTAAAACCCAGCACCCTGCCTTCAGGATTGTCAAGGCCTGCTATAGGGGTAACTTATAGGTTTTAAGTGCAGCGACCTATAAATATAGTAAACCTATATCTAAAGTAAGTGGTGCATGCACCATCTTACACAGGCTGCAATGGCAGGCCTATAGTTCCATTTTGCATGGCCTCTCTTGGGTGGTATAATACATGCTTCAGCCCATGGGAGGCCTCTGGAGTACCTAGGCCCTGGGTATATGTGTACCATATACTAGGGACTGACAAGGGGACCCCAGTATCCAATCTGGAGTGTACCTAAGTACATGACATAACATTTTAGGGAGAAAGCAGATAGACTGGGGTCCAGATTAGCAGGATCCCAGTCAGACTAGTCAAAAACAGTGTAACATCAAGCAAAAAGTGGGGGTAACCATAAGAAGCAGATCCTACTTTCCTACACAAGGCTTTTCATGTGCAGTGTTCCAGCACTTGGCGCCATCCACCCTACAACGCAGGCAAAACTTCATAATTCTTACGGAAAAGTTGGGATCTGATCACGTCAAATACCGTTGTACGTATCCTTTTGGGCTGGCCTTCGAACTTCACAATAAGCTACGACACATCACAGAGCTGAGGGAAGCATTGGAGGTTCTGGGTCTTCCGGCTCCCGAGGAGGAGTCGCCACCTACACTGGCGAAAGGGGCAGAGACAGTGCGTGCGACACCCTCACAATGGGGGTCGGTCTCCAAGGGTCGCCAAACCAAAGCATAGTCAGGGAGGAAGGCTGGATCCAATCACAGTCATTGTCAGGACCGCTGGGAAGGAAGATGTCGGCCTGGAGACCACTTGCACTCGATAATCCAAAGGCTGACATGGACAGCAACACCATACAGCTGGGAAAATAGGCTGCATACGCGCAGACTCTGCAGGCCACCAGAGATTTCAGCATTACAGGTCATACAGAATGGGAGAGCTACGTTGTATTTGCAGTAAAAGACAGCTGGGCAGCGGGCGTTGGCCAAACCCCCAGCCAATATGCCCACAATCTGGAGAGACATCACTGTGGAGGACCCATTGGCCCGCAGTCCAGGTTCTTTCTTGATGATTGTTTATATAGTTTCAAGGGGGGATTGACAATTAGGGGGGGGGGGTGGAGAAGCAGGGATAGGTCTCAGTCAGAAGCGCAACTTTGCAACAATGGAAGGACATCTAAGGGGTTGGGGTGGGAACCTCAAACAGTCGCAGGAGGGGGCAGAAGGGAGGCAAATTCGTAGGGCCGAAACCAGCGGGAACATGAGTAAACTGGGGGAATGATTAATGTTTCTTCTTGGAACGTGAAGGGCCTGAACTCCCCACTTAGGCGCCAAAAAATTTGGAAATTTGTGGTAGACCATCAATTTGATGTGGTGGCTCTCCAGAAGACACACCTAAAGAGATCTGAAGAGCTCAGGCTACGGCACAAAAGCTATTCCTTTATATCTAGATCATCTGCAAGTAAAAACATAATGGGGTAGTGGTAATGTTTCATAATAACACCAAATTTCAACCAGAGGGGATAAAGACAGATAGAGAGGGTCCGGTGGTGATGGTGAAGGGGAAGCTGACGGGGAGGTGCGTCACCTTTGTCTCGGCCTATATACCTAATTCTGGCCAAGCGGCGTTTGTGACCTCTCTGCTTGACATGGTGGGATGCTTCGCCGATGGCCAGATAATCCTCATGGGAGACTTCAATCTTACATGACACCCGACAGAGGACAGTACACACTCCCACAGATCCGCGGGGGGAAGTTTCCCCAAAAGCCTAAAACACACGTTCCAATCCCTGGGCCTCATTGATGCATGGAGAACCCTCCACCCTGCCACGAATGATTGTACCTATTATTCACACGTCCATCAAACGTATTCAAGATTAGACTATGTTTTCGTTACCCAGGGGTTGCAGGGGTGCATCCAAGATGCTAGGATTCTCCCTATTGCACTCTCAGATCACAGCCCTATCACGGTGTGCCTCAAGTAGGGAGGTAGTTTTCAGGGACCGCCGAGATGGTACTTCCCCGTTTCCATAATCCAGGACAGACTGTTCCGGGATGAACTGCGCTTGGCGATTAAGGAGTTTTTCCACTTGAATGAGCCTTGCGCAACCTCACCCCTGAACAACTGGGATGCATTTAAAGCGGTACGGCGGGGTAAATGCATTGAACTCATTTCTGCACTGAACAAACAGAGAGCTAGGGAAAGGGTGGCGCTAGAGGCAGAACTTAGTCAGATGGAAACAGAATACAAAAAGACCCCCACCGGGAGCCTAAAGCGCCTACTTAGCGCATTAAAGAGGAAACTCGGGGCAATCTACACTAATAGAGCAGAATTCACTTTACTGCGATTGCGCCACAGCGCTTATGTGCAGGGGAACAAAGTGGGCTCACATTTGGCTCTGCAGCTCCGGGGAAAAAAGGGAACAGGAGTATATAGGAGGAATAAGCAGGGAGGGGGGGAGATGGAATACTCTGACGTGGACAAGGCTAATATCTTTGGGGACTTCTACCAGGAACTCTATCGGACAACCCTCACATACCCTACAGCTCAGATGAATTACCTGGCCTCACTCTCGCTACCCCAGGCTTCTTCAACCTGGAACTAACAGTTGAATTCACCAATCTCCGACGATGAGGTGAGGCAGGCAATCACGGCGTTGAAGCCACATAAATCCCCAGGGCCAGATGGGCTGACAGCCCACTTTTACAAAACCTATGCATCAGAACTTGTCCCTCACCTGACTGCACTTTTTAATGAGATAGAGAAGGGTCAGAATGTGTCACCCTCAATGACGGAGGCTCTGATCATGGTGATTCCAAAGGCAGGGAAGAACCCACAGCTATGTGCCTCCTATAGACCAATTGCACTCCTGAATTTGGATGCCAAGCTCTTTACAGCAATCTAGGCGGCTTGACTGGAGAATCTGATGCCAGATATAATCCACCAGATCAATCCAGTTTTATAAAGGGGAGGCAAACACACGACAATATCCGTAGGACATTACATCTTATAGAAAAGGTCTCCAAGTTTAAAACACCAGCGATCTTGGTGGGGCTTGATGCAGAAAAGGCCTTTGATAGAGTGGACTGGTCCTTTCTCTTTCTTACCTTGAAAAGCTTTGGCTTTGGGGACACGTTCATCAATATGATCAGAGCAAATTATGCACACCCACGCTCTAGGGTCAAGGTCAATGGGGTGAGCTTGGTGCCTTTCGCCCTACGCCGAGGAACCCGGCAGGGATGCCCTTCGTCCCCCATATTGTTTGCCCTGAGTATAGAGCCTCTGGCTGCACAGCTCGGGGCAACTCCAGACATTAAGGGGTTTAAATTTGGGGGGGAGGAACATAAGGTGTCGCTATTCACAGACGATGTTCTGATGACTCTCACCTCCCCAAGCACCTCACTACGGGCCCTTCAGGAGGAGCTGAAGAAATTCGAAGGGGTGGCAGGCTTCCGAGTCAATCTGGCCAAGTCGTCCATACTAAACGTAACTTTATAAGGAAGGGAGAAGATTCTTTTACCGGGGGAGAAACCGTTCGTATGGGCTAAACTCCTGATTGATCTGGAAAGAGACTTCCTTTTTGGGCTGCGCTCCCTTCTCACTCGTTATGTTTGGCAAAACGGCAGGGCGCGCCTGCCTTTTCATGTATTAAAACACTCGAGATGCGAGGGGGGAGCAGCATTCCCAGGCTTTGGTCTATACTACAAGGCAGCACAACTGAGAGTGGTGGCGGAATGGTCCATGAGGGAGTCGGACAAGCATTGGCTCCACATGGACCGGGCTATACTGGGCAGGATGATTTGGGATGTTCTTTGGAAACCCAAGAAGGACAGACCAATCAATGCTTACTTAAGTACACCCACAAGGACTACCCTCAAAGTTTGGGATGAAGTTACTAGGGGACGGGGGTGGACATCCTTTCTTTCTCCATATCCCCTGATACACTTTAATCCAGAAATTCCCCCGGCTCTGAAGGCGGGTCCGTTCGACGCATGGAGGGGGGGGGGGTGCCTTGCTCTTTCAGATCTTTTCCATAACCAGGATATCCTCACATTTGAACATTGCCAGCGAGACTTCCATCTTTCATCTACCGAGCACTTTCATTACCTTCAACTTAAACACTGGGCACTACACCCCCCAATCAGGGAGGCTGCCACACATTATTTGACACCAATAGAGTCCTTTGTGCGGAGGTTTGGATCTATGAAGGGGGTGATTTCCTTCCTGTATGGTCTCCTGGTATCCACAACACATGCCCGAGGCCCCGCTACATCCATTCATGGGAGCATACCCTGGGGAGTGAGGTGGCAGAGAAGGAGTAGAAACACCTGTGGTCTGACATCGCCAAGAATAATCACTCATTAGATTCAAGGGAAGCTCATTATAAAACTCTTTTTGATTGGTACCTTTTCCCTACGAAACTTAAAATGATCTTTCCACAGACTTCAGATTATGATGGAGGGGCTGTGGCTTACTGGGGGACTTTCGCCACATATGGTGGGACTGTCCAGTCATTAGGCCATTCTGGGAGGAGATATTGGCCCAAATGAAAGAGATGTTGGGCTACCCAATCCCGACTTCGGGAGATGCAGTACTCCTAGGCCTCAGGGACGTTACCCTAGAACACCAAACTAGAGCAGACAAGGCGATCATGTTGGCATGTTTGGGGGCAGCTAAGAAGGCTATTGCAGCTTCCTGGAAGAAAAAGGCAGCCCCGGTCTTGGCACAGTGGCACTCCTGTCTATGGAAAATACTCACCATGGAAAAAATGGCAGACATCATTAGAGATGACTACAAGAATTTTGAGTACAGATGGGGCCCCTTGGTGTCATACTTTACAAAAGGTCTACCGCTGGCGGTGTGCCCGCCCACGTTGAGGGACCTACATCTGTTTCAGTTTTAGTGCCTTTATAGGTCTGCCCTCAAACATCATTTGTCAGCTTTCTGTAAAGTTATATCCTGTCGACGTGTGGTTTGCTTCAACCTCCATCTCAGGGAAAACGCAAAGTCCGCTAACGTGATAGATAATGCTTCTTGACCACAGGGGAGGGGGAGGCTAGGGGGGAGTTCTAAACGTTGTGAAAAATTTTGTGTAAGCGGAGAAGATGGTGTGAGACATTTGATATAATGTTGTTACTCCTGCGCAATAGACACTGTGTATCTTTTAGAGTGGGGGGAACCGTGGGAGTTGATCTTGTGTTATTTTGCCTATCCGTCTGCTGTACAATCTCAATAAACAGAAGTTTGACAAAAAAGAAGTAGAAGAGCTTTAAGAGTTTGTTCTTCTGGAGTAGTTCAGAGCCATAGAGAAGCCAAAGCCAGAGCTGTTGCCTCGGTGCAGAGGCCTGTGAGTAGCATTAGAGTGCTGACCCTAAAGCTGGTGGCCAGAGAGCCTTGGAGGCAGCTGGCGTGCTCGTGCTGTACTCCACAACAATTCATTTGACCTTAGTGCTGCCCTCCAATACACTGATGACCTTGGCATTTGCAAATGCCTCCGCCGGCTGCCAGAGGAATGAAGTGGTAGGAGGGAGATGCATGCTGGCTGGGGAAGGTGGAGGTCTCATGGTGAGTGGTGCACCAGGTCAGTGTAGGCTTCAGGCGACGCCAGTGTGGTTTGCGTTGGCCGTAGTCTCATTAATGGCTGGCCAGCAGCCATAAAAATCTATTAAATACTGCAAAAATGTGCAGAATTGAGTGAGGCAAGAGTGAGAAGTGAACGCCTTGCAGCCTGCCTTCATTACCCTTTGAGATACCAGTGTTACTTACTGAAAGGTGATGAGGTCGGAGCTGCAAGGAGGAGTTGCGAGAAGGATGCCGATACGGGGGATACTAGGGGTCGGGCGATGTATTGATCCAGGAGTGTGGGCGCCAGTGTGAAGGCGGCCACCCAGTGTGGCTAGCGGTGTGGTGAGGCTCAATGCAGGAGTAGGGTTAGAGCTGATTAGATCGGATAGGACATTCATTTTTTCTCGTGAAAGCACCTGGTATTGGGCTCCTGTGGAGGACAGCTGGGGGGGTTCAATGGGTCATAATATTTATAATACTTATAATATACCTATATTACCCACTGGAGGAGAGGGCTTTGGAGCAAAAGAAAGTTCTAAAGCCCGAGCAGATCTGTCATCATTTAACAAGAATATGTGAATGACCTTTTATAGGAAAGAGCTGTGCTATCATACTATTACATATCAAACCCCTTCCATGGAGGCGCTGAAAACTAACGTAGTATCTCATATCGTATCTACACCAAAAATCATTTCAACCCCAATAAGAGAACTATTCTTGATTTATTTTCGTAACTGGAGAATAGGAATTCAAAGAATAAAGGGATTTATTCTAATGAATCAGATTTATTAGGAAAATGTGACAATTCACAGCAAGGACATATTTTAGGGAAGAAGGATTGTTGAATGATCCATTGGCAAAATCCTTAACCTTGAATAAGATCATGAAGGCAAGGGCAATGCCCTTTTTAGGTTTCGCCTGCATAGCGCTTGTGCTTGCGCTGTGCTTGTGTAATATATTGCTTTTAATATATCTTAAAAGGGACTTCCATCCTGCCTTCACTTTGTTTTGGTCCGTATGCTTGCCATTTTTCTTTCCTCAGTTTCCTCAGTTTCCATTGGTTGTAGCCTGAACTCCCTTCTGTGTCTCTCTAATCAGTTTCCCGTGGCCTGACTACTCATTCCCATCTGCGTTGGTGGTTCAAACTTTTTTCCTTTTGGTTAACGCTGCACACCGTTTACTGTTTGCATTTTGTTACCTTTCCCTAAAAAAACACCTGATATTGCGATATTTTACTACTAAACAGGCAGTCACATTTGCAGTTACCTTGCAGTTAAAATAGGCTTTATTTAAATGGTGCAGCAGGTACAGTGGCACAGGGGCCACAAGCTCTAGGGACCCCACTAAACACCGATTATTGCTATATTTTACAACCAAACAGACAGTCACAGGTGCAGTTATCTAGCAGGCACTAGGGCCATGATTTGAATGGTGCAGCAGATGCAGTGACACTGGGACCAAAGCTCTAGGCACACCACTAAACACCTAATATTGCTATATTTTACTACTAAACAGCCAGTCACAAGTGTAGTTACCTTAAAGGCAATATCGTCATGATTTAAATGGTGCAGCAGGTGCAGTGGAACCAGGGCCAAAAGTTAACTCCTCTAAACACCAAATATTGCTATATTTTACTACTAAACAGGCAGTCACCAATGCAGTTTTCTTTGAGGCACTAGGGTCATGATTTGAATGGTACAGCAGGTGCTGTGGCACCGGGCCCAAATGTTGTCAGAACTCCTCTAAACACCTAATATTGCCATAGTTTAATACTAAATTGGCAGTCACAATTGCAGTTACCTTGCAGTTTATAGGGGCATGATTTGAATGGTTCAGCAGGTGCAGTGGTACCGTGGTCAAACGCTCTAGGGACCCCACTAAACACAGATTATTGCTTTATTTTACAACTAAACAGGCAGTCACAAGAGCAGTTATCTTGCAGGCACTGGGTCATGATTTGAATGGTGTAGCAGGTGCAGTGGCACCGGGCCCAAATATTATGGAACTTTCTTACTTACTTTAAAGCTGCACAGCTTTACTGGTTACCGATCCTCATCTTCCCCTGGCTGCTGGCTGATACTCATTTAAAACATGCTTGTTTAACTCTGCTTTAGTGGGTGAAACTTTTAACTAATTTTCACATTCTTTATGATATTGTTCAGCTAATACAATTGCATTTTTTTCTGTGTCATGTCATGTGTTTGTCGCTAATAAAATAGGTTTTTTTTCTGTGTCATTTGTTTGTTTTTGGTGCGTTATGTAGCGTAAGACCGAACAAAGTGATTGCAGTGCTTTACATGAGCATGCTCCGTGGTGCTCTGAAAGGATGTTTTAACCTCCTTTATCCGTTGGGACAGTTTCTTAATAACATTACAGCGCCAGACAACTGCTGCTGAGTCTTGGATTGTAAACATGGTCATGTGCCTGTTCTAAAAGTATTCCTCGAGTTTTGTGATTGCAGCCTGTTCTTCTACTGGCCAGGAAGGGAGGCTGTATAATTTCAAGAGCACTGAATTTTAAAATTCCAGCAGCTGGGCATTTTTGTCGCATTGAGTCATAGCTTATCTTTGTGTTTGGTGACTGTATGGGATTTGTGCTGCTCTTCTTTTGTCAGAGGGTATCTCTTATTTTGGAATACTTTTAAATAAAATAAAAAAATTAATTCTTCTTTGGCGTGAGTTTTCCACTTTTTTAACACCGAGTGATTAGCTTAGTAAGCAGGTAGGTGGTAAGACTGGCTTTTTTTTCGTACTGGCCTTTATTGTGCAGATTGTATCGGTCTAGCACCAAAAACATATTATATCGTTTGCTGTATTTTGCGCTGGCCACATGTATAAGAAACGTGTTAATTGAGTGATACTCTGTAAACTGAAACAGGAGTTATTTCCTAATAGTAAGAATTTTACCCTTCATCTTTCCGTGGATGTAAAATGCATTCATATTTATTTGCATCCTTTTAACGCTTGGTATTTTAGCTTAATAATTGTTAAAAAGGGTTTGAGTTCTCCAAAGTAATAGAAAACAGCCTCCTGTACTTTCGGTGTTATATAATATGAAGAACAGCAACTGCACCAAATGCACATGCCTAAAACAGGCAAAGTGCAGTTATCTAGCAGGCACTAGGGTTATGATTTCAATGGTGCAACACATGCAGTGGCATTGGGACTTATTATAACAAAAGCCTTGAAAAAAAATACAGTATTTGTTACAACATACAAACTTCAAAGTACATAGCACAATAATTTAAAATGTCTCAGTGTACTGTTTAAATAAAGAACAATTGTAAACCATATTTAGTACAGTGCCAATGACAATGCAAGTGCAAATATTTACTATATGCTTATTATTGTTTCAGAGTTTATGTTTAAGTTTTTTCGCAAAAATAAAAAAAAGTGCTTGTTCTTCCTACTACTATCTGGAAGCTATGCGCCTGGAAGGCAGCCAGGTTACAAGGTCTGCTTGCATCCAAGTGTTTATGATGGTAATGCATTGTGAAATGGAGAAATTTGTTTACATGAAACTTGGTTAATTTGGGATTTTGATTTAGATCAATATTTAGTATTTCTGTCCAGTCATTCAATCAGTTAGAGGTCAACCAATGGGGGGGCGGGGTTATCTATTCTATTAAAATCCTCTTATAAATGGCAGGTTACGCAATTGGTTGCTACTTTACAATTTGTTATGGTTGTTTTTTGTTCTTATTTAGGATTGGATGATATTTTGCACAATCTTTTACTTTGTAATATTTATTTCTGTCCTACCTTTAATTATGTATAGATTGTATGGCTTTGTATGGGATTTTTTTAAAAAGTAATGCAAGGCAGCACGGAGCACTTAAGTGGAGAATGGCATTCCCATGCATCCACCCATGGATTTTGGTGCAATCTCAGATTTAGGGCCTTATTGCGAGTTTGGTGGTCCGACCAGCCGAAAACAGTGTCCGCCAATAGCCCACAACGATGGCAGTCTTTAGACCGCTGTATTAAAAGTTGACCATGGTGCCGGCAGTGTGGCTGCAGAGGACTTGCAGGAGTGGGTATTATTGCATATGCATGATACATGTGGAAAAATACCACCTACCGATTGCCAAAGTCTGTCCCATATATGGGCAGTCCAGGCAATGGGTATATGGTACAAAAAGGACTCACCTGTACATCACCGCAAACAGGGTTGTATTCTTCGAGGTGAAGATGCTGCTGTGATGGGGGGACCTGGAGAAAGGGATCAACGTCCAAGTCTGCTTGGAAGAACAGGAGAGGGGTGAGTATGCACCCCAAATCCTTTGTTAAAAGCCAACTCAAAGCTGGCAGTCGGACCGCAGCGGTCAGCTTGTCGGAAAGCCAACTCGTAATACAGACAGAGGTGGAGCTCCTCAGTACCGCCCTATGCCAGCTGCCTTTCCCCGACTGTGACCCCAGCGGTCGGCGGTCGGCTAACAATGTAAGCGGTTCAGATACAGTCTGCGCAATAGCAATCCCCCCAACTTGTAATATGGCAGTTGGGCTGCCAAGCTTGCCGTGTTCGAAGCGCCACCATCGCTACGGCAGTTCATGGACCGCCAAATTCGTAATTAGGCCCTAAGGTGAGGAAAGCGGGGAGTACATCAAAATATCTTTATTTCTTCTTGTTACTTACTATTACTATGCATGCTGAATTCTGCAGCACGCTTAGAAAGAGGAAAATTGCTTTAAGGATTGTTTTTGGGCATGATAGTGTCCCTTCATGCACAAAAGCAATCCTGCCTGTAACACAGGCACCCTAGCACCATGGTGCAAGGGTGGTTGTGTTGGCCCTAGCCAGCACAAAGTGTGCCAGCTCTAAACACAGCAGAAATATGTCATATCATAGTAGACATGCTGCATTTCTGCTGTCTCCTTTCACACAGTGCAGCACAGCAACATTGCTTGCAGCCCTGCATTGTGTGAAAAATTTGTAAAAAAACCCTAAGTTCTAAAGGAAATTATTTAAAAACAATTAGGAGGCGAAGTTCCATTTTTCACTTCAGTTAGCAGTAATTCAAGGCAATATAATTTTTTCTGAGCTTTGAAAATGCTATCTTGGCATTAGTAATTACAGCTTGATTGAAATGATATGCCTTGAGCTACGTCTGACTGGGATAATTTTTTGGGCCTACTGTCAGATTTCCCAGTATGTTTATCAATTGTTCACTAGCCCTGAAAATTTGTAGAAAAAGGTCTTATGGCGGGAATTTTCACGTGATTGACATGAGAGTTACACGATTGGTAAAATGAATTCCCACTGCTTGTAGCAGATGGATTTGAATTGTGAAGAAGTATTATCTCATAAAAATAGCAACACACTGAAGCTTTGATTATAAAAGGTCTTGCAAATAAAACGTTTTCAAGATCATTGTTTACAGATAAAAAGATTGCAATTGAATTGTTGTGGCTCGATGAAATTTGTATTGAAGGCAAATATGTGCCCATAAGTACGAAGAATATTTATGGAGTTTAAATTTGGTCAGATTCCCCATTGGAGAAAATGTATGGATTTAAAGGGAGGGGGGCCTATTTTCATCCTGGTTGTCAATATTGTGATTCTGGGAAACAGGATATGATTCATGTTTTATTTTTCTTTCCAAGTGTTTTATACTTACAAACAAAATGTATTTCGTCCCTTTATTTTAAAGAACTCATTTGAAACACAAAAGGAAGCACTTCTCATATTATTAAATCCACCAACTGTGAATATTTGCTTTCCCTCGATTAAAGATTTTGGGTTCTTCTTCAATTGCAATGACTTTTTAATGAATGTAATTTTTTTAATGAATTTTATATCACTGTTGTGATTATTGGTGCGTGCATGATGAAATAGAATTTTATATTCTCTTTAATATATTTATGTATTGTGAGAAAGGGCCTCTTTTGACATGGTTAGCCCCCACGTTTTGCCTGGTATTTGATGTGGTTTTGATTGTAGTGCACAGGGTCCCTGCCAACCAGGTCCCCTGTGCCAGTGCTTCTTTCATAAACATATCCACAATTGGTACTTCTGTCCCCTGTAAGTCCCTAGTAAATGGTACCCTGGGTACCTAGGGCCTGGAAGCTGAAGAGGGCCCTCTGGATGGGAACCCCCTTACTAGGACCACGCCACTGCCTTTGCAGCTTGCATGCCCTTGTGAGGTGAAAAACTACAAAGTCGACATGGCACCCTGCCTTGGTGCCATGCCAGCCAGCACTGCCTATTGGTATAGGTAAGTCACCCCTCTAGCAGGCCTTACATCCCTAAGGCAGTGTGCACTATACCACTGGTGAGGGCATATCTGCATGAGTAGATATGCCCCTACAATACTTAAGTAAATTCTTAAATATTGTAAGTGCCAGAGAAGCCATAAGGAATACATAGGCTGGAAACTCGACAACTTGAGTTCCCCAGCACCATGATGGCTTCACTGAAACCAAGAGTGTTTGGTACCAAACAGCTTCTTGTAATAAATCCACACTGATGCCAGTGTGAGATTTATTAAAACATGTACTCAGAGGGCACCTCAGAGGTGGCCCCTGAAAACCTACCAACCCTAGTGTGTTCACTGACTGGCTTTAGGCAGCCTGCCAAACACAGACATGTTTCTGGACCCCTGGGTGGAGAGCCCATGCTCTCTGAGACCAGAAACAATGCACATCCTGGGCAGAGGTGTCACACCGCCTCCCCAAGGATGGGCCAGTGCTCTATATGGAAGATTGAAAGGCCTGCCACCTTTGAAATGCAACCTCCAGCCTCTGCTGCTAGCAGCAGATGGCAGCCCCCAGTTTACACCCCCACTTTGTGTGGGAAAACTTAGAAAGACTACGAGGTGAGCCCACCTTTGCCAACTCCACCCATCAGGTGGAGGAGGCAAAGTTAAGCACACTTTTCAGCCCCTTCTATCTTGAGGATGAAAGGACTTCTCCAATCAGGGCTCTGTCTATGCCCCCTCCCACAGGAGGGTGGCATTATAGTGGGTGTAGTCACCCCAGGTAAGGTGCCTATTACGAGATTATTAAGGAGTCTATTACTCCCCTAAAACACCCCCTAAATTTTGTATTTAGGTGGCTCCCCCAGACCTAGAAACTAGATTCCTGCAGCCTACGAACAAGGAAGACGAAGAAGACGCCGTGCAGCAAAGCCTGAAGACAACTACTGACTTTGCCCCACCCCTACCGGCCTGTCCCAAGCTTTAAAGACACTGCAAAGAAGACGATGCCTGTCCTGTGGCCAGCAGCATCCAGAATCCTCAGGAAGACTTTTCGCTCTTCAACAAAGACCAGATCTACCGAGGACAGCGACCCTGTCCAGAAGAATCCAACTACAAGGACTTTGAATCCAGCTGGAACCGCAACTCCTGCCAACTCTGCACACGAGTCTGAGTCGCTCACCTGTCCAGTGAAGTCTCCCCAGCAATCCTGAACTTGAGTACAGCGTTGGCTGACCTCTCCTGGACCCCTCGAGGACACCTGCAACCTGAATCCAGAGGCTCCCCCTGACCAGGACCGGCTCTGGTAAAAAGACTCTGATGTCTAAAGGCACCCCTGGACCGGAAGCCTCTGCGCCATGGTGAGCTGAATCGATGGTGCCCCTACGATCCCCTACATCCCTACTTACCTCTGCTGTCATTGGTATCCCTACTGCAACCTCCGGTGCAACGTCTGCAGCCTGTTTGACGAAAGCAGAATCCTCATTGCACAGCATTGGGCGACCAATGAGAAATGTTCACTCTGCACCTCGCCACCCCTGCGTCGCTGGTGATTTATGTTTTGTGCTGCTTTGTGGTCCACCCTGTGCTTGACCTAACCTCTAAAGCTTGGCCCCTGCAACCAATTTACTTACCTGCAAGCAGTGTGACTTCAAGCACCCCTAGTCTCCATTGAAATGCATTGGTCTGAACTCCAATTTTGACCTCTACACCCAGTTGCCCCATGCCACTGGTAGTTGAAGTTTTCATACTCACCTGACCCTTGCACCTTGCTGACCTTTGGTCCAGAAGACTGCAACTGTAAGCGTAATACTTACCTGTATAACCACATTGTTTTCCTCCATAGGATAACATTGACTTGCTCTGTAAGTGTCGATTTTTTAAAGTGAAAAGTATTTTTATTTAAAAACACGCTTACCTTATTGAGAAGATCTTGGTCTTAAAATAAAGTACAAACAAAGCTCATTTTTCTAAAATTGGTGTGGATCTCCTTTTGGAGTTGTGTGTCTATTATTGGTCAATGTTGTGCAATAAATGTCTTACACTCATTTGTGTTAGGCCTAAGGCTGCTTGCCCACACTGCCACTAATAGAGCACTTTGGGTTTACCATTGAGCCCTGTACACTTTTGGGGAACCCCTGAACTCTGTGCACGGTATAACCGCCTAGTGGCATACCATATACAGGACACTGGTATAAAACATAGGAAATCAGGATGACACTGATATAGGATCTCTAAATGCGGATTACATCTCACTTATGGGAGCCTTGATAATCACACCTATTATAGTTTCAAATAGGGGTGAATAGAGCATCTAAGCCAGTATGTCTCTCTCAAACTTCACAGGACACGTACCATGGGTATTATATGACTGGAGGGTTGCAATTGGTACCACTCTGTTACCACCCTACACCTTCCTCGGTATTGATTTTACCCCATTTTCTTTCCTTCTCCTCCCCTTTCCCACCTTTTCTCCCCCTTTTTTTACTCCTTTTCCTTTCTGATGCAGGTCCCTAGTGAAGAGGAACCTGCTTGTTGATGACGTACTAACTGCAGATGGTGTATTCAGTAAGGGTATGGTGAATGGACTCTGTTAAAAAGAAGTGCACCAACACCCTTTTTCGAGTAGTTAGTTGTTGTTTTAGGTCCTGAAGAAATGTCAATTTAGGGCATGAACCATGTTGACCGTCACTTGCACTTCAATACTTGACGAGACTATTAGCGTCTCCATACCCAAGTATTACTTGCTTTTATTCATGACATGGAACCCACTAATTAAAGTTAGTTCAGCAGACTTCCATGGTTATTTTTAATCCACACACTCCCTACACTCTACTCACTTGTTATATACACCACACATCCCACACAAACCCACTTCATCTACGACTAAGACCACGGTCTATAAAAGATCTCTGGCAAACAGCCCCACTGCGGGGCTCGTTGGGCATTGCAGTGCCGGCCCACCGAGGAGCTGCACAATGATGAAGCATGACACCTCTCGGGGGTGTGAGGGCCCTTGCTCCTTATAGAAGCCACTCCCCTTTCTTCTTTTCTCTCATTACTAGGAAGAGCATACCTCTTTATTTATATACCATATACAGAGTCAGCTTCCTTCATGTATTCTATGCATTGTATATGATTTTGAATTGTTTTCTGTTGAAGTACTTCGGAAATAAATAATTATTAATAAATATGCATCTTGTAATCATCATTTTAACCAACTTTCTCCTTTTAATACACTTGTAGGAATTCCAATAGCATGTAGTTACTTTTTACTTTTAAGCACCTGCAAAGACTCTCTTCAGGCCTTGTTCCTGAGACTTGTAGAAAAGGCTGATCATCCTGGCTGAAGAAATATAGACTGGTTCCATATGACTTGTAGAACTACAGGCCCTTCAGGCTCTGACCCATAATATCCAACATTATGGAGAAACAGATGCTTAAGGGTCTTCTTTAGAGTTTGGTAGAGCCAGATCACAGTCATAAATATGATGTGCTTCCACTCTGCCTACGTTTTAGTCCCCTTCTCCATTTAGAGTCAGGCAAGCGCCAGGTTTACACCAGCCCATGCTCAGCTGGTGCAAACCTCTGACGTGGCGAACCATGTGCCAAAAGACTGTCAGGTCACAGTGACAACCGCTCTGTCATATTGAGGGTGCAACAAGAGTCACTATGTTTTTGAATTTTATGGGTTTTTTTATTCAAAGAAAACAATCTCCTGCTTTAGTAGTTTGTTGTGAACAAAAAGGCTTAAAGAGTGAGTGCTTTAAACATGGCACCCGCTCTGCCGACCATCAGAGCTGGAAAGAAGCCATTACGGTGGTGCCACGCTTCACAGGTCTTTCTTCAGTGGGTATACCCGGGTGCCCTCTTTGCCTTCCTTTCATTCACTGTTACCAGCCTGTCACATACAGAGTTCCATAGGGGTTGGCACTTTTGCCCATATTTTTTAATCTGTATTTGCAAATCGTCTGAGAGCTATTCCTCTTCTCGTCTTTCTGGCACTCTCCTTTACTAATGACAGCTTTAGCTGAGCTGCTGTCCAATTCCAATGGTCAGCTGTGTGATTCCCTAGCATGCATATACAATTGGATGGCTACTAATTGTCTACAGATCAATGGCAACAATACTAAGTTCCTTGTTAATGGAGGTGATCCACCAGGTGACGGCAGTAATCTCTGGCCAAAACATTTGGGTCCAGTACTGGCTCTAAATACCAAGCAAAAACCCTGTGGGTCTTTTTGGACAAGGATCTCTTCTGTGAAGCTTAGGTGCAAAGGGTATGATCCTCCCGCTTTCTCCAGCTTTCTCCAACTGTGTCGTTTGAGGAAGATGCTGCCCTTTATGCCATCAGAAAAACATGCCATGACCATTGGTTCCGGTGTCCTCCCAGGCTTTCACAATGGCAATACTTTGTGCCAAGGACACACTTACTCATTGCTTTCCAAGCTGCGACGACTGAAAAAATGGTCTGCTCCCTGTAAAAGTATGAATATGTCTAAGTAACGTAGTGTGTCCTCCACTGACACCAGGAGTCATGTGAGGCAACAGAATTATTTTAGGGTCCTGCCTCATCTTTTTTTCCCACAGTTCCAAATTTATTTCCAACCCACTAGATTCCCATCTCCCTGTGAGGCTACTCAGAGCAGGAGCACATCACTTTCTGCAAACTCCCTATTTCAAACTTGTTAATGGTAGGGAGCAAACATAATTCATTTTGGACCCTAAACCCAGAAACAGTCTCACCTTTGATATTTGTATAGTTCAGGGTCTTCTTCTGTATCAAGAGCTCTCAAAATTTTCCTATTTTGATAAATTGATCTTTCTACTGTGACCTGCTTTCCTTTGGGTTTGATCTGTATTTTGTACCCTTTTATCGAGTTTTTGGGGAGCTTTAGCACCAGGATGGTTACAGTTGGTAGTGTACTTTAAAAATGAATGAATACATATGTAGCTTATAGCACACAAGAGCAGATGGAAAAAACCTGATGATTCAGAGAGTATTAGCCACAAGGGAGTCAATACATGGGCACCATGAATGGTGAACCTTGGGAAGCCTCTTTCAGCAATATGTGTAATAGACAAGAATAAAGGTATTAGGCATGAGGACAGAGCTACACTTAGCAATGCATTGCAAAAGACAAGGCCCTAAGAAAAACTGCAGACAACACCCCGGGCCTCGGTTATGACTGAGTCTAGTACAAGGAAAAGGAAAAATATGCTAGTTATTTAGGAGGCAAGGCTCAGCATACAGCAATCAGAATACAGCAGAGTCAGTGAGGCAGATATATACAAGTTGCAATGCAAGTCGCGGTATGGGGAACCCATGTTGCAAAGTAAAAAAAAGGCATTAGTTTAAGTCATTAACAGCAGCACGAGAACCATGGAGACATGCTTGAAGCCCTTCAGGAAACCACGTCTTCTCCTTTACAATTCTTGGCTGAGCATGCAGGGCAAATCCTTGCAATATGCAGGGGGCATGCCTAGGCCATACATAAAGTGTGTCAGTCCTGCTTACTTCAAGACAAACTAGGAGAGGCCATTGCTTCAGCAGAGACATAACACATCTGCCAACAAGTGTTAATGGAATAACGTCTATACAAAATTAAAGGCTATGTCATTTTAATGTAAGATGTGTACCCAGGCATATTTTCTATGAGTTGCTGAGCTATCCAGGACTTATTAAATTAGCCTTTGGCAAGATCTCTCTGAAAATTCTGAGACTGACTACCTGGGAGAGCCTGAGGCATAAGACCCCTCAGATTTACGATTGGTAAATTTGTACATTTTTTGAAAATCTTGGTTTTGTCAATTACTATCTTTCGTCTTGAAAAACAAATTACATGAGTGATAGATTTTACTCCATGTGCTATCCTTGAACAATCTGCAGCATTAGTTGGTCTAATTATACATTTAACCCATTAGCCCAATTCCAGAAGGATCAGGCAAATATGTCACCCAATCCTTCATGCGAAAATATTCTTTAGAGGGCATACATTTGAATTGTGAAAGTGACATTTATGTGTTCCTGGAGTACTTAACCTCCATGGTTTACCTCTTTCAGAAACGAAGGTTTGGAGGAAAGCAGACTGTCCGTAGCCAAACAGTTTGTTGTCGATGTTAATGACTATGACAGAAATATTGTTCTTTTTCAGCAGTTTACGAGTTCTTCCCTAAAAATACCTTTCTTTAAATGTACACATGCTACTTCTAAATGCAAAAATTGAAAAAGCCAATAGGTTCCGCCTTTAAATGGTGAGTGCCAACCTATTGGCTTTGCCAATGCTTGTTTGCATTTGTGCTCTTTGCACTTATTTTTTCATCCTTACATTACCATTCTGAAATGGTCATCAGGCATGTTGGAACATTAAAGTAAAAATGACAAAATGGCTGCTGATGGGTCAGACCACATGTATGTACACAGTGAATACCCTGCAATGTTTTTTCTTTTAAGGAAAACCATTCTATGATGGTCACGTGTGCACGTAGGTGTATGTTGTGTCACGATGCACAAGGAGTTATTTTGGCATTTTTACTTCACCATCATAAAGGTAAAATAAAAATAAAGTACACTGGAGTGCCAAAAAGAAAAGTGAGTGGGCCGCTAGCACTTTACCGCTGCTGGGCCTCAAAAAAATATAAAATCAATCAAAATGTTAAAAAATGGGGAGCAGAGTGGGATGTGCAGGGAGCACCAGGGAACAATAGATGAGCAAAAGGGTGGGCAAGAGCAAATAGAGCACATGCACAGAAGCCCTAGTGGAAAACAAAGGAGCTAAAAAAACATTTTAAAAGTGGGAGTGTCATAGGGGAGCAAAGGACGAGCAGGTGGGAGAAAGCAGAAAAAAGAGCAGGGGCGGGGACTGTAGGAAGAAGTGAAAGGAGAGAGCAAGGAAATCAAACATGACCCTCCCTGAAGCGCTAAATACAAAGTAAAAAAAGCCCTTCTAAGCCAGCAGTGGAAATGTACATCTCATCCAAACAGAAGCAATGTAAAGATTAAATGCTTTAAGGATGGGAAAACATGAGAACAGGGAGGAAAGTCATTGCATTTGGAGCAGGGACAAAAGATAGTGAAGAAAGTCATCCGATCATGAGCTAGGGGCTGATCTGCTGCTCATACTATGTATTGTATTGTAGATAATAGGTCTTCAACAATCGGTAGCTAAAGCTGTTTATAGGTGACACCGAAAAATGTTCACACGTACAAATTGACACTGGGGAGCAGACAGACACCTCCCTCTAACCATTCACAAGGGGGGCATCTTTCAATTTGCGAAATGGTTACCGCCCCAAGATGGGTGTCCGTAACATTTACAAGGTTTGCAATAGCCAACACGATTGCAAACCATTGACACTCATCATGATGGCTCAAAAATAAGAGAAAAATTAACCTTTCTCATCCCCTCTATTTTATGAGTCGGAAAGGGTTGCAAAAGCCATATTGCGAGTCAGAAAGGCTCTTTTATATTTTAAATGCCTTTTGTACATTTTGACTTTTTTTGCTTTCATCGTCACAAAGCCTTGAGTTTGTGAATCACAGACTTTTGCTCCTGAAAAACACTTTGTACATCTGATCCCTATTTTCTTAAAGAAGGACTCCCAAAAGAGATGTTTTTAAAACCTGATAGCAGCTTTATTCAGTGCACTCTTAGCTTCAGACAAGGCCTTTTGAGCCTTGTGGTGGAAGCAACAGCATTAGCATACAATATCTAGATCCTTACACTGTGTACTGCATCAGACTTATCTTGGTAATTGAAAATGTCTGACAAATGAAGGATTTTGGTTAGGGAGCATAAAGGACAGGAGGGACCATAACTGCCCCCAGTAACCCTTCCAAAAACTGCCCCAAAAACCTGTAAATATCTCTTTGTGTCCTTACCTGGCCTGCATAGGAAAAGATTAAAGCTCAATTAAGAGCACTAACTCACACATATTATCTACTTCATGGGGAGGGTCATTCAATTTTTAATCTGCTCTAATCACATTTTTATTGTGCTTTACTTACCTACCAAAACATCTAGTTCTGAGCCTGGTGAAAAGGAAACCACGGTAGGCAATGGGAATGTTTTAAAAATCCTGATGAGAATTGTGGTCCTCAGTTCCTCAACCATAGCATCTGCTTCTTCAGGCAGATATTTGTTAGGACAATCACTGCTTCTTGAGAGTGATGCACCGCTGAGAAAAAGTCAGCTCCATGAGACATTATCAAATAATGGTCATTTGATTCCTAACATGACAGTGGTGATGTTCATACCTGAATGGAATGAATTCTGGCTTGACAGTGGTTGTGTACATACTTCAGAGCCTTGTGGAATTTGGCACGGTTACCAGTTTTGCTGAACAAACCAGGGCAATGCTGATGACTGCCTCGGAGTAATGCTGTACGCGCCACTGTAATTTTGTTCCTTTAATGACAACGGTGCAGTACATACTTGGGCGGTGTGATTTCCACTGCAGTGGTGGTCTGCATATTCCTACTGTGTGGTTTCTGGCAAGCCTAGTAATGTTCCTACTAGGACGTTGTACACACAACCAGTCTTAACATTGCATCAAGCACAAGTTAATATTTCAATTGAATTGCCTTTCCCTAGTATACCCTGCATCTGATTTAGTTCAGTAGTTGTGGGTGGTTGTTATTTACTGCCAGAAAGAACATGCAATGGTGTTTAGATCGTGCTTACAGGCAGTTTTGTTGGCAAGAGACCTATTGTATCCAATGTAGACTTACAGTGGCCTTTGTGTGCATCCCTTGCTCATGACTGGATTGCTTTCTTGTCTATCTCGATTACATGTTTCTGATTCAATGGCTTTCTTTCCTATTCTTGTATTTGTCTCACCTGCTGTGTATTTTGGTTTCACTGTGTTTTGATTGGGTGTGTTGTATCTTTCTACGGCTGATGTCAGGACCTTGCATTGTAGTGCAGTCCCTTCTTCCCACCCCACCCTCTCCTTATTTAACAATGATCACAATTGCATCTTTGCCTCCTGCGCTCCATTTGCCGACTGCTGCTGTATTTTATTTGTTTTACATCCATTACAAGATGGCCACCCATGCTCAAGCATGTGCATGCACCATGGACAGCATGCAATATTTTTTCTTATGCTTTAAAAAAAAAGATAAGAAGATGGCTGTCGCACTTGTGTGCATGTTAGCAGTCATCTGGGAAACTAAAATAACATTGGCAAAGCCAATAGGTTGACGCCCGGTATCAAGGGTGAGCCTTATTGACTTTGCTATTGTTTGTTATGAAATTGATCAGGGCATTTTGAGGGGAATTTTCAAACCCTCGTTATTGACTTTGGTGTCATTCCCGTGTTTCCATTAGGTATGCCATTCACCGTTATGATAATAATATTTGGCCGAATTTTCTGTGAACATTTGATATTTAAAAACAGTGAAAGAGCACAGGATCATATCTGCTAATTGTCGCCTGTGAAAAGTCTGAAAACACCGACAAACTGCTCAATAGTGCATTTACTGTTCACGACTCCTTCAAGGTCATGTATTTTTTTTTTTTTTTGCACATCCGTAGTGAAAACCAAAGTTCTTGCGCATGTATTCTTCATTGAACTTTGAAGTCTTTGTGACTCCTGGCAAAACACCTTAAATCGACTATCACCGTGGGTGAAACACCAATGTTAGTGTTTAATCCACTTGGCAGCGAAGAGCTATTCCCTTCGAGCTTACTTTGATGTAAAATATATTTTTGTGCTGTGTCCCGACATATTCAATTCACAGAGCAGCTCCAAACTAAGCACTGTTTTGAGGGACATAAACAGTTCAGCGGCACTTCTTCAAACTACTGCCTGCCCTGGTACTTCACTGTAATGCACAAAGGCTTCACTGACCTCCCTGTGGGGGGAAAAGTCCTGCTGACTAACCACGTGAAAATGTTGCTAAGTCAAATGGCCCGGCTTTTTCAGTGAAAGTGCTTGTTAATTATTGTGTGTTTGTGTTGGAGGGTGATTGAGTGAACGCTGGGGTTGAGTGAAAGAATGGGTAAATGTATGCGTGTAGGTAAATGTGAATGAGTGCATGAACATGAGTAATTGGCCTGGTGAATGTGTATGATTTAGTGATTGTGGTTTGGCAGTTTAACGTGGGTGGGTAGCTGAGGGTGAGTGAATGGGTGAAAAGGTGAGTGAAAGGGGAGAGGATGTGGTCTGACGGCTAGACTGCCGACTTTGGAGCTGGGCCTATTAGCATGGCGGGCGGATCGCCACCACCCGACCGGCGGTGGCGATCCGCTCGCCAAAACACCCCGCCGGACGGCCTTTTACCCCCGCCACATTAGCATGGCGGGGGTACCGTGGCGGACGGAAAGACCGTCCGCCGCTTTTCCGCCGGTAGGCAATCGTCCCGATTGCCTACAGGGTGGAAAAGGCCCATAATATGGTGGCGGTGCCTTGCAGGCACCGCCATCCATATTAGCATGTGGCATTTTCAATGCCTTTCCATGGCAGAGACTCCGCCATGGAAAGGCATGTGGAGTTCGCTTTGGGGGCCCGCTGCGGGCCCCCGGGGACGTGGGGGATGGGGGCTGCACTTGGGGGTACCCATGGTACCCCCTACATTGGCATGGACAAGGTGGCAGGCACCGCGCGGTGCCTGTCACGTTGTGCATGCCAATGCACAACATGCATTTTCAACATTGTGGCGGGTGCTGCTTACAGCACCGCCCGCCACAATGTTGAATATGCGGAATGCGACCGCCAGCGTGGCAGTCGCATCCTAATGGGCCCAGCGGGACCTCCGCACCTCTGGCGGTCGGTCCCGTTTACCGGTACGGTGGCGGGCGGACTTTGTCCGCCCGCCATCATAATGATGCCCCAAGGTTCAAGCCTCGGGGTCGTGTCCACATCCTGTGATTCTGGGCAAATCACTTAATCTCCCCGTGCCTACCAAAAAAATGAATGTGTCCTTGTGTAACGTAACCGGTGCTCATGTAAAGCGCTCCAATACCATAGGGTCGAGTTCGCGCTATATAAATATGCAAAAAAACAAAAGGGTGACTGTAGGTGAATATGTGAATGTGAGTAGAGATTCAAAATTAGTCTTACCCTCATTTGCCTGTAGATCAACCCCCGTACAAATGAGTGCGGTAGAGGTGTACCCCAAAGGACCCATGGAGCTAGTAAACTGTGCCACAGTACCAGCGCCTCTTCTCGTCAATCAGCTAGACACTCCCTTCTTCCACCAACAGATGATCGGAACCTCCCCAGTTTTACAAACCCTTTATACCACATATTACGCCAAACCCAGGGGAGCAAATTTGGTCATGTCCTAATTTCAATTACATTTAAGATTAATATACATACAGTAACATTCCCTGACATTACTAACAACAATGGGCCTGATTCACAAAGGTAAACTTACTATTTTGTGTAGGTTTATGATTCTTTGCTCACAAAGGTATTTTAGTAGTAGTATCTTTATGACCGCGGAGTCTCTGCACATAAAAAGATAGGACAGTTCTGTCTTTTTATGTGCGGAAACTCTGCAGGCATAAAGATACTACTCGTAAAATACATTTGTGAATAGCAAACAGTCGTAAACGTACACAAAAGTATGTTTACCTTTGTGACTCAGGCCCAGAACCTTTGTCATTCTTGTGACCATCACCTTCTGCTTTTCGACAAGTAAAATATCCCAACTTGCACAAACTAAGCGCATTCTTGGTGAGGGTGGCAGCATTATAATACCTTAAGGGTGAGCATTTTCTATAGCAAAACCAGGATTTTCACCTTTCACTGCCAAAGACAGTCTATATAATTACTTGAGCACATGCTAGCTGAGGCTGCTTATTTATCCATTAAAAATAAACTTGTAAATGCCTGTGGGCTGGTGGAGAAGAGGGTTAGGTGAGGCTATGCCTTTGGTGCTGCCTGCAAAACATTCTGTGGGAGGCAGCTCGCAGAGGATGGAAGGGTCCCAGAAGTGACATTAAACATGGTCGGGCCGATTCACAGAACTAATCTGAGATAAAATCCTAAACTTACTACTTTTGGTATTCACAGAAGGCATTTAGTAGTAGTAAAGTTAGGAGTCCTAACTTTACTACTACTAAATGCCTTCTGTGAATACCAAACATAGTAAGTTTAGGATTTTATCTCAGTTTAGTAGTAGTAAAGTTAGGAGTCCTAACTTTACTACTACTAAATGCCTTCTGTGAATACCAAAAGTAGTAAGTTTAGGATTTTATCTCAGATTAGTTCTGTGAATCGGCCAGACAAGCGCGACTGTAAAATTGGAGAGACCGAAAATGTAATTCTAAAAATATGAGATGAAAAAAAATTACGTACTCGTCTATGGCCCCCAAAAAACACTCAACACCATTAAGGGTGAAAGAGGGGCACTTAGGATTAGAAAATGAAAGGGTTTCAAAGTCTCCACTCCAGCTCATTGGCAGCATGCTATTAAAAGACATGTAAACAAACTGATACCAGTCCTAAATTGATGGATTTGGCATGCACAATGTAGGATGCTTTCTCTGGTCTGTAGTGACTGCGTATCCTTTGGGCCCAGGGCAAACGTTCTGGGGGTTGCAGGACTTTTGAATTTGAAAACGCTGTATTTAATCGCCAGGTTGTGGGGGGATTCGAGAGGGGCAGTCCAGGTATCACTACAATGTTTGCATGTTGAATAATATTGCATATGAACGTTGAAATACAAATAAAATATGTTTAAAAAATGTTGTATTTAGGTTGCTGGTTTCCTGTTTTCTTGGGGAAGTGAGGCAGGGTGACTCTCGATGTTGATTCATGCAGGGCTCTGGAATGCTGCTGATGGCTGGAAGTACACCACATAACCCCTATCCATCTGAATGTGTTAATTTCTCAATCTCTCCCCTTTGCCTGTGCTTATCCAGTTCTGTAGGTCGCTGTTCAGCTTTAACTTCTTCTGTTCTCTCTTCGAGATCTCGATGGACGCCTCTCATTGTGGGCAATCCTCTAGAACCACAAAGCTGAGGAGCAAAGGTGTGGCTCGAGTGGTGATTGTCTTCATGTGGCTTACCAGGCTTTCACTGGCTTTGTTCTAGGTTAGGTGGCAGCGCTGGGGGGCTGTGTGCAATTTGACCCATGTGGACCGATTGAATGTACATTTTTCTAGCTTGCACACTAGTAAAGGGTTTGGCCAAAATAGTGGCAAACTAAGGGCTTAAGAAAACAAAAAGTTGATATGTGGACTGTTTGAATTAATCTCAACCACAGATAATTACTTCATTAGGCATTCCAGACCATCCTTTTTTGCCCACTGTGCCACTCTAGACAAAGACCCAATATATGCAAATTAGCCTTGGTCCTTCACCAACTCACTTACTGAACAGTGGACATCAAGACAAAGATATCTTCTAGACAGTCATTGAAAAATCAAATTTGGGCAAAGGTTCTACTCCCTCTTTATGCATTATTCATCGAATGGAAATTGGAAAGTGAGTTGTTATCCTTGTTGACTGCTACTTACATCTGATGTTACCCTGTTGTTCCTGCATTCCAATTGTAATCTTTCATAGAAGTGGAACAAGGCCATCTCAGCAAATGTCTTGGAAGAGAGCTACCTCTGTGTGGTCTGGCTGCATGCCAGCTTGAGAAGGGTCAGCACTGAGACCCTGGCCCTAGTGCACGATGTGGAAGTTAACTCAAGGTGGCCTCTTTTGTCACTTTAGCTCCCCTCCATTCTAGCAGCATGTGCTTTTGTGGTAAAGAGCTGTTAACGCACAGTAGGAGTACAGTCTCTAAACTGTCTCTTGGCCACTGGAGCTCCCCGAAGAGCCACAGCGCTGCCTTCTCTGCTCCTCTCCATGTTGATCTCTAGATAAGGCGCGGACGGCGAGGCCTTGGGGTGAATGTTGGGTGAGGATAAGGATCATAGTTGACAACGTCTATCTGCTTAGGAGGAAGTCTCATATTTATTTGTGGCAACATTTCTGAATATTTTTCTTGCTTTATTTGCTAGTACAAGATAAAATTCAATGCAACTCAATTATGCTGTAATGGTATTACTAGACATATATGTGCTGCCAACGATTTTTGGTGTAAACAAAATCTTTGAATCAGAGATATCGTTTTTACATAATCTACTAGATGAAAGAATGAAAGACATTTTAGAGCAAGAGCTGTGTAGTCTATAAATCCTGGAGAGACCTTGTGATCTGAGCAGTGACAAGCTTTCCTAAGGGATGTTTGAGTGCCTGAGGGTGTCACAAGCTTCATAGTATGCTGCTTCTTTTTTCCCACCTCATGGTTTTCAGCTAATCAGATTGAGATTTTCTTTTCAAACTCTCTGAAATGCTACCTCATCCTAGCTCACACATTTTTCTTCCAGAGAAGTGTTTCAATTGAGCCCCTGTTTTTTTAGGGGCAGCAATGCTTGGCCGTCCATTGCTCCCACATGAGCTGGGATTTTTTATGCTCCTCCTCTCCCACCTATGCTCCTGCCTGTCTCTCTCTTGGGTACCAACTCGAATGGCTGCTTCTCCACAATAGAAACATACTTAACATCACCTCCCTGAGCGTTGAGCTGCGGTGTCTAGGTAAAGGGCAGCGTGCCTAAGGGCAGCTTTGGACTGCGACTTGCCTATTTGGGCCTAGGGCTTGGAAAGACCTTGAATCAGAAACCCTGTCCATGCCCCTCTTGTCCTGCCCCTCCGTCTCCTTGTCTATTACTCACCTGCATTACTTCTACACATTGACAGCTTGATGCCTACTCACTTGAGTTCACAACTTTTAATAACAAGCTGTGCATCAGCTCTTCTGGTCAGGGCCCCTAGACCATAGGTATTCAAACCAGGGGGCGGGCCCCCCGGGGGGCTGTAAGTGATCCCAGGGGGGACACCAGTCTATGGCCAAGAGAAGCATAATGCTTTGTTTTAAGTATTAAAAACATGAGCAGTAGTAAGCCACCTTGTAATGAGCCATCACTAACTTTTGTCATTTATATCCTGCCTGGGAGTATGAGTAAAAAGGGGTAACAGAGCTTAACTGCAATGTTTAAATATGTTTAGACATATTGAAACATTGCCAATTTAGCAGAATAATTGTGAAAAATGTTAGGGGGGCCTCAATGAGTTTTATTTTTACAGGAGGGGGCGCAGCATTAAGAAGTTTGAAGACCACTGCCCTAGACCCTTTACTGAGGTGTTTGTGGATCTCCTTGGGTCGTGCCTTTCAGTGCTTCTGGCTAGACCGAATAGACAAATATACTATCATGAATTTACCCCCTTAAATCTACACGACCACCCTAAAGAAAAGGGGATAGCACACTGATCATACTGCAGCCCTGCTTACAGGTTGCTTGTACCGCAGCTTATTTCCTAGCACGTAACTCTATAAATATTGCATGCATACACCCAGCATCATAGACATGACCCAACTTATCCCATTTAGACCATAATACAGCCACACAACTTTTCAACCAAACATATGGGGTTGCTTGTAAATGCTCAAGCCAGAGTACAACGATGCCACATTGTAGGCAGTTATGAATTATAGAAATGTCAGATAACATATGTAATCCGCTCTGGCGAAAATGGTTTCGCTGCCAAGCGTGATTATTGTATTGTGCTTGTACTTAAGAGCTCTGCATGGGCAAGCAAGAATAAAACAAGCAATCCAAACTCACAAAGATCCCCCAGCTGCTGCAGCTTGGAGCTCAGATGGGTCAAAGTCTTAGTCAGAAGGTTGTGCTTGTCACATTAAAAAAACAGGATGCCGTGCCCTATGTGAAAACGTACATCTGCTCGCCAACGATGTGGCCTCATCTCGTTAAAAAGTAGAAGCTATATCCTTCATGATTGACAGGTACAACTTCCAATGAATCTAACGTGGGTTGATCCAAATTGTTAATGCCACTTACTTTCATCAAACAATAGCTGCGGAGAGTTTAGACCAATTGCCTCTCTCCCTGTGTACTGTGTATGGATTGCATAATCTATGGCTAACTGCGAAAACCGTCTACAACCAGACGTAAAAATGCACCAACTGTAAACATGCAGAATCCAGTCACACAGCATCTGTTGCATTGCAAAGTAAGGTAAGCGAGTGCTTTAAATGAGCTGGTACTGTCCGGTACTGAATACCGGCACTTTTTTATTTTGAGAGGGAGTGCACATGCACTTCTCAAGAAAAACGTAATACCTTTAATTGGAGAGTACCAGCACTTCTCAGAGACAAACAGGTACTCTGGTACAGAGTACCTGCACTTCAATTTTTCCATTTCAAGCACTGAGGTGAGCCCAAAAAAAGCATGTTGCAACTTCTCTATAATCCCTCTATAACAGGCATATCCCCTCCTGTACAAGATATACCTAAAGAGAAACCAAGAACTAATTCGACATTCAGCTCCCAACAAACCCTCTTAATCTTTCCACCCTCAAACTTGGATGGAGATGTGAAGCCCTTTGTCCCTGTGCCATAGCAAATTGCAGGCCTACACAAAACACAGCGACCAGCTGAGAGGAGAGACCAGCTGAGAGAAGAGTCACAGAAGGCCAGCCTTGTATTGTGGCATCCAAGACCTTATAATTCCGAACAGCGTCTTTTTGTTGAAAACTGCTTCTTGAATCAGTTGGCTCGGAGTGATATTTAGCTGCTATTTAAAGGACTTACCTTACAAAAGTATCCATTTGGCTGCAAAAATGCTTTGCACATATAATTTCAATCAAATGGGTTTTTGTGAACACAATAGGCAAAGGCGTCAAAGAGGCACAGGCAACCTATGATTTGATTTAATGGTGTTAATTTACTGAGATCCCCACCTTTGTATGATTTAGCATCCTAGTCCAGAACAAAATTCGCAACTCTATTTTTCACTTACTAAATTTAATTCTGATTTCTATTAGCTACATGGGGCTTCAGAGCATAGGAGGACAAGCGCCTGCAACCTAGGCATAATAACTCTAGATGAGCACAAAGCCTGGTGTTGCCCCTTCTATTTTATTACATTTTATGCAGTGTAACGATGATTGGCAGGTTAAGATTTAACAATTAGCAACATTCGCACATCAAAATCAAACAATTGTCTAAGTTTGCTTAAGAATTAATTTTAGGGCCATTTCCCAGAGGTGGGAACAAAAGGTGCAAATCATTTTGCTTGATGAGAGCAGCAAAGTACTTGTTCACTTCCAGTACACGCAGGTGTCGATTCACCAGTGCTTAACTTGTGAAATAATAAGTGCCCAGGCTAAAAGTTTTGATCAGAAGCCCACGGCTGGCGCTGTTGAAGGTCAGGGTGCCGAACACCAAGAATAGTAGCGCTGATACCTCCTCATGCTTCTTTAATCTTCCACCTACACTCCCTCCCTCTTTATCTCAATCTTGCTGGTTGTTTTTAATCCCTTTTTTCTGCTTCTGACAGTTTTTCTGTTCCTCTTTCTTTAGCCCATTTGGGTTTTTCTCTCTCTTGCGCGGGATCATAGTAAACATAAGTGCCGGTCCCCAAAAATGAGTGCCGGCTGGCCCCACAGGAAATCACTGGCTCAAATTAAGCACTGCGATTGTTATATTATGTTTAGGCTTTCCTGTTTTCAGTTTCTATTTTTGGTAAATCCTGGTGGGGTTTTTTCAGTGTTTTGAAGTGATTTCAATACCTTTAAAAAACAGTGGTTATCAGTGGTTACACATTTTTGCGCCATTAAAACAACAGAAACAGTGTTTTTCCGGTGTTTATGGAACGTTTTGCTTTTATTATTGCTTGCTTTCTACACAGATAATGCATGGTATATAGACAGTGTATGTACAGTGTATATGAGGTCCAAATGCATTTTTGCAAATCAAACTTATTGTAGTACACCATACAATACTTCTTCAGTGAGTCTATGGTTGTGTGCGTTCGCTTTTTCCTTCCCATGTAAACTTTTTTCTGTGAAAAGGCCCTCTCAACATTGGCACTTGAGATGGGCAATGCCAAAACAGCCAGTACACAATTTGCTAACTCTGGCCACTGACATAGCTTTCCATGCCAATACTGGTGCACTTGAAGATTGCGATTCGCTGGGCAGGTTCTGCAGCATTTGCGTTGAACTGGGCGCTTATGCCCTCCGAGTTATTGAAGCAGTCAAAAATGAAGCAGCACTTTTGAAACTACTAAGAAAATTCCCCTTTACGGAAGGGATCTAGAACTTGTACAGTGTACCACAGTGAGGTTTCATTGACTTCAAATGCCATGGTTGGTGAAGGGACATTTCTATGCATCATTGCAAGCCATTTCTCATACATTCTCAAATAAAAGTTCCTGAATTGCTCTTCAACATTGCTTTGTTTACCAAGTGGCAAGAACTCTAACATGGAACATGTTGCAGTGCCAAAGTCACTAAAGGTTTGGCCCAGCCTACTCTCAAGGAGATGTTACACATCTACACCAAATATGCTGAACACTTGGCGGGCAAGGGTGTTTTCAGACTCTAGTTTTTTTTATTATGTCCACTACAACAGTTATGTTTTCCTGTAAAAATCTAAGAATGCAGTAGAGTGTACTTTTTTCACATCACTATCAATTTGCAACCAAAGATCCTCATATTTCTTGCCTTTGGCACCATCACTGATTTTTGTAAACGGTTCCCACATGGGTAATATAGCATTTACAGCCCCTTGGACTGAGAACCATCAGCTAGGTGACACTGTTGGGATGACTCTTTCTTTGATGCCACACAAACCACAAAATGAGAAATATGCATTTTAGTTCCTGCGCATAACAAAACAGTGCACCAGAATGGACTAAAAAGTCAATAGCATTCTTCATTAACTCTGAAGATTGTAAAGATGCTTTCAGCATACCATCTAACAAGTGGCAAGGATCTCTTACAGGGAAGCACTTCAGCTCAGGTATCGATTTTGACAGGTAATCATACAACTTTTTCATATACGTAGCTGAATCACTGCAAATACAAACAATATCACTCCAATCTTTTTTGAACTTGGAAAGAACCTTTCTGCAGCAGCATTCCAAGTGACACTGCATTCCATGTTCCATCCTGTCATGTTTTCACCACTATCCCAGATGCTTGGCGATAGCACTCTTTTCACATATACTTGTCACTATACCTTGCATTGAATGATTAAAGCCTGAGGTGTTGACAATTAACCTACTATCAATACTTACTCACTAGAAAGTAGGGGCTGATGTATCAAGGGTTTTTACCCATTCTCTGTGGGTAAATGTGATTGCACATATTGGGAAAGATTCTTATGAAACCAGCCATTTTACCTATCAGTGAAAGAATCAACGCAGCCAAAATATCAAATATGATTTTGATATTTCCTGATTCTCTACAGTTTATAAAATAATTTAAAAGACCTAAAACATGCTTCTAAACCCTGCATTTTTAGACCAAAGACCACAAAACTGCAAAAAGCAAAAGGAAGAAGAAACAATATTTTAGTGACATCCCTCAACAACAAAACTCAAGCAGAATAATGTTAGCCCAGCCTTTCTTGCTGCCAGCTTGTATAACAAAGTTACATTGTATTGGCCCCTTCAGGAAGAAAAAAATGACTCTTTCACTCTCCTTTTCCTTTCTTTGAATGGCATTTAATTTGTGGTTATGCAGGTGTTTTTTCAGTGTTTATATGTTTACACTGCTGAGGGCTATTTCCCTTTCGGTGGGGTTTTATCAGTTATTATAGGTTTAAACCTAAAACCGGCCTAATTATCAATCAATCAATCAATCATGTCACTTATAAAGCGCACTACATACCCGCGAGGGTCTCAAGGCGCTGGGGGAAGAGGTGGGTGGTGCTGCTACTGATCGAAGAGCCAGGTCTTGAGGAGTCTTCTGAAGGCCAGTAGGTCTTGGGTCTGTCGGAGGTTGGTGGGGAGGGTGTTCCAGGTCTTGGCGGCGAGGTGGGAGAAGGATCTGCCGCCGGCGGTCGTTTTCCGGATGCGGGGGACTGTGGCGAGGGCGAGGCTGGTCGAGCGGAGCTGGCGGGTGGGGGTGTAGAAGCTGAGTCGTCTGTTGAGGTAGGCTGGTCCGGAGTTGTGGAGTGCTTTGTGTGCGTGGGTGAGGAGCTTGAAGGTTATCCTCTTGTTGACAGGGAGCCAGTGCAGGTCTCTCAGGTGGGGTGTGATGTGGCTGCGTCGGGGGATGTCGAGGATAAGACGTGCAGAGGCGTTCTGGATGCGTTGCAGCCGTCTCAGGAGCTTAGCCGTCGTTCCTGCGTAGAGGGCGTTTCCGTAGTCCAGCCTGCTGGTGACGAGGGCCTGGGTGACTGTTTTTCTTGTTTCGGTGGGGATCCACTTGAAGATCCTGCGGAGCATTCGGAGGATGTTGAAGCAGGATGAGGAAACGGCGTTGACCTGCTTAGTCATGGAGAGGGTGGGGTCGAGGATGACCCCTAGGTTGCGTACGTGGTCGGTGGGTGGCGGGGCTGTTCCCAGTGATGTTGGCCACCAGGAGTCGTCCCAGGCTGAAGGCCTTTGGGCAGATGTGTAAGTATGAGGTCCCCAAGGTGCTTCTACAAAGAGCCAGGTCTTCAGCTTCTTGTGGAACTCAAGAAGTGAGGAAGAGGCTCTGATGTGTTGAGGGAGGATATACCACATCTTGGGTGCAAACAGCGTCCTCCAGTTTTGCTTTTGCGAATGCGGAGAATGTGTGCCAGTGACAGTGAGGCAGAGCATAGGTATCTGGTGGTTGGTGAAAGTGTATGCGACTGTTCAGGTATTCTCATCCTGTTTTGTGTAGGGCTTTGTATGTGTACGGGTGAAGTTTTATTTGGCTGTGCTTATGAAAGGGGAGCCAGTGAAGCTTCTTGAGGTGCGGTGTGATGTGGGTGTAGTGTGGGAGGTTGAGTATGAGTCTTGCAGTGGTGTTCTGGATGGTCTGGAGTTTGTGTAGGAGTTGTTTGGGGATTACAGCGTAGAGAGTGTTGCCGTTGTCCAGTCTGCTGGTGATGAGTGCTTGCAGGACGGTCCGTCTGGTGCTCTGAGGCACCCATTTGAAGATCTTTCATAGCATGCCTAGGATGTGGAAGCAGGAGGTGCACACCACATTGACTTGAGCCATCATGTTAAGCTTGCCATCTTGGATGATCCCTAGATTTCTTGCATGGTCTGTGGGTGTGGTTGTTGGTCCTAGCTCCGACAGCCACCAGGTGGACTCCCATGGGGAGGTCTTGTTGCTGGGTGCAGCGGCGCGCCGCAGGCAAGCCCGTCTGCGCCCGTCCACGCTCTGACTGCGCTCAGCGCCAGCCATGCTGCCAGTTTTAGTATTATCCAACAGGAAAGACTCCGCTACACACATGAAGAATTAATGCTTATCGGTAAGCAGACTATCCCAAAGCTGGAAAGCTCTACTGAGAACCATAATAGTAAACAATGTTCTAAGGCTAGATTAACCTGTGGCCTGCTGAATGCTAGATCTCTCACCAAACAGACGGTATAAGTTAACACACTGCTTGACACTGGGAAGTTTGATGCACTGTTCATCACTGAAACTTGGTCCACAGGGGACTCGCTCTCTGACTTAGATAAAGCCTGCCCAGACGGGTTCAAAGGGTTCCTTAAGCCTCGAGTTGGTAAAAAGGGCAGAGGCTTAGGCATTCTCCACAGGGATAACTTGGATTTTAACATCTTCCCCATAGATGAAGTAGAGGGAATAGAGCTGCTTGAATTTCAGCTAAAGGCTCGAAAAGAAAACATGGCCACTGGAGTTCTCTGTTACAGGCCACCCACGGCTGTAACTTCTGCCCTTCCCTCCTTCCTAGACAATATCTCTAACCTGTGGATTACGCACAATAATTTTTTTCTGTTGGGAGATTTTAACTTCTGGGCAGAAGAAAGCCTGTCGGCAACATGTAAGGAACTGCGCAGTACCTGCAAAACAATCGGCCTTAAACAGCAGGTTTTTGGCCCCACACACCTAGCGGGCCACACCCTGGACCTCATATTCTCCCCTGAAAACCTTACCTCGGTAGAGGAAATCACTCCTCTCTGCTGGACTGACCACTCACTGATTACTTTTCACCTGCAACTGGCTAAAAGCTGTTCCCTCGCCGAGCCAGTAGTAAACTCAGTAGAAGGTAGAGCATGGAATAAGCTCCCCGAAATCAAAACCAAACCCCTTATCAAGAACTTATATTTTTCACCAACAGACTCGGCGGAGGTGAACTATAATAGATTCGAAAGGGAAATTATAAAAAGTTTAGATGAAACCATTCCCCTGGCCACCCTAAAAAATTGAAAAAAGTTCTCAGCCCCTTGGTACGACCTCACGCTGGAAAATGCCAAACTTAAATGTAGGCAACTGGAAAGGAAATGGAGGCATCACTACCTTGAGGGAGATAAGCTTATTCTAAGAAACGCGCTGAGTGAGTATAAAAACAAATTAAGGAAGGCTAGAGCAAACTATTTTTACGAGCAGATCACTGCGGCCCCTGATAAAGCGAGAAAAACCTTTGAACTCCTTAAAGAATTCACCAATTCATCCCGCTTCAAGCAAGTGATGAAACCATCACAGATACTATGTGATAACCTGTCTGAATATTTCAACAGTAAAATGACAACTATTTTGGAGGGGATCAATAAATCAACAACAGTCAAACACTCTAGTGCACATCCCCATAGCCCGGCTCAACTGAAACTGTATCCCGCCCCCCCTCAGATATTTTCCCTGCCGAGTCGTCATCTGTGACACTCACTAGACTGGATCCTATTTCCAGTGAAGCCTTTAAAACCCTGTATAGGGCTATTAAATCAGGATCTCCGTTGGACCCCATGCCCCCAAAGCAGTGGCTAATATGGGAAGAGGAGTTGGCAGGCCCCCTTCAACAACTCTGCAATCACTCTCTCGAAACCCAGAAGGTACCCGACTGTTGGAATAAAGCCATAGTCAAGCCACTGTTAAAAAAAGCTCTTTCTGATCCCGCTGATCTGGCTAATTTTAGACCTATCTCCCTTCTCCCTTTCTCTATAAAAATCCTGGAAAGTCATATAAGTTCACTATTGTCACAACATCTAGAGAACTCTGCATTGCTTGAGGAAGAGCAATTTGGATTCCGTCCTGGTCATGGAACCGAGACCGCCCTTATCTGCGCTACCGATGAACTACGGAGGACTACCGACAACGGACAATCGGTCGTCCTTGTCCTCCTAGATTTATCGGCTGCGTTTGACACGGTGAATCATCACACTCTCATGTCCAGGCTTTCGGCAGCGGGTGTGGGGGGACCAATGTTAAATTGGTTAAAGTCATACCTGTCCAACCGCTATCAGGCCGTATCTCTTCCCCCGTTTCTTTCCAAATTCAGAAAGACAACACATGGTGTCACCCAGGGCTCTTCCCTTAGCCCTATCTTGTTTAATGTTTACATTAAACCTCTGATCTCACTCATAAAAACCTACAATATTAAATTAATCAACTACGCAGATGACACCCAATTGATTCTGTCATTGAACAATAACCAGGAGGATACTATTGGAAACTTCCAAACATGCATTCTTGACATCCTTGACTGGATGAACTCTAATTAATTGAAAATGAATAGAAATAAAACTGAACTCCTTTGCTGCTCCTCCAATAAAATCCCGGTGTCCTTACCACTGAACTTCTGGCCGTTACCCATGGAAAAGCCTTTGGGCAATCCTGTGGCGGTGCGAAACTTGGGTGTGACCATTGACCAAGGATTATCCCTGGAAAATCAAATGAATAGACTTACCGGGACTTGTTTTGCTCTGATCCGGGCTCTTAGGAAGCTATACCCTCTGCTCGATCTACCAGCCAGATCATTGATCTCTAGAGGGGTAATATTAAGTAGGCTGGACTACTGCAATGCCCTGTTGCTAGGAGCCCCTAGTTACCTTCTAAAAAAGTTAGAACGTATTCAGACCATCACCGCTGAACTGACATTGAACAGACCCCGATATTCATCTGCCACAGATGCCTTGAAGGAGCTTCATTGGCTACCTATCAAGCAGAGAATAGTCTTTAAATCTCTCTGTATTGTTCACAAGGCACTACAAAACAAAGGGCCAATACCTCTCCAAAACAAACTAAAAAAATTCCCCCCCCCCCGGCAGAAACCTCCGTTCTACTACTGGTAACTATGTCCAGGAGCTCAGGTACAAAAAAGTCAGACAAGGAGGACGTACCTTTACGGTTAACGCGGTCCGGTTATGGAATAGACTTCCAACCTCCTTACGATCTCAATCTGACTTACAAAAATTCAGGAAGGCACTGAAGACTTGGTTATTTCCCCACTAGTGGCGGCTGTTCAGCTTTTCATCTGCTGCATCTTACATAATGGTTTTAGCACCAGGATACCATTTTTGGTCACAGTGCGCTCTATAAATAACCCCTTACATACATTGCAAGTCTAGTACTTCTGCCTTGTCGGAGTTGAGCTGCAGGCAGTTGGTTCACATCCAATCTGCTACTATGGTCATGCAGTTGGTGAAATTAGTCCTGGTGGTGGTTGACATGTCCATCAGGGAGAGGATGAGTTAGGTGTCATCGGCGTAGAAGATGACGGGGATGTCTTGTGATCGGATGATGTTGGCGAGCGGTGTCATGTATGTGTTAAAAAGGGTGGGGCTGAGGGACGTTCCCTGTGGGACTCCACATATCGATCTCTTGGTTTCTGATGTGAAGGGTGACAGCCTGACCCCTTGGGTTCTTCCACTGAGGAATGAACAGATCCACTTGAGAGCAGATGCTTGTATGCCAATCTTGTGGAGTCTTCTGATGAGGGTGTTATGGGAGACAGTGTTAAAAGCCACGGAGAGGTCAAGCAGGATGAGGGCCACTGTTTCTCCTCGGTCCAAGATGATTCGAATGTCGTCAGTGGCCTGATGAGTGCTGTTTTGGTGCTGTAGTTCTTTCTGAATCCTGAATGAGAGTTGTCTAAAAAATGATGAAGTTCGAGGTGGCTTGAGAGTTGTTTGTTGATGGCTTTCTCAATCACTTTGCCTTGGATAGGGGAGCAGGGAGATGGGTCAGACGTTGCTCAGCTGATATGGGTCGACTGTGGGCTTCTTGAGGATGGTCATTATTTATGCAAGTTTCCATTCATCTGGAAAAGTGTTGGACATGATAGAGGTGTTAATTTAGCCCAGGGGGAGTTTGCATAGCCGTGCTACGCGAACCTACGCGAAGCGGTAAAAAAAACTCCGCTACGCGGAGTTCCGCGAGCATGCGGAGTTGCTTGTTCCGCATGCTCGCTCATGCTCGTGCATGCTCGCGAGACGTTTCTGATGTAAGGCAACACGGATTGCGTGTTTGGGGGGAAATATCGCGCAAACTTCACCACGCGGTCGCCAATGGGCGTGGCCATCTTGTTTTTCTACTCTTTGCATGGTTCTGGGGCATGTTTTTCATCCCCCTCCAATCTTTTCAATCCTTTGTTTCTTACACTGTTTTTCTGATCTTTTTTATTTATTATCTATCCCTCTCTCTCCCTAAGTGTACATTTTGCGTTTTATTTCTACTTTTACTGCGTTTTTGTACTGTTTTCCTATTACTTGCTTTTTATTTTTTTTACTTTCCTACTTCTTCTCCTGACTTTATTTTTTACTTCTACATTTTCTTTTCCGCCCCCCTAGAACCATGGCTAAGGCTAGCAAGAAGGGGAAGGCCAAGGCTAGTGCAGCCAAGAGCCGCCTTCCTTGGGGAAGACGACGCCCGGAAGGGGTGCAGCCCTGGGCCCTATTCTCAGAGGTGGAGGTGGCCGTCTTTGTTTTTTTTGTACAGCGCCACGTCCCCTTAACCTTGGCAGCAGGCGGCAGGCCTGGCTCCGGCTACGTTACCCAGGAGCGTCACCACTGGTGGACGAGGGTGCACCGAGCAGTGTTTCGATGCTCTGAGGTCCGGCGCACCCACAACCTGCTGACTCACCGGTGGGCAGACATCTTGGACTGGGAGCAGGACCTGCTGGACCTGCTAGGTGTTGAGGCTCTGGGGCTTGGTGAGTAGCTAATTATAGTAGTATTGTGTGTTCTGTTCTGTGTTATTGCGAATATTATTTTTTTCCCAAAAAGCAAGAATGCTGCTGCTTACATGCAGGTAAGTTTCGTTTAAAAATCTTATATTGTGTGATTGTTATTCTTTTTGACACTAGACAGGTGCTCTGCGCTACTAATCTTACTTGTTTGTAACTTTGCGCTCGCTTGGGCTGATTATGTAAGAGAGGGTGCACAGACAGAATATCGAGTTTAAAATGTCGACATACACAAATATTGAGTTTTAAATATTGTGATACAGAAATATCGACAGGAAGAATATCGTGGACAAGAATATCGACTTGCAGGTAAGAAATATCATTTTTGAAAATATCGAAGTTGTTAATATCGTTGCAAAAATATAGTTGTTTAAAATATCGATGTTTTAATTAGAGTTATGTATTTTAGTATGTATTTTAAAAGTATGTAATCTATTTTTTTGTATAAGAATTTGTTTTGTTTTTTAATATGTGTTAAATTTTTAGTAGTTATTAATTTTATCTTAATTACATTTTGCGTTTTTAAGTTCTGTAGTGGGTTTTGGGTTTATAGGGGAATAGGGTGGGAAGTAATTTAATTATAATAAATGAATGATTATTTTTTATGTATTAGTATTTATTTAATTAAGATTTTATAGTGTTAATTGTGGGAATTAATTTATTATTAATTATTTAATATTTAGGGGCCGATTCCGATTCTGGCCGGAAAACATACCGACCGACTCGGTACGGGAATGTAGTCCTACCGACACGTACCGCGCTGCCCGATCCGCGTAGTACGATGCAATGCATGTGTATTACGACCGACTCGTACGGAACACAAGCCGAACGACCGAACCGCACGGAAACCAGCTATCCGTCCGGAAAACTACGCGAATCGAACCGACCGACACACACCAGGAATGAACCCGACAGAAACGTACCCGCGAACTCCGACCCGCGCAGTACGATGCAATGCGTGTAAAACCAGACCGAGTCGCACGGAGCTCAAGCCGTACGACCGACACGCATACAAAACAGGGAGCCGAAGCAACCCAATACTCCGCGACCGACGCGCACGCCGCACATGAAACCCAGCAGAAAGACAGCTTGAAAGACTCGGAGAAGCTCGCACGAGCCAACTGCAGCGTCCTACTCGGTCAGAAGAACGTCTCCTACATGCCTAAAAACTACAAAGGATTTTTTTTTTAAAAAAGGGCCAAACAAGCAATGACAAAGTCAATAAATACAGGGGGAAAAAAACATGGAACAAAGACACACCCACAACTCCACCCATATAAAGACCACAAATCCCTACCATGATCCTTTGCAAATTCAACTGACCTGCCAGCACAGAACACCATCAGACAGCAACCACAGACACACTCACAACTCATCCATCACACAAGCCACACACCATTAGCACCTCCCAAATAGCACCCTCACATACATCCAGCAAAACCGACACTCACCCACCCTCACTTGCACACTCACACACACATCAATCCCCACCACCACCCATCACCATGCCCCCAAAGAAGAATCCAAAGTTCCTAGACAGTGAATTGGAAGTCCTGGTAGATGAAATCCTCAGGGTAGAGCCACAGTTGTTTGGTACATTGGTCCAACAGACCCCCATGTCGCAGAAAACCAAGATGTGGGAGAGGATCGTCGACAGGGTGAACGCACAATCACCATGTTTGCGCACAAAGGAAGACATCCAGAACAGGTGGTATGATGTGCGCAGGAGGGTCAAGGACCTACTCAAGAAGGATTACGCCTTGAGTCATCGCACCGGCAGTGGCCCTCCTGCCAAACCAGTATACCTCAGGCCCTGGGAGGAGAAGGTGCGGGCCATCCTACCACCAGAGAGCGTACATGGACTATCAAACATCCCAGAGCCTGGTGAGTACACAACCAATATACCCAATATTGTGTGACAATACACACACATCACTGTCAAGGGGATAGTGAAACCATGCACCGTTAGCAAAGCCACAGTAACCAAAAGATAATCATCCCAAGATGTGTATGTTAGTTAGACAAACACAATACCTGCCATCTCATAGTGATATGTAACTGTGTCATGACATGTACAAACCTAACAACAAATAGAGCAAGGCAGTGGCACAAATCTAACCAACAAACACTGTCAGACATTTTGCCACCACTAGAACACCACCTCACAGGGAAGCTCACTGAAAGGAAGGAATTGTGTGTATGCTGGTGAAGTGAGTGTAGCCAATAGCATGATGGGAGTTGTAGTCACAGATATTGGTCACCCTCACAATTGGCCCATCAACACCACTCTGAACCATGCTCACATCACAGGGAGTGGAAAAGAACTGACAAGATGGCTGACACTGGGTACTGCTGTGGGGAGCACAAGGCCCTGCTGGGAACTGTGCACCAACCAACAGCAGGACACCACTGCCTGACATCCTGAAAGCCAACTTGCACTCCCTGCAATGGAAGCACGTTCCATGGTGGGATATCTGGCTGGGTGGGAAGGAGGACTGACAGCTCTGACCATAGTTACCAGCAGCTTTTCTCACACACCCCCTTAACACAAACTCCACACAACTCACCTGGGAGAATGCATTGCCTCACACTCTAATTAAATATCCCACAAAGAACTACCACACTGGGTTATGCTGTGTGAAGCACAGGGACACTTTTGTGACTTGTAGCCAAACAAACGCCAGGACAACACTGTCATCCATCCTGTCAGCACAGGCACACTACCCCACAGGGAAGCAGAGTCAAAAGGAAGGAAGTATGGGCATGCTGGGAAGGGGGGTGTAGGCAATAGCATGATGGGAGTGGTAGTCACAGCTCAACATTCCCCACCCACATGGCCCAGCAAGCTCACACTGAAGAATGCACACCTCACAGGGAGTGAAAAGCCACTTCAAAGATGTCTGACACTGGCCTCAGCTGTGGGGAGCACAAGGCCCTGCTGTGAACTGTGCACCAACAAACAACAGGACCACACTGTCAGCCATCTTGCCATTGCTGTCACACTCACACACAGTGAAGTCGACTCAAAAGGAAGGAAGTATGGGCATGCTGGGAAGGGGGTGTAGGCAATAGCATGATGGGAGTGGTAGTCACAGCTCAACATCCCCCACCCACATGGCCCAGCAAGCTCACACTGAAGCATGCACACCTCACAGGGAGTGAAAAGCCACTTCAAAGATGTCTGACACTGGCCTCAGCTGTGGGGAGCACAAGGCCCTGCTGTGAACTGTGCACCAACAAACAACAGGACAACACTGTCAGCCATCTTGCCATTGCTGTCACACTCACACACAGTGAAGTCGACTCAAAAGGAAGGAAGTATGGGCATGCTGGGAAGGGGGGTGTAGGCAATAGCATGATGGGAGTGGTAGTCACAGCTCAACATCCCCCACCCACATGGCCCAGCAAGCTCACACTGAAGCATGCACACCTCACAGGGAGTGAAAAGCCACTTCTAAGATGTCTGACAATGGTGCTCTGTTGTGGGGAGCACAAGGCCCTGCTGGGAACTGGGCACCAACCAACAGCAGGACACCACTGACTGACATCCTGACAACCAACTTGCACTCCCTGCAATGGAAGCACGTTTCATGGTGGGATGTCTGGCCTGGGGGTAGGAAGAGTGCCAGCTCTGACTACAGCTACCAGCAGGCCCTTACACACACACCACTTCCACTAACTCCAAACAACACAACTGGGACGTGCTCTACAAGAGAGTGAGTGAAAAGCCACTTCCAAGATGTCTGACACTGGCCTCAGCTGTGGGGAGCACAAGGCCCTGCTGGGAACTGTGCACCAATAAACAACAGGACCACACTGTCACACTCACACACAGTGAAGTCGACTCAAAAGGAAGGAAGTATGGGCATGCTGGGAAGGGGGGTATAGGCAATAGCATGATGGGAGTGGTAGTCACAGCTCAACATCCCCCACCCACATGGCCCGGCAAGCTCACACTGAAGCATGCACACCTCACAGGGAGTGAAAAGCCACTTCTAAGATGTCTGACAATGGTGCTCTGTTGTGGGGAGTACCAGGCCCTGCTGGGAACTGTGCACCAACCAACAGCAGGACACCACTGCCTAACATCCCGAAAGCCAACTTGCACTCCCTGCAATGGAAGCACGTTCCATGGTGGGATATCTGGCTGGGTGGGAAGGAGGACTGACAGCTCTGACCATAGTTACCAGCAGATTTTCTCACACACCCCCTTAACACAAACACCACACAACTCACCTGGGAGAATGCATTGCCTCACACTCTAATTAAATATTCCACAAAGAACAACCACACTGGGTTATGCTGTTTGAAGCACAGGGACACTTTTGTGACTTGTAGCCAAACAAACGCCAGGACAACACTGTCAGCCATCCTGTCAGCACAGGCACACTACCCCACAGGGAAGCAGAGTCAAAAGGAAGGAAGTATAGGCATGCTGGGAAGGGGGGTGTAGGCAATAGCATGATGGGAGTGGTAATCACAGCTCAACATCCCCCACCCACATGGCCCAGCAAGCTCACACTGAAGCATGCACACCTCACAGGGAGTGCAAAGCCACTTCAAAGATGTCTGACAATGGTGCTCTGTTGTGGGGAGCACAAGGCCCTGCTGGGAACTGTGCACCAACCAACAGCAGGACACCACTGACTGACATCCTGAGAGTTAACCTGCACCCACTGCAAGGGTGGCATGCTTCATGGTGGGATAACTGGGCTGGGGGAGAAGGAGGTCCGGATGTCAACCAAATACCACCAATGCTGGCCATACACACACCTACTCTGTAAAAACACATTGCACACGTGGGACCAGTCACTCCCAAAGTAAAAGCCCTGGCAAGATGGCTGACACATGGGCATGAGAAATGATGTGCCTGCAATTCACACCCATGCACTGGCCAACCCAAACACGTACACACTCACAGCCATTGCAACTCTATGTTAACACACACTGTCAGGGGATGCAGTGTCCATGGGTGCCCCCTGGCCTGGCTGTGAAGGTGTGTCTTGCAGATGACAACTGTGGAGAATCAAACATACTACATAGCACAAAACACACAGGAAGTCACAGAGACATCATTGACAGGGGACACCTGACAGTGAATGCAATGGACACACCAATATACTGGACACTGTACCATGGTGTCAGTCACACAAGTTGCGGTTGTGAGCTGCATTCCACTCCCACATCGTTCGGCAACATATGCATCCTTCACACAACACACCACTCACTGTCATAGACACTGTAGACACAAGCACCAACCTGGACTGCATTTGAGGAGACATGCTACTCACAGCAGCAGAACTGCAACACACACCACTGGCCATCACTGTCATGACAATGGAAAAGCCAGAGAGCTGCCGTGCCCAATCCTCATCACCATGGAGGACATTGACAAGATTAATCACGTTTGCACGTACAAAACTCAGCAACAACATCATTAGCTACGTTAACAACATCACTTGTATGAAATGAGATGTGAACTAGGAACCCAGACAACAACACAGACACTCCCAAGAGATCCCAGGCATACCGGACTGTGACCATGTTGTCCAGACACACCAATGTGACGCACAAAGACTGGCAAAAAGGCAACCACACATGGCCCAATCTTGAAAGATATCCTAAGTGGAATTGCACGTATGTCCCTGTTAAAGGACAAATGTGGACAAGGATGACACACCTGTGTCAGGCACGTGATGGCCCTTGAGTAGCAATGGCCATGTACAGCCAATCAATACATGAGCTGGTCATGCACACACCTCAACATTCACATTGAAATGCTTCAGGTTGGCAGGACAATGTGCTACACCAATATCAACCTCTGACTGTGACAACTTAGGACAATGCAATGTACAGGCCCGCATCCAGAGGTACAGTCACAACTGTCAGGTGTTTGAACCATTGATGCCTGTAGAAACATAACATACATTGTGTGTCTCTTCCAAAAACAGGTGATGATGGGGACACAGCAGCAGATGATGAGGAGTCCCTGTCCCAGGCTCCGGTGGCCCCTGAGCTCTCTGGTGTGGAACAGCCTCTGCCCTCCTCGGATGGCGAAGACCTACCTGGCACCTCCGGTGTGAGTCATCATGCAGCACCAGCAGGACCACCATCTGCACCCCCTGCACCCACTCCTCCAACATCTGCCAACACACAGACCACCCCCGCCGACACGGACAGACCAAGGACACTGAATGACAACAGCACAGGGACCCCGGCCCACCGTGAAGCAACGGACAACAACCCCAGTACCAACCCCCAAGGGGGCCTAGGCTCACCTGTGCGTGCCACCGCAGGTCCCGCACGTGTGGCCAGGGGTGGTGAGGGGTGGTAGGCAGAGGTCGCTGTTTGCAGAGGGGTCTGGACTGCATGATGACCCACAACTGGTACGCATTGCTGATCCGTACCAGAATAGCACCGGAGAGGTCAGCCAGGTAGTGGGGATCCTCAAGGACATTCAACAGCAGCAGGCTGCCCATCATGCCCGCTTGGACTCCCACATGTCCCGTGTGGAGACACACATGTCTGGCATGGAGTCCAAGTTGGACACATTGGAAGAACTGACAGCGGCGCAGAGGGACATATTGACATGCCTCCGCCAGATTAGCACCAACATGTCCACACCTCCCTGTGTGCCCACAACATCTGGTGCCGCAACAACTGCAACTGCCACAGGGAGGGAGGATGACTCTGGTGGAGAGTCCTCTGCACCGCAGCGGCCTGCACGTGAGGGTCCCCCAGAAAGAAGAGGGGTCGTCCGAGGAAGGAAAACTGAGAGGCCGATGGCCATGTACATCCCCCAGGAACCCAACACCTGTTCTGGAAATTCTCCTTTGTGTGCAAACTGTTCACCCTGTCGAATGCAACCCAACTCTCCCACATGACATGGGGAGTTTAAGTTGGACTAATGTATCAGATGACTGTGGACTTTACTCAGGACATTTCTGCTACCAACACTTCCAACTCATCTGTGAACTTTGGATTCCAATCCCAATGTACAGCACCCACCATCCTGTGCACTATCCTCACACATGTATGTAAATAAACTCACTAATACACCATACTTGCCTCTGTTGTGATTCCAACGTTGTTTTTGTCATGGAGATGATGATCTGCTAAATGACACTGTGCATGCTAACTGCTACAGCAAGTTCAACACCGTCATGTGAGTCATGGCGACGTGACACATATGAGGGAGACACACCACTAGGGCTACACAACACATACACACCAGGGCCATCTGACTCATCGCCTACACTGATGTTGCCAGGAAATACAGTGGAATGCACAGACACCACACCTATTCAGAGTATGTGTTAACTAGCCCACAGGTGCAGTAAGCAAATGTCAGTCAGATGTGTGACCACAGACAACGCACATCCCAAAGTGAAGCACAGGTTTATTACACATTTGCAACATGTTGTTTCCACTACAGATGCAAGGTAATCCCACGTGGCAGTGGCCACACAGTCACCAAGTGTAGAAGAAATAAAGTCCAGGGGTGTGTGGCACATCACCTGTAGGGAAACGACTGCTTCCACCCTGGAAGTTGAATCATGGTGTCGGGGGATCCGAGTTGACCAAACAACTCTGAAAGTACCCTGTGAAGGACAGACATGACACACAGTCAAAAGCACTGAAGAACAGGACAGAACTGCAATACTCATGCCCAATACATGTCACAAGATACCTACACAAAACCAAGTTAGCATGTCAACACTGTTGGGGAGTACAGACTACCTGTAAGGACACATCGCTGCACGCATCCAGTCAAGTAGCACATGGCCACACTCAAACAGCAACAGAGCACCACCAACACATATCATGCAAACTCAAATCATTGACATACCAACTCTGTATACTCACATTCAGCTGAAGAAGTTGGTGATGAGCTGTGTGCGGACATCACCCTCATCATCATCATCATCACTGGCATCGTGGCCCAGGCCAGGATCCTCCACAGGTGGCGGATGTTGGTCATCGTCATCCAGGATGAGAGGCAACTCCTTCCGCACTGCCAGGTTGTGTAGCATGCAGCAGACGATGACAATCTTGCACACCTTTGCAGGGGCATATGGGAGGGCCCCTCCTGTCTTGTCCAGGCAGCGAAAGCGGCTCTTCAGGAGACCAAATGTCCGCTCGATCACTCTCCTGGTCCGACCATGTGCCTCATTGTAGCGCATCTGGGCTGGTGTCACAGGGTTCCTGAGGGGTGTCAGCAACCACGGCATGTTGGGGTATCCGGAGTCACCTACATACAGACAATTGCACATTAGCTGAGTTGGAAAAGAGGGTGGAATACAACATTGCAGAACACACACAATGGTACAAAGTGAGTACACACCGACAAGCCAGGCACGCTGGTTCTGCATCTGTGACATCATCCTCGGGATGCGACTACTCCTCATTACGTAGGCATCGTGTGCAGAACCGGGGAAATGTGCACACACATGTGAGATGCTCATATCTGCAAGACATACCACCAGAGCATTGATAGAATGGTAATGTTTCCTGTTCCTGTATGCCTGCTCATGTGCCTGTGGTGGTACCAAAGCCACATGTGTCCCATCAATGGAGCCGATGACATGTGGCATCCTCCCCAGGGCATAGAAGTCACTCTTGACGTCAGTGAGTTGTTGACGTTTAGGGAAATAGATGTACTGGTTCAAGTATCTCAACATCGCCTCCAAAACATCGCGTAGCACACGGCTGAACATGGTCTGTGACATCCCACCAGCAGACGCCACAGTGTGTTGAAAGGTACCGGTGGCAAAGAAGTGTAGGGCTGCCATCACCTTCACCTTGGGGGTCAGCGCTGCAGGGTATGGCCGGCCAGGTTGCAAATGTGGGGCCAACCGCACCGCCAATTCCTCAATCAGCGGCCTGTTGAAGCGGTACCGTCGGATGCAGTCACGTTCAACCATGGTTGCAAGGTCAGGGAATGGTCTATGGACAGCTGGTGCCCTGCAGTGCATAGGTGAACAAAGAAAGATTGTCAGTCACCCCACATATGTGGCATTGACCATACTCAATATCACATGATACATCATTACGAGACACAAGTACTTGATGTGTGTGCCGTTCTGTATGGACATATATGGCACCTACATGGCCAACATCTAACATCTCAGTTCAACATGTGTTGACAACAAGTTCCAGGTTGTGCTATGGGAAATCATTAGGCTGTGTCACAGTACCCATGTACTGCTGTCACGTTCCAAACACACACCACAGTGACAAGTGAGGACAGATGTGCCCCAGGCATCACAGCTCTTTGACAGGTAGATTCCCAGGGACCCTGTATTGCCACATGGACACTGGCATGACATGGCGTATCATGTACACGTCAGCAAAACAACCATGACTCCCACAGGTAGTGGCACCTGTTGCCTCTGCAGGACAGACATGGACGTCTGTGACACACACACGCACAACATCAAAGTCGATGCACAAACAACGTGGATGTGGAGACTGTCTCCCATTGTGCACATGGAATCAGAGACATCTGAAACACAACATGCACACAGACTGTGGAGGGCCATCACAATTGTGGCAATGGGTCACCCTGTGACGTACATACCATCCCACATGGGACTCAGGGTGTATGTGACATAACATACACATACACAACCTGGAAATGTGACCATGCCACATGCTCTGAACTGAACAGTTGCACATCACAGTGGTCATGTGCACAACACACAAAGGATTCTGTCCCCATGAACACGTGCACAGCCTGGGAGTGGCTGCCCCCAAGTGCCACCCAACAAACCACATGTTGACCCCCATACACACACAGGTAATGCAGCCTTACATGCCTTAGGATACAGTGTGGACAGGCTGTGGTGTTGTAGGTGTGCCCCTGAGTCCCTGGCAAGTAATTGTGGCTGGCATACATTCACCAGTGACAACCATGGTGACATATGCGAGTGACTTGTACAGGGACGCGTCGTACAGCAATGGACCGATCCGTGTGCACGCATTGGCCATTGCATATGATGTGGACGGATGCGTGTTGTGCTCCAAAATATGCGTCGTACAGCAATGGACCGATCCGTGTGCACGCATTGGCCATTGCATATGATGTGGATGGATGCGTGTTGTGCTCCGAAGTACGCGTCGTACAGCAATGGACCGATCCGTGTGCACGCATTGGCCATTGCATATGATGTGGACGGATGCGTGTTGTGTTTCGAAATATGCGTCGCACAGCAATGGACCGGTCCGTGCGCACGCATTGGCCATTGCATCTGACATTGACGGATGCGTGTTATGTTACGAAATACGCGTCGTACAGCAAAGGACCGATCCGTGCGCACGCATTGGCTATGGACTGACATGTTAGTTAACGGACGCGTATTCGAAGCTTGTAAGAGTCAGATGCAGTGAATTCAGTTGGCCACCCACAACAATGTTGCAAATTCATGGGGGTCATAAGTTGAAATTTTGAAGGATGCTGTAGGCGTGTATAAGTGGTGCAATTCCATGGATTGGCCAGATTCAGAAGATGCAAACGACTTGGACCTATCACTTTGGACACATGGGACAGTATCTGCCTCTGCAGCACACATATAATGCTGGCTGTTCCCCTGAGAGCTCACTTGCCTGCACTACATGCTCCAGGACAACATCTGCCACTACCACTGCTGCTGTCTCTGCATCCTCTGGCTACTGCAATGGCACGTACTGTGGAGAGAGCCCCAGCCTTCAGCACTGAGGAGAACCAGGCCCTGCTGGACAGCCTCCTTCCACAGTACAGCAAGCTGTATGGGAAACCAGGGGAGCAGGTGAGTGTGCTGTCCACTGCCTTACTAATTGTGCATGTTGTCTGACTAGCAAGACTTACAGTGTGTACACCAGTGGCTAGCATGCTCACTGAGTACTTGTCACCCCCAAAGTGTGTAGTTACATGCACTGAACAGGTATAGTGCAGTAACAGTGCATTCCAACAAGGTTTGACTTCCCAGGCAATGATACCATTTAGTAACTGCTGGACAACTGTTCATAGCCATAGTTGCACTACCTGTGTACATCATATGCCCCTGTGATTGAGACATGTATATCCAACTGTGTGATGCACGGATATGTTGCATGTGTAGTAATGGCCTTTTCACTTTGTCATCCTCACATCCTCACAGGTGCCCACCAGAAGCAGGAGATCTGGCTGACCATCGCCCGGGCAGTACGATCTGTGGGGGCGCAGGATCTGCAACTGCCAGAAGAGGTGGCAGGACCTTCGTGGCTGGACCCGGAGGATCGCAAGGGTCCAGCTGAAGCTGTCGCCTCCTCGCAGGAGGGGCGGACACCGGACCCTGACCCCCCACATGCTCCAGATTCTGGCGGTGGTCTTCCCTGACCTGGATGGGCAGCTGAAGGCCAGACAGCAGCAAGGAGGGGGTACGTGCTAGCCTTTTCTAGGTACTATGACTAACATGCTCTATGCACTCCTTTAGCCTGGTTCCACTTCCACAGTACGACTGTCTTGTCGTTCTGGACTCATGTCCCTCACTTGTGTCATGCCCCCTCCTCATCTGATACACAGGTGTGGCCCTTACAGTCTGTGACTTAGGTCACTTGGGTACTGTGTACTTGCAGTTACCTGTGGTTCAAGTTGGGGACAGCATCAGTTACAGGAACTTTGTTGTGGGCTGCATGGGTGGTACAATTGCTCACAAAGCCTGTGATCCAACATGTACTCTGGGTATGGCTTTAATATGTGTTCCAATTGCTGCTCTGACTCACCACATGTCTGGGGTATGTGCCACACACCCATGCTGCAGCAGAGACCACGGTAGGAGCATCAGGAGTATGTACATCATGTGTGTGACACATGCATAGCCACCTGCCTAGTGTAAAGGTTAATACCATGTTGCACATGGACCAGGACTGTAATGCCTACTCCGGACATCGAAGGCACTCTGTTCTCCCACTCCCGTGTGTCAGCATACATATTGGGCATTGTGAAGAGTGCACTCAGGTGTCTGCCTCTGTGTCACCGTGGTGTGGCCTTGCTTTTTGGACTCCTGGAGTGTTTAACAATTTGGGGTGGCCAGCCATCTGAGTTGTGACTATAGGATCTGCACATTGGTTAATGCATAGGTCTCTGATCCCTTGACTGTGCACAATGGTGTATGTAACATTGAGGTGCAGGCAGCTTTGGTTCATTCTCATCAGACGGTGAAGTGCTCATGTGTATGGATTTGTGTTTGCAGTCACTCAAATGTCTCATTTGAATGACGTGGGATCATCTTAGTCCTCATGATGTGGGTGGCCAGGGGTGCACATGTGCACCTGTCAGCTACAGGGCTTGCATTCCCAAAACTTCCATGATTGTGACACAGTGCAGACTGGTGTTGTGTGTATGCACTGCCCCTGTGACAGGAGACAGTTATGACTGACTTGCCAGACAGGCCTGTGCCATGACATTCAACTTGCAAAGGGTGATCCAGCAGTAGTGTGATATGTCCTGCATGCACACCATTGTTGCATTGTCTATCAGGACATGAGGACCTCATTGTGTCTGGTGATGGAACCAAAACCCGCATAGCGACAGAGACTCTGCCCATCACTTTTCCTGACACATGTACTGAGTCAGTGGCAGGAGATGGCATGTGTTTGGAGTGACACATTTCCATATGTTCTCTTGGATGTCCAACAACTGTGTATGTGGTGCATGTGTGCACATATGATTAGTCGCATACAACAGGCACCAGACAGATGGGTGCATGGACAGGTAGGATATGAGTGGCATGAATGACTGTCAGGCAGACAATGGGCTTCTTCAAATCAGTGTCAGCACTTATTGCAATGTCTAGCGAATGATGGCAGGGCTTGCTCTGTGATGTGCTGTACTTACTGTGGTGTGTGTGGTCAGTACAGGTGACTAATGTTGCTCTGTTTATCCTGATTGTTTGCAGATACATCCACGGCCACAGGAGGAGACAGCTCCACGGACCAAGAGGAGCGGCAGAGCCAGACTGGGTCCACTGCAGAGGAGACCGAGGGACCCAGTGGCACGGAGGGTGAGGGGAGCCACACTGAGGAGACCTCAGCTACGACCACCTCGGCTGAGGAACACAGCACTTCCAGTGAGGACTCCCTTGTGGAGGCGGGTGTCAGCAGACCACGGACAAAATCGAGCAAGTCTGTCCCCGCCACCACCACCATCTCCACCCTCCCATCTGCTCCCATCCCACATGTCCGTGGAGGCTCCCGTGTAGGGGAGCGTGTCTCCTTCATGCCAGGCACTGCACCCCTGCCTCTGTCTCCCCTGCTGCCCTGAGTGTGGAGTCTGTGGACTTGCTGAAACAGATCCATGTAGGGCAGACATCAATGCTGAGTGTCCTCCATGCACACACGGGTCTGTTGACACAACTGGTGTCATTCATGGAGGGCATGTCATCTGGCATGTCTGCCCTACATCGGACCAATCAGTCCATGGCCTCCTCACTGACGGCAGCAGTGTCCCTCCTGCAACAGTCCCTCACCCCTCCTACCTCTGCCCCATCCACAATCCCCAGCACCCTACCTGTCCCAAGCACATACACACCGGCACAGGCACGCACCAGCACAGACACAAGCAGCACACAGACACACACACCAAAATCCAGACGCACACGCACGCACAGTCAGGGGACTGATACCTCACTCACAGGGGATGGGGCCCAGACACACATACACGCATCCACGAGCACTGCGCAGTCCTCAGATACCTCTCCCTCCAAAACCCCTTCCCTTGCCTCACCTGCAACCCCCCCCTCCCAGAAGCTCTTCCTCTGTGAGCTTGGCCTCTTCCCCACAGATCCATCTGAGCCAACGTACAGGCGGAAGAGGCGACCACCACACACAGAGGGGAGTGTCCCTCACACCCGGACACCCTCCCCAGGCACAGGCAGACTGCGGACCCCATTAGGAAGTCACCCCGGACCAGGAAGGGCAAGACCCCACCACCACCACCATGCAGCTCCACCACGCAGTCTCTCTCCTCCATCCCCCAGGCCACCACTCCACAGGTTCCCCCGCCACACCCTGCCCCAGGTTCCCCCACACACCAATACCGCATCCCCAAACTGCTTAGGCCCTCCCCCTACCACTTGCTCTTCCACCCCCAACCCAGACGCTCAGCCTGTTTGTGCCACTGGTGTGGAGACCGGGTCCCCCCTCTGTCCTGCCCACCTCATCTGCCCCCCTTCCACTCCCTTGGAGTTATGCACTGCAGTGGAGTCCACAACCACCCCGTCTGACTTGGGCACTGCAGTGGGGACCCAGTCCACTCCATCTGACTGGCCCACTGCAGTGGTGCCATCATCCACACCATCTGACTTGTGCCCTACAGTGGTGCCGGCCCCCACTGAGTCAGACACCTCCACTGCAGTTGCTGGTGACACTCCTGCACCCACCACCCCTTCACTGCCTCCTTCTGGCATTCCCTGATCCTGTCCCTGCGGTGCCTGTCCTGGCCCTTGTATGCCCCTCCGAGGGGGATGTCCCCTGTCCGTACCAGTGCAGGCAAGCAATGGGTGACAAGTTGTCACATATCACCCTGTTCGGACTGTGTATGTGGACTGGCCATTGGCCTTAGTATTTTTTGGACTTCAAATTTTTCTTTCACATTTGCTGAATAAAGCCTCTTTTTGTTTACTAGTGGTTTTTCTTTTGATGTACATGATGTAGATGAGTGTCATCATGCATTTGCTGTTGTTATAGTGTTCAGATCAGGAAAATGAAGTGCTGCTGTGATGGACTCCATGTGGTCCATGGGATATGTGTCCTAATCTAGTCTGGATCCATAGCATCCTTTGCTGCAGTCTGAGGGTGTAATGTTCAGCATTTGACACAGGGATGTACGTTTTGCATTTGTAAATTAACATCTGTGGCTTACACTGATGCACATCTGGTGGGCTTACCACTGTTCAATGTTTCTATTTCCCTGACTGTGTGCCCATCTCCACTGGACATGCAGTTTAGCACATCAATGTTGAAGGACTCATCTGTGTATACAGTGCAACTTGCTTGACACGTGTTTTGGGTATATGCAGATGACTGAAGTGACACTCCCGTACCCAGGCTGATGTGAGCAGAGCCTTCAGTGTGTTGTAATTGTTGACTCACTGACCGAGTGTTCTGCTGACATGTTTGAGTCGTGCACAGACAAGGTTTGGTACAGCGGACCTTCCACAGGAGTGGAGTGCCCTCATGGCAGTGTGTAATCCCGTGACATTGCCTGAGCCCGTGTTGTGTGTTGTGTAAGCATGTCTGTGTGTGTTCCCTTCCCTTTTCCTACACAGGCTGTGTCCCTACGGATGTTCCTGTTTGTGATGCTTGCTGAGTTGTCCTGTGTTCACCCAGCATCTTGGACCTTGTTTCTCCGGGATGTGGGTGCATGGCAAACTAATGTTCATCAGGTTGTCATCCCTAGTTGTCTTTGTTGTCAGGCCTGGGGATGTGGGCAAATGCAGATGGGACACAGTCAGGATTCCCTTGGCACTTGTTGGTTACACAAGTCATGTAATTTACAGTTTGTGGTAGCTTTCAGTGATTGTGACACGTTGTGTGTGTGACTGCTGCCACTCCTCAGGGTCAGAGCTGCAATGTTGGAAGTTGTCTACGTGTGTTCTTTGTGGGTCACCTTGGCTTCTTCATTGGTGTGTGACTGTGGCCGGGATCCCATTGATTGGGGTGGATTTCACGTCATGCCCATGTACCGCGTACTGTGCAGTGTGTCAGACATTCACGAGTCTTGTTGACTGGCCATGTGTGATGGGTTTCTGCACCTTAGTTCCCACCACCACCCCTGGGATTGTCATGGGTGCATGTGCAATGTCACCAGTCCATGTGAGCTTCACTGCTGCACATTGGTGGAGATCAAGGTGTGTGGTGTTGAGTGTGTGCAAATGTGAGTTGTTGCACGGCTAGACCCCTACCTCCATATTGGCCTTGGCTGACAGGCCGTGCTGATTGATTTGTGCTTGTGTAGGTGTGATGGTAGTTTGTTGCTCAGGACACATGGCTGTGGTTCACAGTGTGAACGACATCTACCTTTGTCATCACAGTGGGATTATCATGCAGGCTAGTGTCACCACAATGTGGGGTCCCTGGGGTAGTGCTGTGGTGGGCCTGTCTCTTGCTGTGTTAGTTGCTGTTCCTACAATCTTGTGTGACATGTGTAATTTGGGCTCCCTCTCATCTAACGATGCCTGATTGCCCACATAGGGGAATCCGATCCATGAGTTACTTTTGTATGGCACTGTATACACATCTGTGTAATTGGAATTCAGGCCTCCTCATGTGTTGTGTGGTTGCCTGGGGACACTGGCACACCCCCCCATCACCTGTTGTGTTTGATATGCAGTGTGAGGCTGCCTGTTTGTGTTTGTGCATCTGCACCACTGCATTGGCATATCTTTAGTGTGCCATTGCCTGTTTGTTGTTTGGAGGATTTCCCCTGCTGTCCCTGGGACTCCTAGGTCATCAGTCAGCACAATAATCATGGTTTGTATGTCCCATTGCTGCCATGGTATGGTATTTGTTCACCTCACATCTACAGTCTCCACAGGATATCTACATTTGTGTGTCCATTAGTGCAGATATGTGGGTCTGCATTATGATGGTCACTTCTGGCATTGTGTAATTGATAAATGGAGACAATGTCAGCCCCCATGGGTGATGTTTGTCTGCACATGGCCAAAGGTATGTTTTATTTGCACTGCACTGTTTGCCTCACCCAATCTATGTTGCTATGGGACACAAGCACTACTTTGCCACTGATGTGTTTGTTGTTGTGTGACCAGAAATCATCCATGCTGTTTGGCAGTTGCAGCTTTTTCCATGACAACACTTACCTTTTGGTCACTGTGATGATGGGGGTTTAGACCCCATTGCCACAATGTTCAAAATGTGCTTCAGCTATGGACCCCACACTTACCTTTTGGTCACTGTGATGATGGGGGTTTAGACCCCATTGCCACAATGTTCAAAACTGTGCTTCAGCTATGGACCCCACACTTACCTTTTGGTCACTGTGATGATGGGGGTTTAGACCCCATTCCCACAGTGGTCATGGTCTGCTTGCATTGTGAAGGCCACACACATTTATGTGTGACACATGTGATAGGGGGTCACATTGTATGTTCAATGTCATGTTCAGTGTTGTAGGCATTTGACACAGACTACACACTCTTGTCATGATGTTGGGGGGATGTCTTTTGCTGACATTCATTATGTTGGAGTATGCTGGTTGTGTCATGCATTACCCGTCCTATGAGTGGGGATGGTAGTAGTGGTAGGCATCCAGCCCCCCAAGAGTAGGGGTGGTGGTAGTGGTAGGCATCCAGGCCCCCATGAGTACGGGTGGTGGTAGTGGTAGGCATCCAGGCCCCCATGAGTAGGGGTGGTGGTATTGGTAGGCATCCAGGCCCCCATGAGTAGGGTTGGTGGTAGTGGTAGGCATCCAGCCCCCCATGAGTAGGGGTAGTGGTAGTGGTAGGCATCCATTCCCCTATGAGTTCGGATGGTAGTAGTGACAGGCATCCAGCCCCCATGAGTAGGGGTGGTGGTAGTGGTAGGCATCCAGGCCCCCATGAGTAGGGGTGGTGGTAGTGGTAGGCATCAGGCCCCCATGAGTAGGGGTGGTGGTAGTGGTAGGCATCCAGGCCCCCATGAGTAGGGGTGGTGGTAGTGGTAGGCATCCAGCCCCCCATGAGTAGGGGTAGTGGTAGGCATCCATCACCCTACGAGTGGGGATGGTAGTAGTGACAGGCATCCAGCCCCCCATGAGTAGGGGTAGTGGTAGTGGTAGGCATCCAGCCCCCCATGAGTAGGGGTAGTGGTAGTGGTAGGCATCCATCCCCCTATGAGTGGGGATGGTAGTAGTGACAGGCATCCAGGCCCACATGAGTTGGGGTGGTGGTAGTGGTAGGCATCCATCCCCCTATGAGTGGGGATGGTAGTAGTGACAGACATCCAGGCCCCCATGAGTAGGGGTGGTGGTAGTGGTAGGCATCCAGCCAACCATGAGTAGGGGTAGTGGTAGTGGTAGGCATCCATCCCCCTATGAGTGGGGATGGTAGTAGTGACAGGCATCCAGCCCCCCATGAGTAGGGATGGTAGTAGTGACAGGCATCCAGGCCCCCATGAGTAGGGGTAGTGGTAGTGGTAGGCATCCATCCCCCTATGAGTGGGGATGGTAGTAGTGACAGGCATCCAGCCTCCCTTGAGTAGGGGTGGTGGCAGTGGTAGCCATCAGGCCCTTATGGGTGTGTATGACATTGGTGATAGCCATCCCGCCCCTATGGTTCGGCTGTTGCTAGTGTACGTCATTTCTGCATCCCTATGTGTGTGACATTTGTCGGGTACGTGTCATTTGTTTGTGTAGTGGGTGTCTGACTTACCGTCTGCGCCGTATGCGTCCGTACCGGTTCCGGTAATAGATGTACAGTATTGGTAGGACCTGCGCGATGGGATTCATGGTTGGGTCGTCTCGTTCGGGTTTCTCGTAGCTTCGACTCGTACTCGTCGCTGGCTTGTTCGTCTCGTAGCCGTGGATCGTCTTGTGGCGCGAATCGGAGCTTATGTGCAGCTCTCCCGGATGCTCTGACGTGCTGGACGTAGCGACCAGTTCGGCGCGTACAGAGTGCGCATCGTACTAGTCCGGCCGGAAGGTGCTGTGTATTTACTTCCGTGCGACTCGAATCGGCGTTTACGGATCCGGCTCGGGCGGGGAACAGGAGCTGGAATGGGTACGTACGGCTCGGTCGGATTCTGAGCAGTAATGCGCATCGTACTTGCTCGTTCGGACGACTGGTCGGGAAACACGCGTTCGGTTTGTATTTTTTCCGGACGAATAGTATTAGGTGCGCTTCCGGCCGAGATCGGAATCGACCCCTTAGTTGTTAATTATTTTTAATTAATTAATTGGCAATTATGTTAATTGTTTCATTTTTTTAGGAGCGGGTTGTGGGTTTATAGGGGAATAGGGTGGGAAGTAATTTAGGGGCCCATTACGATGGCGGGCGGAAGCACTACCGCCGTGCTGGCGGATGCAAAAACCACCAGTTACCGCCGGCACGCAGCAGTCCACACGCCTGCCCAATTACGATGCGAAAAGCAGGCCAAACACCGCCGGCAAGCCAGCAACACCGTCCGCCATCAAAGTGCGCCCGCACACGTAGCGGCGCAGCACAACTGACACACACCGTCCGACGAAACACGTCCCGCCCGGCGCATAAATTACGATGCCGCAAACAAACGGCTCCCACGGCAAAGAGACACCGCACGTGAAAGAGAGGCGGAAACACGGACGCAGAGCACGGACAACGAAGAAGCGGCACCCCGGGCATGAATCCAGCACTGCAGGCCCTTCCCATGCTTCTGCTGATGCACCACCAAGGACGCAACGTACCGCGGAGACGCAGGTAGGCACACACACAACAAGTGCACGCAAACAGCGCACACAGTGCAAGGGCGGAAAAGCGGACAACCCCCCACCAGCGCGTGCACACTACACATCCACCATTGCATCCACATATGACACACAGGCCAAATCCTAACATCGCGGAACACATGTGTACACACCACCTGGGACTAGGAACCAACCACCCCGTCACGGCCCCAAAGCGCCGATGACGCCGCCACACATGCGCACAACGCAGAGGCCAACCGCAGCGCCATGCATGCGTCGCACACAGACACAGGGACACAACCAAGCAGCACACACACCAGCCCCACCCCGAACGCACATGACACGTGACAGGCCTGCCACAGACATGTCCCCAACGCCCAATTCACGGACAACACCCAACGCCACACAACCGACGCACACATGTCAGTGAAGTCACGCAACAGCAGGACACACCCCAGTGTAACAAACATGGCGAAGCACACAGCGGCGGCAACACCAACTAGGAGAAGCAGGGCTCCTTCGGGAAGAGGAACGCCAGTACCACACTGAAAAACCCATACCACCCTGCACATATGAACAAGACACATGAAACGGAACACCAAAGAGCCCGGTGACCGACAACAGGTGGCCCAAGAATTACATCCACACACAAGGCCCAACGCAGAGCGGAAAGGCAGCCTGCCGCCCACACAAGGGAGAGCAGACAGCACTGAATGACCTTCCATTCCAACACCGAAACCACAGCCCTACGACAGAAGCCGGTGAATACAGCCATTGTCCAAGAATAGACCAACACAGGCATGCCGAGGAGACCGACCACAGGGCAGATAGCGCATATCACAGAAGCACACAACGGACGGGGAAGAAAGAAGAAAACACTCCCCCATGTCGGCCACATGCAAGTTAATTGGAAGGAGTCACACAGCACTGACCTTGAACTGTCTGAGAAGCATGTGGGAAGAGGGCCCGTGTCCTCCAAACAAGCCAACAGAACACAAGTCCTGTCTCCCCACGACTACACAGAGCTCACAGCAACCCCGGAGTGTGCACATTGCAGACTGCACACACAGCCGGAGCACGCCACCACAACGCACCGCTGCGAAATGGCAACCGCAACACACCTACCCAACTACGCCGAAGAGCTCAAGCTGTACCAAACCAGCACGATACATACATTGGGATGCGATCTCCTGTCCCTGCTGAACGTAAGTTACCGACTGACTTACCGCATCACATTGTTCAGCTGCGTCATGCCCGTCTTCTACTGTCGGAGGTGTCCCTACCAGCATCCCGTCGAGATATGCCTCTCCAACCCGGCATGTCTGAAGGCGGACCTGCTACCACTACTCCTCCCTCTGGACGCACACGACAGGGCCTGCTCTGCCTATGGGGGCATGGCGTATGTGGCCAACATCGCACGCGCACTGAAATGGAACCACTGTGCCTCCACACGACGGATCATCGAGAACAGCTACATCGAATGTCACCCAGCATGCCCCATCATGGTCCTCCAAGGGACAACCTACGAACAACACCTTGACAGCCACCATCCGCTTCATTGGCTGGCAAACATGTACACCACCAATGACATGGAAGCCCTGCTGGACGGCATCGCATACCTGACAACCTGTAAATACGTCGGACCACAACGCAGGTTCCCCGAGTGACCTATGAAGTCCAACCCCGCACCCATGCTCAGCTTCCGCACGGACTGGCCAGTCACCACCACAACAGCCATACCAAACGACCGGCAACTGTAACCACACCATCAACGACATCGCCATGACATCGGATATGACCGGGACATGCACACTGTTCCCCATCACATCCAGGAACACCGCATGCATCGTGGGAGGCAGTGGCATGGGCTCTGTGCATCGCACCCACATGGACGGAACTGCACGAACAACCAGGACACGACATGGATCCAGCGCACATGGACACACACACCGCTCAGTGGACATGAATAGGTCGCCTGGAGTCTGTGGGTGCTGCACCCCTCCCACCCCCGCCCCGGGAATCCCATACCAGGACCTTTGCATGGACGACAAGTGCATACAACAACAACACGACCCCAGTGACTGTGACATGTCCAGTAACCACCACAGTGCAACAACAAGTGGCACGCCGCTGCATGCACGCAAGCACATGCCCTGATGTCATCTCACATGCACGCGTGCATGAGGAACAACCGCAGCAAACCTGTCACATGGAACTGAGATGGACTGTGCCCATGATGCCGAGCGGTCTGGTAGGCTACATGTATACCGTCTGTGTCAAAGTCCGCAGCTCCGCAGCTATACGTAAATGTACATTAGCACAGCCTTGGCCAAGCAGATGTAACCCCACACCCTATCCCATTTGTAATCATGCTCAGTATATCCTCAATATGTATTCCGCTGCCAGTAGTGTCCACTATACTGCATCACAGAGGACAGAAGACTCAATATAATGTTTGAAACCAGAACTGTCTCCGCTGACTCATTTCACAAGTACGAATGAGAGAGGATGAGAGTATGTGAAGTACACGGCAGTCGTGACATGACCATGTAGTCCACTGGTATTGGATGTCAACGCAAATGAGTAGCACTACTGTGGAAGACACACATGTGTCGTGTGAAGTCGTATGGACGCAGTGCTCAGGTGGGTGGGTGCGACGGGTAGATGCGCACATGCCAAGTTGGAGCACGCCGTGTTGGGAGGGCTCATGAACAGTACACCACCGCTTCCCTGGGCATTGTGAGAGGACACCTGTCGGGGGGAGTGAACACGTGTGTGCACAGCAGCCGGGCACACGTACAAAGCGGTACCAGGCGCACCTCAGCCCACCCTCTGTGGACGAGCTGGATCCTGTTGTGCGCCCGCCATGCCCCTTGACAAGGCACACACAGCCCCAGTCGACCAGGTGTAACCCCAACATAGTCAATCCGCACAGGCGATACAGGGCACGGGATGGCAGTGGAGCATGGTGTGTGAGAGGTCTCCTCGCGCTCCTCCTGGTCATATCACGCAGGCAATAGAACCTCAACGTCCAGCATGGCAAAAAGTCAAATGGAAGTGTAGGGGGACGCACCACAGCACGAGCAGCACTGACGTCACGGGAGGTGGCTCGCACCATCCCATCCATTGCCCATCATACCAACCACGACACATGCCATTGCGACTAAGTGCAAGCGCGTGCGCCACCACCCCTGAGCCCTCCCCAGAGAGGCCAAAGAGTGAATGTGTGGGCCATCAGCCACAGACGGACGCGGCATGGCCGCAAGGGCAGCCACAGCCACTGGGTGTCGCAGGTGGCGGATCCGGAAGGCGAAGACTGTGATGCATAGTCCATGCAGGCCGGGTCTCCATTTGGGGCACCACGCAGGTGGACGGCGTCCCGCCACACATCATACCCTGAGACAGCCCACTCGTGCAACTGGACCCACACATACACTCCTTGCCCTCTCTGGTGCAAGCTTGGGGCTGCCTGTGCAAGCGCTAGCCTCGCAGGTGAGCATGCATATTGGGGGGCGAGGGGAGGACATGAGGGCTGGGGCGAAGATGACTGTATCACTGTCAGTTAGTACAAGGGATGACCCAGATGTGGAAAGGAAGAGACGTGTCCCGTGTGTACTGCAACTAGTCGCCAATCCAACTACCCCCCCATGTCCGGAATGTAAGCCCGCACCTAGGCCCGCCCATCCGCCACATCGAACATACCACCAGCACGACAACCTTCCCATTCGAAACACTGACTGGGGGTGGCGACCAGTGAACAATCATGTGTAGCCTACCCACGCGTACATGTGGGCCCTCCATGATCCATGTCACCTGCGGCAAAGACATGACATGCGCAATGAGGGAAGTGAGGAGAGCTGTCCGCCCCACGCGCAGAAGGTGCATCAGCTCCACAGACCCAGCAGCGAGTCCAGCAGGGGTCACATGTGCAGGGGCAGCTGTGCCTGGTGTGAAGGCACATGCATATAGACAGCACATCGACCAATGTGTAGTCTGCCCACATCCACAGTCCATCATCATGCGGACATAGGAATTGAACACAGGGCAACACATCTTAGCTGGTGCACCCACCGTGACCAACAATGCGCAATCATCGACGTACCCGCCCTGTGCATGGCCCCCCCCCAACGGAGGCACATCCAGTGCCACCATCCCACACACACAAGCCTTCCACGGAACATGCTGTGTCCAATGGTCAGTACAGAGTCAGCGCCCATCTGGTGGATCCTGAACAGGAGACACATGCACACACATGCCAGCTCCCACTATGTACGACTGCCACCTGGCACGTGCAATGTAACCTCTCACCTGTGACGTGTGACTGCAAGCACACAGCCGTCTTGGCATGGGGCTGTCAATGTGGACACCAGTCAATGTTTCGGGAGCTGTGATCCGTACAGTGCTGTACATAGGGTGCAGTGCTGACACCTACTACTGTCTCATATCCCCTCGTGCCACAGGTCCCACTTGTATTGGCCGCTCAGCCCGTGCCCACATCGTCGTCGTCGTGTGCCATACTCATCCAGCCTCGGAAGCAGTACCATGCTCAGCAGACACTCATGTTGCCGTGGCGTTGCCGCTTGACGAATATGCAGTCAGTCCCCATCAGCACGCCCCGCAAGTCATTGGGGCCTAGATCCCCATGTGCATGCACATGGCAGTGGTATGTCTCACTTGCCATTGCCATTGTTGGGAGACCTGTGTAAGTGTATTGTGGCCGTGCCGTCCCAGCTTGACAGCTGGGCTGTGGCTCATGTGCTTGCTCAGTCATGTCAGTGATGTGTATGCGAAATTGCTATGTGCCGTGTTGCTTTGACATGTGTCCTCTGCCATTTAACCCAGGCGGAGACCGAACATTGACCGCCCATACCAATTGCTGGCGGACATGGACGATACAGAGGTAATCAGGAAGTTTCGGCTGGACAGGCCAACTCTGCATCGACTGTGTGCCATGTTAGAGCCCCATCTCCGTCCCCGCAGGGTGTATCCGACTGCTGTCACCCCCACGGCTAAGGTGATGGCCGCCATGCATTTCTTCGCCACTGGGTCATTCCAGCACACAGTGGGCAGTGGAGGAGGGATGTCCCAGCCCATGTTCAGCAAGGTGCTGAGGGATGTACTGGCAGCCATGATGCTGTACCGGAACAGGTACATCAGATTCCCCAGGGCTCGTGAATTGGCGGCAGTGAAGGGTGCATTCTATGCCCTTGGCAGAATCCCACACGTCGTGGGAGCCATTGACTGCACTCATGTTGGCCTTGTTCCACCACAGGCCACTGAGCACCTGTACCGCAACAGGAAGCACACGCACTCCCTGAATGTGCAAGTGGTGTGCCTTGCGGACATGGTGATCACCCACGTGTGTGCAAAGTTTCCAGGCTCGGCCCATGACGCACACATAATGCGCAACAGCATCTTGCCACGACTGATGGCCAATCTGCAACAGGATCGTGGCTGTATTGTCGGTGAGTATGTGGAGTGGTGTAGCGTGCTGGTTGTGCGATGCTGTCCCCTGTCCAGTTGGAATAGCAACGGTTCTCTGTGTCCCTCACACCCAGGTGACTCTGCGTATCCGAATGGGGCATGGCTGCTCAGTCCATTGAGGAATCCTCGCACCCCAGCAGACGATCGATACAATGAGGCACATGGGAGGACCAGACGTGTGGTCGAGCGTACCTTTGGCCTCCTCAAGTCCAGGTTCAGGTGCCTGGACCGCACCGGGGGTGCACTGGCGTACTCCCCACAGAAGGTGTGCCAGATAGTGGTGGCGTGCTGCATGCTGCACAATCTGGCCATTCGGAAGCAGATCCCCCTCATTGTGGATGACGGAGATCAACCAGGGCCCCAGCCCGCAGACCAGGACAGCTCGAGTGAGGTGGACAGCGGAGAGGAGGAAGCTGGGAATGTGCGCCAGCAGCTCATCGCCCGCTACTTCACTTGACGGTGAGTGTCCATGTACGACGGATGATGTGTCTGTATCTATGCAGGTGTGTGTGTGCTGTGTCAGGGTGGCCGTATGTTCACTGCGTGCAGTGTGTCAACGCTCCATGGCCAGGGTAGTATGCCACTGTTGGTGGCTGTGGCATTGTGCCCTATTGCTCTGTGCGATGTGTGTACATTGCTTGTAGTTGTTGACATGTACTGTGTGATGGGTGTGTGACACACTCATTGAATGTGCTCCTGTTCTGTCTCCCACCCCTAGGTCCCTACAGGCCCTCCGGATTCCATTTCCATGCCACGCATCAGGTGCCTTTCCGCCCAAGGTGGCCGTTGTATTCCGTACAATAAAGACACAGGGCACAAACAGCAGTTAGTGAAAAAGGTGCATTTATTACAAACTGTGACATGTGATTGTGTGTAAGGTGATGACAAAAGTGGTGCGTGCAGTGACAATGAGCTGTCGGTCATGGCTGCGTGATGATCAGGGTGTACCCACTGGTTCTATGTCCATAGTCCAACACACACATGCCATCCAGATGGCTGTGTGGAGTGGGATCGTAGAGCAAGTCAATGCAGTGGCTGGTCAAGGAAGGCTGGCGGAAGGCTGGCTGGCTGCCTCACTTGCGACTGGAGCGTGCGAAGTCCTCCCGGGAGATCTGTTTCCTCTTCGGACGGCCCCTTCCACGTTTGGGAGGGGGGTGTGTGGTGGCGACCTGCTGGTGGTGGGTGAGGTGTGCTCACTGGCTGTGGACGCAGGGGAAGTGGACACTGCTGCCCGAGCCTGCGCCCTAGCAGGTGGTGGCGGAGGTGGTGTTGCTGGCCTTGCCTGTGACCCCACCGCCACCACCAGCTGGCCCATGAGGTCCACGAGTTGGTCCATACGGGACACGAATTGGCCCATATGGGCGTCCATGGACCTCAGCACCCCCAGCACCTCCCGCGTGTCAGTAGCAGACCTGGCCCATTGTCCTTGGGCCTCTTCATAGGCCCCAAGGACTCTGTCCATTTGAGGCAGGGCATGGCTCCCAGGGGAGGCTGGCGTTTCCCTGACCCTGCTCCTCCTACCAGTCCTGCTGCCACCGGCCTGCCCACTAGCCACATTGCTCACCACGGTCCTCGCTGTGGCTCCCAGGGTGGATCCAGTCGGCCGGGCCACCACCTGCGCTGGGGCTGGTGCCAGCGAAGACGTGGTGGTGGTGGAGGCGGTGGTGGTCGGTGCGGCGATGGTGGCGGTTGCGGCAGTGGTAGTGGCCGCAATGACCGTGGGTGTGGCCGCAACGACAGTGGCAGCAGGGGACTGGGACTGTTCAGCATCCCTGGATGATGGGTTGGTGGGTAGGAGGGGTCCTGGGGAGCGGCTGGGCCCTGCCACGCCAGATGGGCCAGCTTGGTGGTCCGTGTCCGAAGAGGTGGACAGATCCTCCAGATCCGTGTGTCCTCGTTGGGGGCTTGTAGGCTGGCTGTGCTGGCTGCTGTCTCCATCCCCAGCGTCCAGCAGTTCGTCACCTGTGGAGAGAATGAGATTTGTTATTGTGTTGCACCTGGCGAAGTATGTATTAGTCGTCTGACATTGGCAGTTCGTGCAATCTCGTACATGGGTTTCCCGGAGGCGAGTGTGTGGCTGTGGCATCTGTAGGTGTGTGTGCTAGGCAATGGGACTGTGTGCTGTGCACATGTGGCATGGGACGGATTGGCCATGCCGATGGGTGTGTTGCTTTGCCCCTACTCATTGTGACTCTGGTGTATGCGGGCTCCTGGCCCATCCTGGGTCTGGTTTGTACTTTGCTTTTGGAGTTCAAATGGAACGCTTAGGAACGCATATGGCAACATGGGGGCCATGCCCCAGATTCGCATTTGGGAGGGTATATGCTTTTGGGGTACATGCTGTGAGCCATGGGTGCCGAACGTGACATGTGTTGTGGCAGCATGACAGTGCATGGTCTGAGGTGTGTGCATGCCTGACATGCCCTGCATATTTGCTGTCTGTTGTGGTTACTGGACATGGCATTGGACGCATCGTTATGAGTGAGTGATAGTTGTGTGCCAGCCAACGTATTGCAGTTGTCCCATCTCCTTGGTGTGCGTGCTGCCCTGTGCCATGTGCATCACTGCAGTGCTCGGGGGGTGTGGCCCATGTTGTGTGTTGTTGCTCACAGTGTGTCGTGCGCTTAATTGACTTCTGGCACATGGTTGGTCATGGGCATGTGTCTTAGCGTGACTGCTGTATGTGTGGCAGCTGTGCGGATGACATGCCTTTCATGAGACTGGGGCTGACGGATGGGATGGATGGTATGTTGTATGTGCATGGTGTGTCTGTGTGTTTGATGGGTTCAGTGGTGTTCGTGTGCATTTCTGTTGTTCCGCTCTGTTGCGTCTAGTGTTGTTTGTCTTACATAGGCGTAGTTGTGGGGTGTGTGGTTGACAGGCAGTAGGGGCTACATGGACAGGACTTCAATGGTGTTTCGGTTGTGTGTGATGAGTTGCACAGTGGCTGCCGTGTGGGACTATATTCAGTGTGGCTTGTGCATGCAGACGTGGCTCCTTGGGTGTTGCTATGTCTGTGATGGGTCATGTGGGGTGTGAGTCTGCTGTTCATGTCCGTGTGCACATTGTTCACTTGTTCGTGACGGTGGGCGGTGCTGCGTGTCCGTGTGCTACGTGACATGTCCCATGTGTTGGTGGTGTTATGGTCCTCATGCCTCCAGTAATCCAGCCCTGTCCAGTTTCCCACCTGCAAGTTGTTCGTGCGTGCACTGTACTGGATGCCACATGGCTCTTAGCGGGGGTGCTCCATGTTGCAGGTCTGTGGGGGTGGGGGGTGTAGTGGGTCGTGGGGTGGCTGTACACCCACTGACACCGATTGCTGTGGACCGTGATGTCTGCCTTTCGGCTGTCGTTGTGCACTGCGGTGGCTGACACGTGGGTGTGGGGTGTGGGGGATGCTCCTCCTTGCTGTGCTGTGGGACTGGGGCCTGGTGTGTGTTGTACTTGGGCTGTCCACCGTCCCACCCACTGCACTTTGTGTTCCTGCCACTTACCTGTTACTTGTCGGTTGGTGCAGCTGTGCCTGACACATGGGTGTGGGGAGTGCTCCACCTTGCTGGTCTGTGGGAGTGGGGGCCTGGTGGGTGTTGTACTTCAGCTGTCCACCGTCCCACCCACTGCACTTTGTGTTCCTGCCACTTACCTGTTACTTGTCGGTTAGTGCAGCTGTGGCGGACACATGGGTGTGGTGGGTGCTCGTTGTGGCGCTTCTGGCATATTTGTGGACCTGTTGGTGGTTACGTGGCTGGCTTAGTGTACACATGTCCCCACGCATCTTACAGTTGTTCGGTTTGGCCTGTGTGTGGTAGTGTCTGTTGCATGTGCGTGTGATGTGTTGTGTATTGTGTGCTGGACATGGGGGTGTTTGTCCCTGGGAGCTGTGGCATGGTGGTTGCGCATGTGTGTACATAGCGGTGTGCTGGTATACATTAGTTTGTACTTACCAGCCTCCACTCCCCTGCTAATCCGGCGAGGATCTCCGGATGGATTACGACTCGCACCTTCTCCTCCCACGCTTTGAAGGTCTTAAAGAGCGCGGGATTCCCTCCGCCAGTGACGGCAGCCAGCTCTCTGTTTTTGCCCTCCTTCTTCTTGACCAGGCTCTTTACGTCATTCCAACGTTTGTTTATCTCGGTTCTGTTCCTGGGCAGGGTCCCGACTGCATTGACCTGGTCTACGATCCGGGTCCACATTCTGTTTCTGGTGGCTAGTGGTGTGTGCTGGACCATGTTCCCATAGATTTGTGGGTACACCTTGATGATCTCGTCGACCATGACCGTCAGCTCCATGGGCGTGAACTTGGGCATCCTTTGTGGTGCCATGGTGTTTGTGGTGCTGGTGCGGTGTGTGTTGTGTAATGTGCAGGGGGTTTGTGGTGCCGGTGTTTGGTGGTGGTGGTGGTGGTGGTGGTTGTGATGTGTGCGTTTCTGTGGTGTGCTGCTGTCCTTGCTGTGTCACTGTGTCCTCTCCTCTCCTCTCTGGTTTGCAATGTAGCAAGGGGTTGTGGTCTGTGGGAGTGCTGCTTTTGTACTCACCTATGTGGGTGTGTCCTCATGGTCTGTTGTTTTCAGGTGTGTTGTGTCTGGGGTTCTGGCCTTTGTATTTTTTGTTTGTCCGGGGGTGTTTTCGGGATGTGTACTGTGCTTGTGTATTTGTGCGTGCCTTGCTGTGTGGACTTGTTGGCCATGTTGTGTGCTATTGGTTTTGTGTGCGGATGGTTTCTGTGCAGGTACGTGGGCGCCATGGCTTCTGCCGTGTCGATTCTCATCGGCGTTGTTTGCGCTGGCGGGCGGTATTTTTGTTGTTTTTCCGCGCTCATGGCGGTGCGATCGTAATTTCACGTGCGGTGTGTCGGCCGTGAGGGCGGGCGGTTTTGTGTTGTCGTGCGTGTTTCCGTCCGTGGCGGGCGGTTTGACTCCGACTCGGACGATGGCGGGCGGTATTTTGTATGATTTTTTCGCCGATGGCGGTTTTCAGTTTGTGTACTCATAATGGCGTGGTCGGTGTTCAGGCGGTGTGTGCGGGCGGATTTTTGCCGCTTCCATGCCTGGCGGATTTTTTTACGCCGGGTATCGTAATGTGCCCCTTAATTATAATAAATTAATTATAATTTTTTTTATGTATTAGTATTTATTTAATTTTGATTTTATAGAGTTAATTGTGGAATTCATTTATTATTAATTATTAATTAATTGGCTGATAATTATTATTAATTAATGAATTGGCAATTATGTTAATTGTCTAATTTTTTTAGGAGCAGGTTCTGGGTTTATAGGGGAATAGGGTGGGAAGTAATTTAATTATAATAAATTAATTATAATTTTTTATGTATTAGAATTTGTTTAATTTAGATTTTATAGTGTTAATTGTGGGAATTATTTTATTATTAATTATTTATTAATTGGCTGTTAATTATTATTAATTAATTAATTGGCAATTATGTTAATTGTGTCATTTTTTTTTGGAGCGGGTTGTGGGTTTTTAGGGGAATAGGATGGGAAGTAACTTAATTATAATAAATGTTTTAATAATTTTAATTTATTAATATTTATTTAATTTATATTTTATAGTGTTAATTGTGGGAGTTATTTTCTTATTAAGTATATATTAATTGGTTGTCAATTATTATTAATTAATTAATTTGTAATTAATTACGTTAATTATGTCATTTTTTTAGGAGTGGGTGGTGGGGTTAATAGGAGAATAGGGTGGGAAGTAATTTATTTATAATTAATTAATAATTGTTTGTTAATTAATGCTAATCAATTAAAATTAAAATATGGCAATTGTGTAATTAATTTTTGATGTAAGTTGTGAGGTTTATAGAGATAAATGGTGGGAAGTAAATTCTTTTAATTTAATTAATAAGTTGTTGTTAATTGATATTAATTTATTAATGTAAAATTAGTTATGGAAATTGTGTAATGATTTTTAGGTGTGGGTTGTGGTGTTTATTGGGGTAGAGGGTGGAAAGTAATTTAGGTTTAATTAATTAATAATTAGTTGATTATGAATATACATTTATCAATTGATAAATATTTATGGTAAGTGTTTATTGTTATTTTGTGTGTGTGTTTTGTTTTTATAGGAGTAACGTTTGGGGAGTAAATTTTTTTTTTTTTTCTAAATTAATAATATTTGTTTAATTCATAATTAATTATGTTAATTATGGAGGGACATTTTTTTAAATTTAAATGTGGGTTGTGAATTGTGTGGTGTCATAGGGTAGGAAATAAAAAATATTACATTTATGTAATAAATAATGTTTTTGTTTATAAAAATGTTCTATTAAAAAATAGTTTTTGTTTTTAAATTATTTTTGATTTTTTTAAATAATCTCTCTAGGTATTTGTTAGATATTTTTAACATTCTAATCTGTTTCTATCTTTTGTAATATTTAAAACTTTTATATATGTTTTATTTTTTTGTTTTTAAAATATTTTGTGTTGTTGTTAATTTGTTTGTTTTTAATTTTGAACTGCGCCCAGTGGAAATATTCATTTTTACCCCTCCGCTATCCAACACTTTCCCTACTGTTGCACAAGCTGGAGTGGGTACAATAGTAATTTTTACCCCTCTGCTATCCAACACTTTCCCTACTGTTGCACTCACTGGAGTGGGAATAGTATTTTTCCCCCTCCGCTATCCAACACTTTCCCTACTGTTGCACTCACTGGAGTGGGAATAGTATTTTTACCCCTCCGCTATCAAACACTTTCCCTACTGTTGCACCCACTGGAGTGGGAATAGTAATTTTTACCCCTCTGCTATCCAACACTTTCCCTACTGTAGCACTCACTGGAGTGGGAATAGTAATTTTTACCTCTCCGCTATCCAACACTTTCCCTACTGTTACTCCCACTGGAGTGGGAATAGTAATTTTTACCCATCCGCTATCCAACATTTTCCCTACTGTTGCACTCACTGGAGTGGGAATAGTAATTTTTACCCCTCCGCTATCCAACATTTTCCCTACTGTTGCACCCATTGGAGTGAGAATATTAAGTTTTATCCCTCCGCTATCCAACACTTTCCCTACTGTTGCACTCAATGGAGTGCAAAATTTAATTTTAAAGACTATTCAATATTTTTTAATTATAATAAATTAATTATAATTTTTTATGTATTAGAATTTGTTTAATTTAGATTTTATAGTGTTAATTGTGGGAATTATTTTATTATTAATTATTTATTAATTGGCTGTTAATTATTATTAATTAATTAATTGGCAATTATGTTAATTGTGTCATTTTGTTTGGAGCGGGTTGTGGGTTTTTAGGGGAATAGGATGGGAAGTAACTTAATTATAATAAATGTTTTAATAATTTTAATTTATTAATATTTATTTAATTTATATTTTATAGTGTTAATTGTGGGAGTTATTTTCTTATTAAGTATATATTAATTGGTTGTCAATTATTATTAATTAATTAATTTGTAATTAATTACGTTAATTATGTCATTTTTTTAGGAGTGGGTGGTGGGGTTAATAGGAGAATAGGGTGGGAAGTAATTTATTTATAATTAATTAATAATTGTTTGTTAATTAATGCTAATCAATTAAAATTAAAATATGGCAATTGTGTAATTAATTTTTGATGTAAGTTGTGAGGTTTATAGAGATAAATGGTGGGAAGTAAATTCTTTTAATTTAATTAATAAGTTGTTGTTAATTGATATTAATTTATTAATGTAAAATTAGTTATGGAAATTGTGTAATGATTTTTAGGTGTGGGTTGTGGTGTTTATTGGGGTAGAGGGTGGAAAGTAATTTAGGTTTAATTAATTAATAATTAGTTGATTATGAATATACATTTATCAATTGATAAATATTTATGGTAAGTGTTTATTGTTATTTTGTGTGTGTGTTTTGTTTTTATAGGAGTAACGTTTGGGGAGTAATTTTTTTTTTTTTTTCTAAATTAATAATATTTGTTTAATTCATAATTAATTATGTTAATTATGGAGGGACATTTTTTTAAATTTAAATGTGGGTTGTGAATTGTGTGGTGTCATAGGGTAGGAAATAAAAAATATTACATTTATGTAATAAATAATGTTTTTGTTTATAAAAATGTTCTATTAAAAAATAGTTTTTTGTTTTTAAATTATTTTTGATTTTTTTTAAATAATCTCTCTAGGTATTTGTTAGATATTTTTAACATTCTAATCTGTTTCTATCTTTTGTAATATTTAAAACTTTTATATATGTTTTATTTTTTTGTTTTTTAAAATATTTTGTGTTGTTGTTAATTTGTTTGTTTTTAATTTTGAACTGCGTCCAGTGGAAATATTCATTTTTACCCCTCCGCTATCCAACACTTTCCCTACTGTTGCACAAGCTGGAGTGGGTACAATAGTAATTTTTACCCTCTGCTATCCAACACTTTCCCTACTGTTGCACTCACTGGAGTGGGAATAGTATTTTTTCCCCTCCGCTATCCAACACTTTCCCTACTGTTGCACTCACTGGAGTGGGAATAGTATTTTTACCCCTCCGCTATCAAACACTTTCCCTACTGTTGCACCCACTGGAGTGGGAATAGTAATTTTTACCCCTCTGCTATCCAACACTTTCCCTACTGTAGCACTCACTGGAGTGGGAATAGTAATTTTTACCTCTCCGCTATCCAACACTTTCCCTACTGTTACTCCCACTGGAGTGGGAATAGTAATTTTTACCCATCCGCTATCCAACATTTTCCCTACTGTTGCACTCACTGGAGTGGGAATAGTAATTTTTACCCCTCCGCTATCCAACATTTTCCCTACTGTTGCACCCATTGGAGTGAGAATATTAAGTTTTATCCCTCCGCTATCCAACACTTTCCCTACTGTTGCACTCAATGGAGTGCAAAATTTAATTTTAAAGACTATTCAATATTTTTTAATGTTTTAATTTATAATATAATGTTTTTTTATTGCATTTTATATTATAAGTATATGTAAATATATATATTTATTTTGTAAATTTTTATATATTTATGAAATTATAAAATACATTAAAATTAATAGTTTATTCATTGTTTTAAAGGAAATAGATATATATATTACATTTTATATATGTATGTTTAAATATTTTTTCAATTAAATTAATGTTATTATATTTGTTAAAATGTATATTAAATCTAAATAATTTTTTAAGTTAATTTTCTTATTTAATATATTTAACATTAATTTTTATTTAAATAAAAAAAATTATATTTAGTACATCTATATTTTTTACATCGATATTTTTGTACTAACAATTTTAAATATAGGATGTCGATATTTTTGACATTGATATTTTTGCATCGATATTTGTGTATGGGGATATTTTGGAAATCGATATTCTATCAGTGAACCGTAAGACAGTTTAAAGAACTTAAGCTAGGTAATGCTAGAGAGACTCCTTTCCTTTGTCCTGTCACTAAAATAGTTGTGGTAGGTAGATAGTTTAGTTACTTAGGGGCCGATTCCGATCTCGGCCGGAAGCGCACCCAACACCATTCGTCCGGAAAAAATACAAGCCGAACGCGTGTTTCTCGACCGATTTGAACAGTCATCCGAACGAACAAGTACGATGCGCACAACAGCCCAGATTCCGAGCGAGCCGTACTTACCCAATTCAGCTCTTGTTCCTCGCCGAGCCGGATCCCTAAACGTCCAATCGAGTCGCACGGAACCAAATACACAGCACCTTCCGGCCGGACTAGTACGATACGCGCTCCGTACGTGCCGAACTCGTCGCTACGTCCGGCACGTCAGAGCATCCGGGAGAGCTTTACATAAGCTCCGATTCGCGCCACAAGACGATCCACGGCGACGAGACGAACAAGCCAGCGACGAGTACGAGTAGAAGCCACGAGAAACCCGAACGAGACGAACCAACCATGAATCCCATTGCGCAGGTCCTACCAATACTGTACATCTATTACCGGGACCGGTACGGACGCGTACGGCGAAGACGGTAAGTCAAACACCCACCACACAAACAAACGACACGTACCCAACATATGTCACACACACATAGGGATGCAGAAATCACGTACACAAGCAACAGCAGAACCATAGGGGCGGGATGGCTACCACCAATGCCATACACACCCATAGGGGGATGGATGCCCACCACTACCACCACCCCTACTCAGGGGGGCCTGGATGCCTACCACTACCACCACCCCTACTCAGGGGGGCCTGGATGCCTACCACTACCACCACCCCTACTCAGGGGGGCCTGGATGCCTACCACTACCACCCCCTACTCATGGGGGCCTGGATGCCTACCACTACCACCACCCCTACTCATGGGGGCCTGGATGCCTACCACTACCACCACCCCTACTCATGGGGGGCTGGATGCCCACCACTACCACCACCCCTACTCATGGGTGCTGGATTCCTACCACTACCACCACCCCTACTCAGGGGGGCCTGGATGCCTGTCACTACTACCATCCCCACTCATAGGGGGATGGATGCCTACCACTACCACCACCCCTACTCAGGGGGCCTGGATGCCTACCACTTCCACCACCCCTACTCAGGGGGCCTGGATGCCTATCACTACCACCACCCCTACTCAGGGGGCCTGGATGCCCACCACTACCACCACCCCTACTCATGGGTGCTGGATGCCTACCACTACCACCACCCCTACTCAGGGGGCCTCGATGCCTGTCACTACTACCATCCCCACTCATAGGGGGATGGATGCCTACCACTACCACCACCCCTACTAAGGGGGGCCTGGATGCCTACCACTACCACCACCCCTACTCAGGGGGGCCTGGATGCCCACCACTACCACCACCCCTACTCATGGGTGCTGGATGCCTACCACCACCACCACCCCTACTCAGGGGTCCTGGATGCCCACCACTACCACCACCCCTACTCAGGGGGCCTGGATGCCCACCACTACCACCACCCCTACTCATGGGTGCTGGATGCCTACCACTACCACCACCCCTACTCAGGGGGCCTGGATGCCTGTCACTACTACCATACACACCCATAATGGGATGGATGCCTACCACTACCACCACCCCTACTCAGGGGGGCCTGGATGCCTACCACTACCACCACCCCTACTCAGGGGGGCCTGGATGCCCACCACTACCACCACCCCTACTCAGGGGGGCCTGGTTGCCCACCACTACCACCACCCCTACTCATGGGTGCTGGATGCCTACCACTACCACCACCCTACTCAGGGGGGCCTGGATGCCTGTCACTACCACCACCCCTACTCAGGGGGGCCTGGATGCATGTCACTACTACCATCCCCACTCATAGGGGGATGGATGCCCACCACTACCACCACCCCTACTTGGGGGGGCCTGGATGCCTGTCACTACTACCATCCCCACTCATAGGGGGATGGATGCCTACCACTACCACCACCCCTACTCACGGGGGCCTGGATGCCTGTCACTACTACCATCCCCACTCATAGGGGGATGGATGCCCACCACTACCACCACCCCTACTTGGGGGGGCCTGGATGCCTGTCACTACTACCATCCCCACTCATAGGCGGATGGATGCCTACCACTACCACCACCCCTACTCAGGGGGGCCTGGATGCCTACCACTACCACCACCCCTACTCAGGGGGGCCTGGATGCCCACCACTACCACCACCCCTACTCATGGGTGCTGGATGCCTACCACTACCACCACCCCTACTCATGGGGGCCTGGATGCCCATCACTACCACCACCCCTACTCAGGGGGGCCTGGATGCATGTCACTACTACCATCCCCACTCATAGGGGGATGGATGCCCATCACTACTACCACCCCTACTCGGGGGGCCTGGATGCCTGTCACTACCACCATCCCCACTCATAGGGGGATGAATGCCTACCACCCACACCACCCCTACACTTAGGACGGGAAATGCATGACACAACCAGCATACTCCAACATAAGGAATGTCTGAAAATAAATCCCACCAACACCATGACAAGCTTGTGTAGTCTGTGTCAAATGCCTACAACACTGAACATGACATTGAGCATACAATGTGACCCCCTATCACATGTGTCACACATAAATGTGCGTGGCCTCCACAATGCAAGCAGACCATGACCACTGTGGCAATGGGGTATGACACCCCATCATTACAGTGTCCAAAAGGGAAGTGTGGGGTCCATAGCTGAAGCACATTTTGAACATTGTGGCAATGGGGTCGAAACCCCCATCACCACAGTGACCAAAATGTAAGTGTGGGGTCCATAGCTGAAGCACATTTTGAACATTGTGGCAATGGGGTCTAAACCCCGATCACCACAGTGACCAAAATGTAAGTGAGGGGCCATAGCTGAAGCACATTTCGAACATTGTGGCAATGGGTTCTAAACCCCCATCACCACAGTGACCAAAAGGTAAGTGTTGTAATGGTAAAAGCTGCAAATGCCAAACAGCATGGATGACTCCTGGTCACAGAACAACAAACACATCTGTGGCATAGTAGTGCTTGTGTCTCATAGCAACATACATTGGGTGAGGCAAACAGTGCAGTGCAAATAAGTTATACCTTTGGCCATGTGCAGACAAACATCACCCATGGGGGCTGACATTGTCAACATTCGTCAATAACACAATGACAGAAGTGACCATCATAATGCAGCCCCACATATCTGCACCAATGGACACACAAATGTAGATATCCTGTGGAGACTGTAAATGTCAGGTGAACGTATACCATACCATGATACCATGGCAGCAATGGGACATACAAACCATGATCATTGTGCTGACTGATGACCTAGGAGTCCCAGGGACAGCAGGGGAAACCCACCAAACAGCATACAGCCAATGGCACACAAAGATATGCCAATGCAGTGGTGCAGATGCACAAACACAAACAGGCAGCCTCACACTGCATATCAAACACAACAGGTGATGGGGGGGGGGGTGCCAGTGTCCCCAGGCAACCACACAACACATGAGGAGGCCCGAATCACAATTACATAGATGTGTATACAGTGCCACACAAAAGTAACTCATGGATCTGATTCCCCTATGTGGGCAATCAGGCATTGTTAGATGAGAGGGAGCCCAAATTACACTTGTCACACAAGCTTGTAGGAACAGCAAATAACACAGCAAGAGACAGACCCACCACAGCACTACCCCCAGGGACCCCACATTGTGGTGACCCTGGCCTGCATGATAATCCCACTGTGATGACAAAGCTAGATGTCGTTCACACTGTGAACCACAGTCATGTGTCCTGAGCAACAAACTACCATCACACCTACACAAGCACAAATCAATCAGCACGGCCTGTCAGCCAAGGCCAACATGGAGGTAGGGGTCTAGCCGTGCAACTACTCTCATTTGCACACACTCAACACCACACACCTTTATCTCCACCAGTGTGCAGCAGTGAAGCTCACATGGACTGGTGACATTGCACATGCACCCATGACAATCCCAGGGGTGGTGGTGGGAACTAAGGTGCAGAAACCCATCACACATGGCCAGTCAACAAGACCCATGAATGTCTGACACACTGCACAGTACGCCGTACATGGGCATGACGTGAAATCCACCACAATCAATGGGATCCCGGACACAGTCACACACCAATGAAGAAGTCAAGGTCACCCACAAAGAACACACATAGACAACTTCCAACATTGTAGCTCTGACCCTGAGGAGTGGCAGCAGTCACACACACAACGTGTCACAATCACTGAAAGCTAACACAAACTGTGAATTACATGACTTGTGTGACCAACAAGTGCCAAGGGGAATCCTGACGTGTCCCATCTGTGTTTGCCCACATCCCCAGCCCAGACAACAAAGACAACTAGGGATGACAACCTGATGAACATTAGTTTGCCATGCACCCACATCCCGGAAAAACCAGGTCCAAGATGCTGGATGAACACAGGACAACTCAGCAAGCATCACAAACACAAACATCCCTAGGGACACAGCCTGTGTAGGAAAAGGGAAGGGAACACACACAGACATGCTCACACAACACACAACACGGGCCCAGCCAATGTCACAGAATTACACACTGCCATGAGGGGACTCCACTCCTGTGTAAGGAAAGCTGTGCCATACGTTGTCTCTGCAGGGCTCCATCATGTCAGCAGTACACTTGGTCACTCAGTCAACAATTAGCACAAAATGAAGGCTCACGTCACATCAGCCTGGTCATGGGAGTGTCACCGGAATCATCTGCACAGATCCAACACACATGTATAGCAAGTTGCACTGATAACACAGATGAGTCCTTCCCCATTGATGCCCAAACTTGCATGTCCAGTGGAGATGCTCACACGGTCAGGGAAACAGACAAATTGAACAATGGCAAGCACAACTGATGTGCAGGGTTGTAAGCCACAGATGTGATATTGCAAAGAAATGTAGGAAATCCCATTGGCAAATATTGAAAACATGACACCCTCATATTGCTGCAAAGGATGACATGGCTACACACCAGGATAGGACACATTCCCCTGGACCACATGGGGTCCTGCACAGTAACACTTCATTATCATGATATCAAATATCACCATCACTGCAGCAAGGGCATGGTTAGCATCATCAACATCATGTACATCTGAAGCTAAACCACCAGAGAACAGAAAGGAGCTTTATTCAGCATATGTGTCTGAAAACATGAAAGTCCAAGAAAATACAAAGGCCAATGGCCAGTCCAACAGTTCAGTCCGAACAGGGTGACAGTGGCAGATGTCACCCTCTGCTTGCCTGCACTGATATGGAGCAGGGACATTCCCCTCGGAGGGGCATACGGGGGGGCAGGCCAGGCACCGCAGGGACAGGATCAGGGCTCACCAGAAGGTTCCCCACTGCAGTGCCCAAGTCAGACGGGGTGGTAGTGGACTCCACTGCAGTGCCTATCTCCAGGGGAGTAGAATGGGGTTCAGGTAAGGTAGGCAGGACAGAGGGGGAGGACACGGTCTCCACACCAGTGGCACAAACATGTGCAGCGGGGGGGTGAGGCTGGAAGAGCAAGTGGTAGGTGGGGAAGGCCGGAACATTTTGGGGATGGTGTATCTGTGGGTGGGGGAACCTGGGGCAGGGTGTGGTGGGGGAACCAGTGTTGTGGGGGCCTGAGGGATGGAGGAAGGAGACTGTGTTGTTGAGCTGCAGGGCGGTGGCGGGGTCTTGCTCTTCTGGGACCGGGGGGACTTGCGTGTGGGGGCCTTAGTCTGTCCGTGCCTGGGGGAGGGTGTCCGGGGGTGAGGGGCCATCCCCTCTGTGTGGGTGGACTTCCTCTTCCCCCTGTATGCTGGATCAGCTGAATTGGAGGGGAAGAGGCCGAGGTCACAGAGGAAGAGCTGCTGTTTAGGTGGGGTTGCAGGTGAGGCTAGGGAAGGGGTCTTGGAGGGAGAGGATTTGGAGGACTGCGGCGTGACTGTGGATGCCTGTGTGTGTGTCTGTTCCCGATCCCCTGTGGGTGTGGTATCAGTCCCCTGAGGATGCTTGCGTGCACGTTTTGCCTTTGTTTTTGGTGTTTCTGTGCTGCTTGTGTCTGTGTGTTTGGGTGATTGTGCAGGTGTGCATGTGCTTGGGACAGGTAGGTTGCCAGGGAGTGTGGATGGGGCAGAGGTAGGAGGGGTGAGGGACTGTTGGAGGAGGGACACTGCTGCCGTCAGGGAGGAGTCCATGGACTTATTGCTCCTCTGTAGGGCAGACATGCCAGATGAGATGCCCTCCATGAACGACACCAGCTGTGTCAACAGAGTGGTGTGTGCATGGAGGACACTCAGCATAGCTGTCTGCCCTACATGGATCTGCTTAAGCAAGTACACAGACTCCTCACTCAGGGCAGCAGGGGACACAGGGGCAGAGGGTGCGGTGCCTGGCAGGAAGGAGACACGTTCCCGAACACGGGAGCCTCCACGGACCTCTGGAATGGGAGCCGATGGGAGGGCGGTGGTGGTGGTGGTGGCGGGGCCAGCCATACTAGCTGGGGTGTGGTGGCTGCTGACACCCGCCTCCACAAGGGAGTCATCCTCCGAGCTGCTGTGGTCCTCAGCTGAGGTGGATGGTGCTGAGGACTCCTCGGTGTGGCTCCCTCGCCCTCCGTGCCACTGGGTCCCTCCGACCACTCGTCGGCTGCTGACCCAGCCTGGCTCTGCAGCTCCTCCTGGTCCGTGGAGCTGTCCCCTCCTGTGGCCGTGGATGTATCTGCAAACAATTAGGGAAACAGACAAACATCAGTCACCTGCACTGACCGCACACACCACAGTAAGTACAGCACATTACAGAGCAAGCCCTGGCATCCTTAGTTGAACATTGCCAAAAGTGCTCACACAGATTAGGAGAAGCCAATTGTCAGGCTGACGGTCAACCATGGCACTCGCACCCCTCCTGGCCTTTGTAGTAGGGTTCTGTTCTACCACATAACACAGACCTATGTACCTTTCAGCTCTGCCCATGAAACATGGCACTCCCATATAGGCCCCACCAGTCAGGCCCTGATAGATGACCTAAGCTGTCCATTTTTCTTTTAGCCTTTTAGTACCTGTGACAGTGGTCCACACCCCCTTAGATACATACACTTAGGCCCAAACCCACCTCCTTAGATGCACACACACATGTAGGCCCAAGAGGCCACTGCCTCATGCTATCATTCTTCTAATACAACAAATCTTGTAGGCCTTTCTGACCTGACAGCAGGGACCTGTGCCATCCATGGCGGCACCAGCCCCCCCTTGTAAATGTCCACAGTCACAAGAATAAGGTTAGCTCACACGTATGTGACACTCTGCTGGTACATCTTGCTCCTTCACAAGCAATGTGTGCAAATTTTGAACTTATGAAACTTTCAACGCTTGCTCCACTGAAACTGAAAAGGCGGCTCCGTGACAGAGAAATGATATATAAAATCCTCAAATTCTGAGCATCTTACGGTAAAAGTTATCTTTTTCTTATGTTTGTGGTCAAGAGCCTCGACCACCTGCTATAAGCCCCTGTTTACACCATGATACCACTTCTCTGTTCTACAAGAAACTTTCCACAGTTACTGTAAGCGTGTGGTCAAGGACCCACGTCAGGGCCCACGTCAACTGTGGGTAGGTGTTCAGCATCAAGCCATATAAAAGCTTTGCACCCATGTCCACACCCTGAACTCTTCATACCAGTGCATTGCATGGGGATGGTTCACGGTCGGCAGTTCCCCTGATCCTGTGCCTCGAAATTCTACTATCAAGGTGGTAATGCTCTTTTCTGATTGCTAGCCTTTTGCCTTTGTCAGCCTCTCTAATTTAGCTCATCCACACCCAATTCATTGCATTCATCCTAGCTTAAACTGTGTAGCCTTGGATGGTTCTTGCTCTCTTATTTAAGATTTGCCTTGTAGGCGCTTGCCTATTCATGATCCCTCTTTTAAGACTTGCCCCATAGGCTGTAGCTCACAGATAGATAGTTACATAGATCTTTGTGCTTCACTTGACATATGATTTGTAATATTGTTGATGCTTTCATTTTCATCCTGCTCATGTGTTGACGAGCAGCATCAAATGAACAGTTCTCGGTGTAACTGAATTGCTTAACAAAGTGCCACTGTATTTAACACCGTTGTTCCTTCTCATCAAGTGAACGAGCAGAGTGCGGGTCGTGCTCTCATGAGCCGGTAAGCAGAAGGGTGTGACCACCCATTTACCCTCAAACAGCTTGCACCCATCTGTCTGGTGCCTGCCGGATGGTAATACCCCAGTGTGGACACATGCACCACCTACCCAGTTGTTGGACATTGCAGGGAACACGGTGAAGTATGTGAACATGCACACATCACATCTCTTGCCCCTGAGTCAGTACAGGTGTCCGGATGAAGGGATGGCCAGAGTCTAATTTGAAATGCATGTGATGCATACAAGCACCAGACACCATGATGCACCCATGTCCTGATAGTCAATGCCACAATGGGGTGCCTGTTGCACATGTCACTCCCCTGCAGGATCACACTTAGGAAGTTTGATGCCATGGCACATGCATGCCTGCAAAGTCATACATCACTGTCTCCAGTCACATGGGCAGGGCAGCCAGCCAACAACAGTCTGCACTGTGTCACAATCAAAGGTCATGGGGAATGCAAGTTCAGTAACTGACAAGTGCACATGTCCAACCCCCCCCCCACATCATCAGAACTCGTATTTGTCCATGTCATACCAATTGGACATATGGGAGACATGAAACACAACTCTCTGAACCTGAGCACCTCACAGTCTGCTGTGAATGAAAAACAGCTGCCTGAACTTCTCAGTAGCATGCACCAGTCTGCACAGTCAAGTGATCAAACACCTATATGTCATCCAAGTATCGTCTCTCATGGTCACATCTCAGATGGCATGCTGAGCCATAACCGATACACAGCCCAGTAGTCCTGACAACGAAGCCACAGCACAATGACACAGAGGCAGACACCTGAGGGAACAATTCACTGAGCACAACGTGTCAGCTGATACACGGGAATGGGAGTACAGAGTGTATTGTATGCCCTGGAGTAGGCATGACTGTCCTGCTCCACGTGAATGAGGGATGAGCCCTGGACAGTAGGCATGTGGCTAAGCATGTGTGACACACTTGATATACATACTCCTGAGGCCCAAACATTGTTCCCACCCGCAGCATGGGGGTGTGCCAAATACCCCAGGCACATGTGGTGAGTCAGAGCAGCAATTGGAACACATAACAAAGTTACACGCAGATTACATGTCAGAACTCAGGCATTGTGTAAGCAATTGACCCACCCATGAAGCCCACCACAAAGGTACGGTAACAAATGCTGGCCCCCACCCTGAGCTAAGCAAAATGCAAGGACACAGTACCCAAGTGACACAATTTCCAGACTGTAAGGGCCACACCTGGGTATCAGATGAGGAGTGGGCATGTCACAATTGAGGGACATGGGTCCTGGACCACAAGACTGATGTACTGTGGAGGTTTAACCAGGCCAGAGGAGGGCACAAAGCATGTCAGACAAAGTTCACAGTGCAGTCATGGACTCACCCCCTCCTTGCTGCTGTCTGGCCTTCAGCTGCCCATCCAGGTCAGGGAAGACCACCGCCAGGATCCGGAGCATGTGGGGGGTCAGGGTCCGGTGTCCGCCCCTCCTGCGAGGAGGCGACAGCTTCAGCTGGACCCTTGCGATCCTCCGGGTCCAGCCCCGAAGGTCCTGCCACCTCTTCTGGCAGTTGCGGATCCGGCGCTTGTACTCCCCCACGGATCTTACTGCCCGGACGATGGTCAGCCAGATCTCCTGCTTCTGGTGGGCATCAACCTGTGAGGATGACAAAGTGAAAAAGGCCATTACTACACATGCAACATCTCCGTGCATCACACAGTTGGATATACATGTCTCAATCACAGGGGCACATGATGTACACAGGCAGTGCAACTATGGCTATGAACAGTTTACCAGCAGTTACTAAATGGTATCATTGCCTGGGAAGTAAAACCTTGTTGGAATGCACAGTTACTGCACTATACCTGTTCAGTGCATGTAACTACACACTTTGGGGGGTGAGAACTACTCAGTGAGCATGCTAGCCAGTGGTGTGCACACTGTAAGTCTTGCTAGTCAGACAACATGCACATGTAGTAAGGCAGTGGACAGCACACTCACCTGCTCCCCTGGTTTCCCATACAGCTTGCTGTACTGTGGAAGGAGGCTGTCCAGCAGGGCCTGGTTCTCCTCGTTGGTGAAGGCTGGGGCTCTCTCCACAGTACGTGCCATTGCAGTAGCCAGAGGATGCAGAGACAGCAGCAGTGTTGGTGGCAGATGTCGTCCTGGAGCATGAAGTGCAGGCAAGTGAGCTCTCAGGGGAACAGCCAGCATTATATGTGTGCTGCAGAGGCAGATACTGTCCCATGTGTCCAAAGTGATAGGTCCAAGTCGTTTGCATCTTCTGAATCTGGCCAATCCATGGAATTGCACCACTTATACACGCCCACAGCATCCTTCAAAAGTTCAACTTCATGACACCCATGAATTTGCAACATTGTTGTGGCTGGCCAACTGAATTCACTGCATCAGACTCGTTACAGATTCGAAAACGCGTGCGTTGCAATGCCAAGCCCTAGCCAATGCGTGCGCACCGATCGGTCCATTGCTGTACAACGCGTATTCCGGGAAACAACGCGTACCCGCTCACATCATATGCAATGGCCAATGCGTGCGCACCGATCGGTCCATTGCTGTACAACGTGTACCCACTCACAACATATGCAATGGCCAATGCGTGCGCACCGATCGGTCCATTGCTGTACAACGCGTCCCTGTACAGGTCACTCGCATATGTCACCATGCTTGTCACTGGTGAACGTATGCCAGCCACATATACTTGACAGGGACTCAGGGGCACACCTACAACACCACAGCCTGTCCACACTGTATCCTAAGGCATGTAAGGCTGCATTACCTTTTCTGTGTATGGGGGTCAACATGTGGTCTTTGGGGTGGCACTTGGGGGCAGCCACTCCCAGGCTGTGCACGTGTTCATGGGGACAGGATCCTGTGTGTGTTGTGCACATGACCACTGTGATGTGCAACTGTTCATTTCAGAGCATGTGGCATGGTCACATTTCCAGGTTGTGTATGTGTATGTCATGTCACATACCCCCAGAGTCCCATGTGGGAAGGTATGTACGTCACAGGGTGACCCATTGCCACAATAGTGATGGCCCTCCACAGTCTGTGTGCATGTTGTGTTTCCGATGTCTCTGATTCCATGTGCACAATGGGAGACAGTCTCCACATCCACGTTGTTTGTGCATGGACTTTGATGTTGTGTGTGTGTGTGTCACAGACTTCCATGTCTGTCCTGCAGAGGCAACAGGGACCACTACCTGTGGGAGTCATGGTTGTTTTTCTGGCGTGTACATGATGCGCCATGTCATGCCAGTGTCCATGTGGCAATACAGGGTCCCTGGGAATCTACCTGTCAATGAGCTGTGATGCCTGTGGCGCATCTGTCCAAACATGTCACTGTGGTGTGTGTTTGGAACGTGACAGCAGTAAATGGGTACTGTGACACAGCCTAATGATTTCCCATTGCAGAACCTGGAACTTGTTGTCAACACATGTTGAACTGTGATGTTAGATGTTGGCCATGTAGATGCCATATCTGTCCATTCAGAACGGCACACACATCATGTACTTGTGTCTCGTAATGATGTATCATGTGATATTGAGTATGGTCAATGGCACATATGTGGGGTGACTGACAATCTTTCTTTCTTCACCTATGCACTGCAGGGCACCAGCTGTCCATAGACCATTCCCAGACCTTGCAACGATTGTGGAACATGACTGCATCCGACGGTACCGCTTCAACAGGGCGCAGATTGAGGAATTGGCGGTGCAGTTGGCCCCACATTTGCAACCATACCCTACAGCGCTGACCCCCAAGGTGAAGGTGATGGCAGCCCTACACTTCTTTGCCACCGGTACCTTCCAACACACTGTAGCGACTGCTGGTGGGATGTCACAGACTATGTTCAGCCGTGTGCTACGCGATGTTTTGGAGGCTATGTTGAGGAACCTGAACCAGTACATCTATTTCCCCAAACGTCGACAACTCACTGACGTTAAGAGTGACTTTTATGCCCTGGGGAGGATGCCACATGTAATTGGCTCCATTGATGGGACACATGTGGCTTTGGTACCACCACAGGCACATGAGCAGGCATACCGGAACAGGAAACATTATCATTCGATCAATGCTCTGGTGGTATGTCTTGCAGATATGAGCATCACACATGTGTGTGCCCGTTTCCCCAGTTTGGCACACGATGCCTACGTGATGAGTAGTCGCATCCCGAGGATGATGTCACAGATGCAGAACCAGCGTGCCTTGCTTGTCGGTGTGTACTGACTTTGTACCATTGTGTGTGTTCTGCTATGTTGTATTCCGCCCACTTTTCCAACTCAGCTAATGTGCAATTGTCTGTCTGTAGGTGACTCCGGATACCCCAACATGCTGTGGTTGCTGACACCCCTCAGGAACCCTGTGACACCAGCCCAGATGCGCTACAATGAGGCACATGGTCGGACCAGGAGAGTGATCGAGCGGACATTTGGTCTCCTGAAGAGCCGCTTCCGCTGCCTGGACAAGACAGGAGGGGCCCTCCCATATGCCCCAGCAAAGGTGTGCAAGATTGTCATCGTCTGCTGCATGCTACACAACCTGGCAGTGCGGAAGGAGTTGCCTCTCATCCTGGATGACGATGACCAACGTCCGCCACCTGTGGAGGATCCTGGCCTGGGCCACGATGCGAGTGATGATGATGATGATGATGGTGATGTCCGCACACAGCTCATCACCAACTTCTTCAGCTGAATGTGAGTATCCAGAGAGTTGTCATGTCAATGATGTGAGTTTGCATGATATGTGTGGGTGGTGCTCTGGTGCTGTTTGAGTGTGGCCATGTGCTACTTGACTGGATGCGTGCAGCGATGTGTCCTTACAGGTAGTCTGTACTCCCCAACAGTGTTGACATGGTAACTTGGTTTTGTGTAGTTATCTTGTGACATGTATTGTGCATGAGTATTGCAGTTCTGTCCTGTTCTTCAGTGGTTTTGACTGTGTGTCATGTCTGTCCTTCACAGGGTGCTTACAGAGTTGTTTGGTCAACTTGGATCCCCCGACACCATGATTCAGCTTTCAGGGTGGCAGCAGTCGTTTCCCTACAGGTGATGTGCCACACACCCCTGGACTTTATATCTTCTGCACTTTTTGACAGTGTGGCCACTGCCACGTGGGATTACCTTGCATTTGTAGTGGAAACAACATGTTGCAAATGTGTAATAAACCTGTGCTTCACTTTGGGATGTGCGTTGTCTGTGGTCACACATCTGACTGACATTTGCTTACTGCACCTGTGGGCTAGTTAACACAGACTCTGAATAGGTGTGGTGTCTGTGCATTCCACAGTATTTCCTGGCAACATCAGTGTAGGCGATGAGTCCGATGGCCCTGGTGTCTCTGTGTTGTGTAGCCCTAGTGGTGTGTCTCCCTCATATGTGTCACGTCACCATGACTCACATGACGGTGTTGTACTTGCTGTAGCAGTTAGCATCCACAGTGTAATTTAGCAGATCATCATCCCCATGACCGAAACCACGTTGGAATCACAACAGAGGCAAGTATGGTGTATTAGTGATTTTATTTACATACATGTGTGAGTATAGTGCACAGGATGGTGGGTGCTGTACATTGGGATTGTGATCCAAAGTTCCCAGATGAGTTGGAAGTCTTGGTAGCAGAAATGTCCTGAGTAAAGTCCACAGTCATCTGATACATTAGTCCAACTTAAAATCCCCATGTCATGTGGGAGAGTTGTGTTGCATTCGACAGGGTGAACAGTTTACACGCAAAGGAGATTTTCCAGAACAGGTGTTGGCTTCCTGGGGGATGTACATGGCCATCGACCTCTCAGTCTTCCTTCCTCAGACGACCCCTCTTCTTTGGGGGGGGACCCTCACGTGCAGGCTGCTGCGGTGCAGGGGACTCTCCGCCAGCGTACTCCTCCCTCCCTGTGGCAGTTGCAGTTGTTGCAGCACCAGATGTTGTGGGCACACAGGGAGGTGTGGCCATGTTGGTGGTAATCTGGCGGAGGCATGTCAATATGTCCCTATGCACCGCTGTCAGTTCTTGCAATGTGTCCCACTTGGACTCCATGCGAGACATGTGTGTCTCCACACGGGACATGTGGGAGTCCAAGCGGGCATGATGGGCAGCCTGCTGCTGTTGAATGTCCTTGAGGATCCCCACTACCTGGGTGACCTCTCCGGTGCTATTCTGGTACGCATCAGCAATGCGTGCCAGTTGTGGGTCATCATGCAGTCCAGACCCCTCTGCAAACAGCGACCTATGTCTACCACCCCTCCCACCACCCCTGGCGACACGTGCGGGACCTGCGGGGGCACGCACAGGTGACCCTAGGCCCCCTTGGGGGTTGTTACTGGGGTTGTTGTCCGTAGCTCGACGTTGGGCCAGGGTCCCTGTGCTGTTGTCATTGGTGGTCCTTGGTCTGTCCGTGTCGGCGGGGGTGGTCTGTGTGTTGGCAGTTGTTGGAGGAGTGGGTGCAGGGGGTGCAGATGTTGGTCCTGCTGGTGCTGCATGATGACTCACGCCGGAGGGGCCAGGTAGGTCTTCGCCATCCGAGGAGGGCAGAGGCTGTTCCACACCAGTGGGCTCAGTGTCCCCCGGAGCCTGGGACAGGGACTCCTCCTCGTCTGCTGCTGTGTCCCCATCATCACCTGTTTTTGGAAGAGACACACAATGTATGTGATATTTCTACAGGCATCAATGGTTCACACACCTGACAGTAGTGACTGTACCTCTGGATGCGGGCCTGTACATTGCATTGTCCTAAGTTGTCACAGTAAGAGGTTGATATTGGTGTAGCACATTGTCCTGCAAACCTGAGGCATTTCAATGTGAATGTTGAGGTGTGTGCATGGCCAGCATTGGTTGTATTTGGTGGACATCCGGCCCTCCTGCTCCACCCAGCCCAATTATCCCACCATGAAGCATGCCACCCTTGCAGTGGGTTCAGGTTGACTCTCAGGATGTCATTCAGTGGTGTCCTGCTGTTGGTTGGGGCCCAGGTCCCAGCAGGGCCTGGTACTCCCCACAACAGAGCACCATTGTCAGACATCTTTGAAGTGGCTTTTCACTCCCTGTGAGGTGTGCATGCTTCAGTGCTGGCTTGCTGGGCCATGTGGGTGGGGGATGTTGAGCTGTGACTACCACTCCCATCATGCTATTGCCTACACCCCCCTTCCCAGCATGTCCATACTTCCTTCCTTTTGACTCTGCTTCCCTGTGGGGTAGTGTGCCTGTGCTGACAGGATGGCTGACAGTGTTGTCCTGGCGTTTGTTTGGCTGCAAGTCCCAAAAGTGTCCCTGTGCTTCACACAGCATTACCTAGTGTGGTTGTTATTTGTGGGATATTTAATGAAAGTGTGAGGCATTGCATTCTCCCAGGTGAGTTGTGTGGAGTTTGTGTTAAGGGGTGTGTGGGAAAAGCTGCTTGTAACTATGGTCAGAGCTGTCAGTCCTCCTCGCCACCCAGCCAGATATCCCACCATGGAACGTGCTTCCATTGCAGGGAGTGCAATTTGGCTTTCAGGATGTCAGTCAGTGGTGTCCTGCTGTTGGTTGGTGCACAGTTCCCAGCAGGGCCTTGTGCTCCCCACAGCAGTACCCAGTGTCAGCCATCTTGTCAGTTGTTTTCTACTCCCTGTGATGTGAGCATGGTTCATAGTGGTGTTGATGGGCCAATTGTGAGGGTGACCAATATCTGTGACTACCACTCCCATCATGCTATTGCCTACACCCCCCTTCCCAGCATGCCCATACTTCCTTCCTTTTGAGTGGACTTCACTGTGTGTGAGTGTGACAGCAATGGCAAGATGGCTGACAGTGTGGTCCTGTTGTTTGTTGGTGCACAGTTCCCAGCAGGGCCTTGTGCTCCCCACAGCAGTACCCAGTGTCAGCCATCTTGTCAGTTGTTTTCCACTCCCTGTGATGTGAGCATGGTTCATAGTGGTGTTGATGGGCCAATTGTGAGGGTGACCAATATCTGTGACTACCACTCCCATCATGCTATTGCCTACACCCCCTTCCCAGCATGCCCATACTTCCTTCCTTTTGAGTGGACTTCACTGTGTGTGAGTGTGACAGCAATGGCAAGATGGCTGACAGTGTGGTCCTGTTGTTTGTTGGTGCACAGTTCCCAGCAGGGCCTTGTGCTCCCCACAGAAGTACCCAGTGTCAGCCATCTTGTCAGTTGTTTACCACTCCCTGTGATGTGAGCATGGTTCATAGTGGTGTTGATGGGCCAATTGTGTGGGTGACCAATATCTGTGACTACCACTCCCATCATGCTATAGCCTACACCCCCTTCCCAGCATGCCCATACTTCCTTCCTTTTGAGTGGACTTCACTGTGTGTGAGTGTGACAGCAATGGCAAGATGGCTGACAGTGTGGTCCTGTTGTTTGTTGGTGCACAGTTCCCAGCAGGGCCTTGTGCTCCCCACAGCAGTACCCAGTGTCAGCCATCTTGTCAGTTGTTTTCCACTCCTTGTGATGTGAGCATGGTTCATAGTGGTGTTGATGGGCCAATTGTGAGGGTGACCAATATCTGTGACTACCACTCCCATCATGCTATAGCCTACACCCCCTTCCCAGCATGCCCATACTTCCTTCCTTTTGAGTGGACTTCACTGTGTGTGAGTGTGACAGCAATGGCAAGATGGCTGACAGTGTGATCCTGTTGTTTGATGGTGCCCAGGTCCCAGCAGGGCCTGGGACTCCCCACAACAGAGCACCATTGTCAGACATCTTTGAAGTGGCTTTTCACTCCCTGTGAGGTGTGCATGCTTCAGTGCTAGCTTGCTGGCCAATGTGGGTGGGGGATGTTGAGCTGTGACTACCACTCCCATCATGCAATTGCCTACACCCCCCCTTCCCAGCATGCCCATACTTCCTTCCTTTTGACTCTGCTTCCCTGTGGGGTAGTGTGCCTGTGCTGACAGGATGGCTGACAGTGTTGTCCTGGCGTTTGTTTGGCTGCAAGTCCCAAAAGTGTCCCTGTGCTTCACACAGCATTACCCAGTGTGGTTGTTATTTGTGGGATATTTAATGAAAGTGTGAGGCATTGCATTCTCCCAGGTGAGTTGTGTGGAGTTTGTGTTAAGGGGGTGTGTGGGAAAAGCTGCTTGTAACTATGGTCGGAGCTGTCAGTCCTCCTCGCCACCCAGCCAGATATCCCACCGTGGAACGTGCTTCCATTGCAGGGAGTGCAATTTGGCTTTCAGGATGTCAGTCAGTGGTGTCCTGCTGTTGGTTGGTGCACAGTTCCCAGCAGGGCCTTGTGCTCCCCACAGCAGTACCCAGTGTCAGCCATCTTGTCAGTTGTTTTCCACTCCCTGTGATGTGAGCATGGTTCATAGTGGTGTTGATGGGCCAATTGTGAGGGTGACCAATATCTGTGACTACCACTCCCATCATGCTATAGCCTACACCCCCCTTCCCAGCATGCCCATACTTCCTTCCTTTTGAGTGGACTTCACTGGGTGTGAGTGTGACAGCAATGGCAAGATGGCTGACAGTGTGGTCCTGTTGTTTGTTGGTGCACAGTTCCCAGCAGGGCCTTGTGCTCCCCACAGCAGTACCCAGTGTCAGCCATCTTGTCAGTTGTTTTCCACTCCCTGTGATGTGAGCATGATTTATAGTGGTGTTGATGGGCCAATGGTGAGGGTGACCAATATCTGTGACTACCACTCCCATCATGCTATTGGCTACACTGACTTCACCAGCATACACAGAATTCCTTCCTTTCAGTGAGCTTCCCTGTGAGGTGGTGTTCTAGTGGTGGCAAACTATCTGACAGTGTTTGTTGGTTATATTTGTGCCACTGCCTTGCTGTATTTGTTGTTCGGTTTGTACGTGTCATGACACAGTTACATATCACTATGCGATGGCATGTGTTGTGTTTATCTGACTGACAGACACATCTTGGTGTGATTATCTTTTGGTTGCTGTGGATTTGCTAAGGGTGCATGGTTTGACTATCCCCTTGACAGTGATGTGTGTGTATTGTCGCACCATATTGTGTATATTTGTTGTGTACTCACCAGGCTCTGGGATGTTTGTTAGTCCATATACGCTCACTGGTGGTAGGATGGCCCGCACCTTCTCTTCCCAGGGCCTGAGGTATAGTGGTTTGGCAGGAGGGCCACTGCCGGTGCGCTGACTGACGATGTAATCCTTCTTGAGTAGGTCCCTGACCCTCCTGCGCACATCATACCACCTGTTCTGGATGTCTTCCTTTGTGCGCAAACATGGTGATTGTGCGTTGACCCTGTCGACGATCCTCTCCCACATCTTGGTTTTCTGCGCCATGGGGGTCTGTTGGACCAATGTACCAAACAACTGTGGCTCTACCCTGAGGATCTCGTCTACCAGGACTTCCAATTCACTATCTAGGAACTTATGATTCTTCTTTGGGGCCATGGTGATGGGTGGTGGTGGTGATTGATGTGTGTGTGTGTGTGTGTGTGTGTGCAAGTGAGGGTGGGTGAGTGTAGGTTTTGCTGGGTGTATGTGAGGGTGCTATTTGTTGAGGTGCTAATGGTGTGTGGCTTGTGTGATGGATGAGCTGTGAGTGTGTCTGTGGTTGCTGTCTGATGGTGTTCTGTGCTGGCAGGTCAGTGGAATTTGCAAAGGATCATGGTAGGGATTTGTGGCCTTTATATGGGTGGAGTTGTGGGTGTGTCTTTGTTCCATTTGTTTTTTTTCCTAGTATTTATTGACTTTGTCATTGCTTGTTTGGCCCTTTTTTTTGTGTTTTTTCCTTTGGATTTTTTGTGCATGTAGGAGACGTTCTTCTGACCAAGTAGGATGCTGCAGTTGTCTCGTGCGAGCTTCTCCGAGTCGTTCCCGCTGTGTTTCAGCTAGGTTGATTGTGCGGCGTACGCGTTGGTCACGGAGTATTGGGTTGCTTCGGCTGGCTTTTGTATGCGTGTCGGTCGTACGGCTTGAGCTCCGTCGGTCTGGTTTTCCACGCATTGCATCGTACTGCGCGGGTCGGAGTTCGCGGGTACGTTTCGTTCGAGTTCATTCCTGGTGCATGTCGGTCGGTGCGATTCGCATGGTTTCCCGGCCGGATGGCTTGTTTCCGTCCGGTTCGGTCGTTCGGCTTGTGTTCCGTACGAGTCGGTCGTGATTCACATGCATTTCATCGTACTAACCGGGTCGGGCAGCGCCGGTACGTGTCGGTCGGACTAAATTCCCGTACCGAGTCGGTCGGTACGTTTTCCGGCCCGAATCGGAATCGACCCCTATGTATTAGTTGGTAATTTTTTAACGGTCCATGGCATGACGCGTCCTCCATCACGTGCTGCTGACTCCAGTCCTTAGTAGAACCTTTTGTAGTTTGTTAGTGAGTGAGTAATATAGCAACTCATCAGCAACTCAGCAGCAACCAACCAACAATTTGGTGTATGCAATATGCATGCGTCCATCTATGCGTTTTTGAGGACTAAAATAAATGGAAATGCAGACTTAGTAAACAATTGGCCCATCAAAGGGGGTTGATTCATTGATGATTTCGATTGTGATTAAAACTTAGAAGAAGCAAATATATTTTTGGGCAATTAATTTCCAATGTCTCTGGAATAGGCGGACTAGGCTAAATTGTACTTACAGGTTTAGGATTCTGGAATTAGAATGGAACACTGGATTAATAAATAATAACTAGACGGTACGCGATACTACTACTAGTCGATCAGATTAGATAGGTCAATTTTATTGGAATTGTTGTTTCCTGTCCAAAAATGTTTTTAGAGCGTTTTTTAAAATATTTTATTTGTTTCACACCAATCAATTTTTGTCTCTTTATTATATCTTACATGATCAGCATCCAGGGGCAAGAAGTTGACGGGGTCGTCTGAGGCGGGACTCGGAGCTGGAGATGTCTCCCAGGGCCAGGATCGCTCCTCTACAGAGGGCTCTGCTGCTGGCCCCAGTAAGTCCTCCTGTTGTTAATATTAATAATTATATTTCCCTAACTTTTACTGCACCTTATTTTTCCGAACTATTATTTCCGTTTCCCAATTCTTTTTTTTACCAAATCTTCTGTGATCTATCTGTTTCTAAATTCTTGTTATCCCTGCATTACCTACCTACTTAGTTATATTTTTTTCTAGTGTCTGTTTTTTTTTTACATCAATCTAACTGCCTCTGACTCTGTACTACTATTAGTCTGTCTGTAGCTTGCCCAGTTGGCCACTCTTTATTTTAAAAAAGTTTTAAAACTCAGATTTACCAATAGCTATAGCCACTGAGTCCAGTCCTTTGGGTTGTCCTCTTTTTTTTTTTTTTTAATATATTTTTATTGTTTTATACCACACAAAACAATTGCATTCGATATCAAAATACAGTTACAATCGCAGTAGCAGGCTATGAAATTGAATTATAACTGAGGAATACCTCACACATCTGACAAAACGTGCATCAGAAGAAAGTACACTCCATAATAGTTTGTCAAGCATGAGTCGTCGTATTAACAAACGGATTTCCTGTGCAATAAACAGGCCTGCCAGTGCCATAGGACTACATCTATCCACTCGTCATAAATCTAATAACACGAAATGCAACCCCTATTCCCTCCCTCTTATTCCTCCCCATTGGCGTAACAACTATATGTGATCAACAGTGGTAACAAGTCACAGCTGTGTCGATAGTGAATGAGTACAAAACAGCAAACAAGGCTGCAATTCTCCACTGTCAGAGGTAGTTCCCATGTGAGAAACCAGTGTAGTCGACCCCCTAGGGAGGTGTATCCCCTCAGGGTGGCGCCTCTAATTCTGACGCGCCCGATTCCTCATCAGAGTCGGTATCTGGGATTTTCAATAAGTGTACCAGTGCCTCCCAAGCCCTTGCCAACTCCAATACCCTGTCGCTTTTAGTGCGGGCCGCCAGCTGCAGTCTCGTGGATCCCTCACATTCCGCCCATTTAACAAACTCAGTGCGCCATCTCTGATAACTAGGGCCCTTCTTGGCCTTCCAGTGAGCTGTAATCTCCCTCTTCGCCAGCAAAAGCCCCAAGTCTATAAACTTACTCGTTTTGGGTTGTCCTCTTCTTAATCTTGAGAGGCTTTTCGACAATTACCACCAACAAAATGCCCTACCAGATATTTTACTATTTTTGATAGGATAGGACATACTACTGTCTACTCTACTCTAGTACCCGATTTGTACTAGTGATGTATGTGGTATATGTATGTATTGTATGTTTTCAATCTTGCTAGTGAAAAAGAATAAATAGGGGGAGGCGTAAATTGCATCTAAAAAATGTGTAATGTTTTTTCTAGGAGTACCGACCACTAGTGCCGGGGCCAGCGGCAGGGCAGGGGACACCAGCCAGGAGGGAGCAGATGCGGCAGCTGCTGCAGGGGTGGGTGAGCCAGCAGCAGTGGCGGGCGGTGGTAAGTTGTACTTATATTCCTTACTTATTGACAATAGTTACACAATCGCTGCAAGGGTGTACACACTGTACTGTTGAGAGAGACATAGGGGCCGATTCCGATCTCGGCCGGTAGGGCTCCGAATCGGATTCGGCTTTACCGGATCCGATTCGGAGGCCTTTTTCCGACTGATTCGTACAGTCGTCCCAGCGAGCAAGTACGATGCGAGCGCACGCAAAATCGCCGACCGACTCGTTCCCGGGTCCGAACCGCTCCGACCGACTCGTACGAACACGGCTCGCACCACGTAATGGAGACGTTTCCCGACCGAGCGAGTACGATGCACGCGTCGGATGGCCGGATCGAGTCGGAGCGTCCGGCTCGCAGAAGCACCCGGAGCCGGACTTGGGGGGTCCGTGTCCGACCCCCCTGCACGAGTAGCCGCATGAGTCGAACACAGGGGGGACCCAAGGGTCCCCCCTACACATGCATGTACGGTGCGAGTCGCACCGACGCGTACCCACTGTAGGGGGTCCCCCTGTTCGCGACGTGCCCATTCAGTCAATGGGAGCCCGTGTACGCGTTGTACGACCGGCTCCCATTGACTTCAATGGGAGTCCGACCGAATCGAGTCGGGCAGCATACGGCCGCATCGTACTCGCTCGGTCGGACTGGGGAGTCCGGCTCGGTCGGAAATCTCTCCGGATCCGGCTCGGTCGGAGAGCTTTCCGACCCAGATCGGAATCGGCCCCTAAGTTGTTGTGAACAACGGTTGAAGAAGACACCATTTACTTAGTAGTAGCAATAGCATTAGCGGCGGGAGTTGAGTAACTACTGGCCTTTTCTATCTGACTCCAACTCAGGGGCCGATTCCGATCTGGGTGGGAAAACTCTCCGACCGAGGCGGATCCGGAGAGATTTCCGACCGAGCCGGACTCCTGCAGTCCAACCGAGTGAGTACGATGCGGCCGCATGCTGCCGGACTCGATTCGGTCGGACTCCCATTGAAGTCAATGGGAGCCGGTCGTACAACGCGTACGTGGGCTCCCATTGACTCAATGGGTATGTCGCGAACAGGTGCGCCCCCTACAGTGTATATGCGTCGGTACGACTCGCACCGTACATGCATGTTTAGGGGGGACCCTTGGGTCCCCCCTGTGTTCGACTCGTACGGCTACGGATGCAGGGGGGTCCGGCACGGACCCCCCAAGTCCGGCTCCGGGAGCTTTTTCGAGCCGGACGCTCTGACTCGATCCGGCTGTCCGACGCGTCCATCGTACTCGCTCGGTCGGATAACGTCTCAATTGCGTGGTGCGGTTCGTGTCCGTACGAGTCGGTCGGAGCGGTTCGGACCCGGGAACGATTCGGTCGGCGATTTCGCGTTCACTCGCATCGTACTTGCTCGCTCGGACGACTGTATGAATCGGTCGGAAACAAGGCCTTCGACTCGGATCCGGTAAACCCGAATCCGATTTGGAGCCCTACCGACCGAGATCGGAATCGGCCCCTTAGCTGGGAAAGTTTTATGAAGAAGACTAAGGGCCTCATTAGGATGGCGGGCGGACTTTCGTCCGCCCGCCACCCTAGCGGTGCTGGGACCGGCCGCCAAGCGTGCGGCAGTCCTGCACCACTGATTAAGATGCGACCGACACCCTGGCGGTCGCATCCTGCATCTTTGACATTGCGGCGGGTGCTGCTTACAGCAGCACCCACCACAATGCCAAAATGGCATGTTGTGCATTGCCATGCACAATGTGGCAGGCACCGCGCGGTGCCTGATACCTTGTGCATGGCAATGTAGGGTGCAGCCCCCACCCCCCACCCCCCCGGGGGCCCGCAACGGGCCCCCAAAGCGATTCCCGCCAGCCTTTCCATGGCGGCATCGCCACCATGGAAAGGCTCTGAATGCCACACATCCTAATATGGATGGCGGTGCCTGCTAGGCACCGCCACCATATTAGGCTCCCAGTCCGCCTGGCCAGCAATCGTAACGATTGCTGGCCGGCGGAAATGCGGCGGACGCACTTTGCGTCCGCCGCGGTACCCCCGCCATAATAATATGACAGGGGTAATTCTGGTTACGATGGCGGGCGGATCGCCACCGCCGGGCAGGCGATGGCAATCCGCCCGCCATCGTAATCATCCCCTAAGAGTCATACGACCTTGATGGATGGGTTGAACGAAAAGGGAAAGAAGGATGGAAGGAGGAAGGACGGGCGACATGTAATATATGACTGGCAGAGAAAGATGCGTGGGATGCATAGGTGGCTGATAGGAATCGGATGCATGGGTGATTGAAGGATGGATGGAAGGTGAAAGAAAGGATGCCTGCCTGGGTGGGTGAAACTGTATGGGTGATAGGAAGAATCCTCCGGGGGGTTTCATGGGTCAAACTCAAAGGCAAGAAAAGAAGGACGCATGGGTGGAGGTTAAAAAAAAATTACAAATGTATATTGTTGGAGAAAGGTTTGTTGAGATATTATTTAAGAAAAATGATAGCCATGTTTACGTTAAATGGATGGAGTTCTGGATGGTACAATCATCATAGCATAGGTGGAGACTGTCACTGGATGAAGACAATGTAAAAGAAAAATAAACCGTGGTAGAGTAGCAAGGCCAAGGAGAATAGAATAAGAGATTCGAATTAAAAAAATATAATGCTAGCAGAGCAATGCAATGATAAATGGAAAAATCGCTGGTAAGAGAAAAAAGGACTGTTTATTTTCAAGGTTTTTTATTCAAGGTTGTATTTCAGAAGACTCCCTTGACTCACAGTAGTTTGCAAGCACAGCATATATATTGTGTATGTATGTACCCATACCCACCCATTATCAAGCGCCTGCCTCCAACTCCGAGGCCCACTCCCTAGTCCCTACCTATGTCATTTTCAACTGTGTCAGCCTGCCATGGGTGGCCTATCAGCTGCATGATTACACGTCGTCCCATATATAAGCAATGATCATTTGGATTAGATATCATCTGCCTTGTTGTAGTAGTCAGGGTGAAAGTGAAATTGAGCAGTTGCCATTGATGTAACAGAGTATGGCCATAATAGAAAAATAAGATAATTGTGTAGTTGTAGACTACAGCTGCCCCACCTGCAGACAGTAGTAAATAAAAAATAACGTGAGTCTGCAACACAAGTATGTCTGTCTAGGGCGCAAGCTGACTGAGCTGGCATGCTTACAAGGTTAATTTAGCTAAACAAGAGAGAGAGAAGAGAAAGACTTGTCTACTCCATAGTGCCTAGTAGTAGTAATGCCTGAAACTCCCACAAATATTAGAGGCCGAGGAAGTGGGAGGATACCACAAATATTATGTACTGTGTGTATGTACGTGAATCATGCGGTGTTAGTGTGGTGGCTGGAGGCCGTGGGAATTAAAGAGACGGCTCTGACCCTTCTCTCCTCCTTTCTAGCATTTAGAGAGCAGAGGATACACTGGGATAATCTTCAATCTGACATTTTCCATCTTCCATGTGGGGTACCACAGGGATCGGCTTTATCACCGACCCTATCAACATCTATGTCACCCCGCTGCCAGACTCATCAGAGAGCTTGGTGTCACTCTGATCTCGTATGCGGATGACTCTCAGATTCTCATATCCTTATCACAAAAACAGGAGGTTACAGCCATCAGCTTCCATAACTGCCTGACTGACATCATGAGTTGGATGAATCAAAACTTTCTTAAAATTGACACCGATAAAACAGAGGTTATGGAGTTCGGGAAGGGCCCAACCCTGTGGAATTGAACATGGTGGCCAACTGAGGCGGGTGAGTGTCCGTGCCCGACAACTAAGGCAAGGAACCTAGGAGTGATTTTCTACAATCAGCTAAACTTCGCAGGCCAGATCAATCGCCTGACGTCCTCCTGTTTCTTTTCACTGAAGATCTTATGTAAGATCCTGCCGTTCATTCCACAGGAGCTCAGGAAAACTGTCGTAGTTGCTCTCATCCTCTCCAAAATAGACTATTGCAATGCACTATTCCTGGGCATTGACAAGGTGCAGATGGCCAAATAACAATCTTTACAAAATGCCGCTGCGCGACTACTACTAAATATTCCTAAAGGTCATCCCACTTCCGCTAGTATTAGGCTACTACACTGGCTGCCTTCACAACAACGAGTTGAATTCAAGGCCCTCTGTTTGGTTCACAAGGCATTGTACGGAGGGGGTGCCCTGGATATGCAGAAGCTGTTTCTCTGGTATTCGCCCACTAGAAATCTCAGATCTACTAACTTGGGTCTGGTTCAGATTCCTAAAATTTGCAGAGCAAGATGGGGAGGCAGGAGTCTGTCCCATTGTGCAGCTACATTTTGGAACAAGCTGTCGGCCGTCATGAGGCTACAGCCAAATAGGCAGCGATTTAGGAAGATGCTCAAAACCTGGTTGTTTCCTTCCAACTAAGTTCACGTTCGAACTGAGCAGTTCCCCTCTCACCCCCTCAGCGCCAAGACGCCACGGCATTCAAGCGCTTTATAAATATATTTTACTTTTTTACTTTTACTTGCTAGTGCTACTGTGCCACTATGTGTATAATTAATTTTTTTTACTGTTTTGCTAAGAGTATTGGTTACAATTGTCTTTTTCCTTTCTTGATATAGCTACTCCTTCCCAACCAACCAGGAAGGAGTTAGCAGCCATAGCCCGGCACCAGAAGCTGGAGGCCCTCTGCACAGAATATCGGCGGCTGGTGGCTCTGGCGGAGGAGGAGGAGGAGGTGGCAGCAGCTGCAGCCTCCTCCAATGCCGGGCCCCAGCCAGGCCCCCCCAGTGGTACGGCGCCGCGGTCTGGCAGATATATAAACCCCAGCTTTTCCCCAACGCCCCATTACCACCCACCCAATTTTTTTTTAAAAAGGGGCAAGTCAACGGAGTTCTAGCGGTGGGCTCGAAGTTGCCGGTTAATCTCCAGGACCTCCTTTACCCCCTCCTCAAGGCGCGCCATCCAGAGGAGCATGCGGCGCTTGAATGCTCTACAATTGCATCCACGGGGGCAGCAGTGTTCAATGAAGATGAAGTGCGGCGGGAGGCTGCCAGACCGCGGTGCCGTACCACTGGGGGGGCCTGGCTGGGGCCCGGGGCATTGGAGGAGGCTGCAGCTGCTGCCGCCTCCTCCAATGCGTTGGGGAAAAGTTGGGGTATATATATATTTATGGACAATGGACTTTTGGAGTGGGCATTGTATTGGACTCTTATCTGTGAACATTGGTTGTGGTTAGGGAGAGGGGTGGGTCAGGTGTTGTGGGTTTTTCCATTAGTTTATTTTATTAGGGGAATAAATTATTTATACTTACTTTACATATGATGTAAATGTTTTGTGGGGGGTTACTCTCTTACTTCACACGGTTTCCTTTGCTGCTGCAGGGCCGCAGCCAGTTTTTGATTGAAATAATAATCTGTTGATAGTGTAACACACCAACAGATAGATGTGGTACCCTCACTTGTGACTTGTCCTACTAATACTGTCAGCCTCTGCTCCTAGTCTATGCAGTCTGCAACTGGACTTGGAAGGGTGTGGGTGTGTGAATTAATGAATTAATTTCCATATTATTAATTATGCCTCCCCCAAACTTCTTCTCTTACCTGTGATTGATGTTCATTTATACTTACTTAGGCAAAGCGATGGCTGCCTGGTGATGAAGGTTTGGTTTCCCAAGATGCCATGGTGGTGGTGGTAGGAGTAGTAGATGCTGACAGTAGCATTTGCAAAAAAAGAAAATGAGACAGTCAGTCGCCTGAGGGAGACTCGGGAACGAGTAGTAGAAGTACAGTACACAAGAAGACTGGCAAACAAGAAACCATGATAATGATAAGCAATGCTAAAGTAAAATAAAACATAATGGTGGCGGGGATAGCCTAGTACAAGTTACAAACTGAAGTTGACTCGACCTAAGAAGTGGACAAGAGTAACCTTTAGTGCTGGAAGGATGATGAATCGATGCCGGCAATTAATTATGATGGATTATATTCCTCTGGAAAAAAATGTACTTGCGAATACTGAGCATGGGTGGGCAAGCAGAAGAAGATCCTCGCCCTGCCTTGGGTTAGTGTTGCTTTCACCACATCTGCCCCAGCAAGTGTGAGTTCAATTATTGGTGTAAATTTAATTTAGTCACACCTCAATATAAATCACAGAGCCCGGGGGGAGAGGGTTAGTGTTTGATGAATGGTTAGGAAGGGGTATTTGAGGGAAAGGTTTGACAAAGACAAACACTACACATGGACAACACACAATCTTGGCAGATGACCACCATAAATCTGTTAAGGGAGAAAAAGGAAATGCATGCATGATGATGACTTGATGATGATGAGTAGTACTAGACTAGTAGTAGCAGTACAGGGCAGCAGTATATAGTATTAATTATTATTATGCAATTGCCTTGCCTGTCTGCCCCCAGAGAGACCCAAGTTACATACATTTTATGTTCTGTTGTACGGGGCTTCCTTTTAAAGCTAGAAAACAAAATTAAAAAATATCTGTAGGAGTCAAATATAAGCAAACATAATAACAACAACACACACAGTCGTAATGATTGAAGAGAAAAAATGAATCAAATGAAAAAGATATGATACTATAACTATGTTATGGTCAAATTGGGAGTTGCATCTAGGCAGTCGGCATTCCTCTTGGTCCTTCCTTCCATGGATGCTCTGTCCGTCAATCTTGGGTGCCTGCCTGGCGGATGCAGATTGGTAAGGAAGTCTGAGCTGTTTTTCCCAGTATAGCAGAGGGTAAAGGCCTGTAAGTATAGATGGAAAAAGAAAAGGGATATTGAAAAATCAAGGAGAAAAGTAAAGTTAAACTGCATAAATTAAGGAGGAGTGCACAAGAAAACTTTCAGAGGCAGCATGGCTAAATTATGTCTACTCTGTTTCCAGCATCTACAACAACAACAGGAGCAGGCCCGCGGCGCCCACCCAACGTCTACTTAGCTTAGATTTTGAGCCAGACAGCACTGAGCACACACAAATACACAGCAACATAGTATTTTCCAAATTAAGTAACTAAATCAATGCACCGCTGTCAGTCATACCACTACACTCGTCTCCACCACTACACAGACATGTAGGTCTGGTGTTGTTGTTGTTGACTTGTTTACTTTTTAGGCCACTTCATGAAATGCCCCGAGTTATTCCATCAATCATCTCTGATCCTACTGACTGACTATGAGTATGGTATGGTTATCATGGTGTCCAACTCTGTAGTGTACCGAGTGAGTCCAGAATCGAAAATGCAATGGATCGGCCTGCAGTAGTACAATTTTTTTATTGAACAACAAGAAGGGAAACATTGACTTGAGTCACTTTTTTGGTGTAGATTAATACTAGTAGACATCATGCACAACAACAACACAGACACCAATCACTCAGAGTCAGCGTCCAATGCATGCCATCATTTACCTTTTCTTACGGGGCAGTCCCTCTAGGCTCGGAAAGGAGGATAGCTATAGTCAGGTTCTTTGGAGGGACTCGACGAGACAGGCGCACATTTCACATTTCTTGTACTATTCTCCATCCAATGTCTGGCTTGAGGCAAAGGGATTTAGGGCGAGTCAGGACTGGAGCAGGACTCGGAGGAGTGGACTTACTTCTTCACTAACTGCACACAGTTGCAACTGTGATCCGGCAATAAAAAGAGTAAGACGGTGGGGATGGATTTGTGAACTAGAAAGACAGTGACACACACAAATAATAAAGTAAATAATGTTACTTAGCTATATCTTTTTTTTTTGGGGGGGGGGCTTCAAAGAAAGAAAGAAAGTAACTGGAAATTGAAAGAGCCTAGTTGTCAGGGAAGTAGAGCTCATCCTCAAACTCAGGTGGTTCACCCAGAAGTAGGTCATCTAACACACTACTTCCATGACCTAAGTCGCCGTCATCATCTTCCTGCTGTGCTACTTCACGTATGGTGTAATCCAGTGGTATAAAGTGCTGATTCATTTTGATCATGGTTAACCTCTCCATGTTTTGAGGTGAGAGACTGGTCCTTCTCACTGTCAGAACGGCACCAGCAGCACTGAAAACACGCTCAGAAGAGACACTTGTGACAGGGCAAGCCAGATAGTTTATCGCCAGGCTGCTGAGCACTGGCCATTGGTGCCTTGTCCCATACCAATACAGCAATGGGTTTTGATCAATGAAGACCTCTGTTGGGTCATCCAGATAGGCCTGGACCATCCGCTCAATGCTCATGGGTGCTCCCCTTTGCTCGGCCTCTTTTGCCTTTGCCTCAGCACTGGACCTAACAAGCCCTTGCTGTAGAAACCATTCTTGTGCCAATTTTGGTGGGGCTGATGCTCCTGTTCTTGTTGTTGTTGATGTTGTTCTTGGTGTTGCTGGTGGTTTTGACTGCTGTGAGCCAACCGCACTGCCCTCAGGCTCTAAAGTTGAACTTGACGCTGGCTGCCCTGCAGTACTTGTTGTGGCCTGGAGTTGCGGGCCTCTAATTCCCAGCCGTTCTTTTTCTAAGCGACTGGCTTCCGCAGCTATCCAAGTTTTGTACTTGGCAACATCCCCTTCTAAAAAAGGAATCAATGTGTTCAGTACTGGTTTGTACCGTGGATCCAGAATTGTGGCAGAAATGTAATGGTTGGATGACACAATGCCTCTTTGCACCCTTGTATTTTCAGATAAACGAAGGGTTAAGCTCTCCACCAACTCATATGCTTCTTTTTTTTCCTCCACACCTGCATACATTGCAGGCACCCCCTTCATCTGTTCCTGTGGCATGTGTAACAATGGGATAGCTTGGCCCATAGTACAGTCTTCCTTGCTGACTTCACGTGTGAAGAGCTCGAAAGGAAGTAGCATCTCTGTCAGGCATTTAACTAGGCCCCATTGGTCCATCTCAATGATCATGCCTTTCACAGTAGCATCCCCTCTTTGCAGGACATATTCATTGATTGGTCAGTACTGCTCAAACAGACGTTCAAGCATGTTATGAGTTAAGTTCCAACGTGTTGGCACCTCCTGGATGAGTGCTTTAACTGGCATTATATGCTCAAATTGAAAGATCCTCAGCTGCTTCCGGGCTTTAAAAGAATGGCTGAAATGTGTGCAGATTCTTCTGCAGGTGGTCAGTAAGTTGTGACTCGGTCTTCTTTTTTCAGAAAGTCTTGAACAATGATGTTAATGCAGTGCACCAAACACAGGACCCTGAAATAGCCACCATCGGACATGGCCTTAACTATATTACTGCCATTGTCCGTGGCAACAAAACCAATGTTAAGCCCTCTTGGGTGCAGCCATTCAAAGACCTTGCTGTCAAAGTCTTCCAAAATGTTTGCAGCAGTCTGACATTTCTCCATGGTGAACATGGCTACAGTTGCATGTTTCCGAGTGGCATTACAAATCTCAGCAGTGTCAACAACACCTGCTGTAGAAATATTTTCTCTAACCCCCACAAAAGAGATCCAGTGTGCAGTGATGCACATGTAATCAGTGGCTTGGGAACTGGTCCACATGTCTGTTGTCAGGTGGATAGTGTGAACAGCACTCTGCTGCAAAGCTTGTCCAAGCAATTCCAGCAGGTCGTGATGTAGTGCTGAACAGGAACTCTGGTGAAATAGGACTGGCTGGGAACCTTCCATTTTGGGCAGATGGCTGTCACAAATTCAAGAAAACCCACTCCTTCCACAAAAGAAAAAGGGAGGAGGTCCAGCGCTAACATTTTAGCCAGCTTTGCATTGTACAAACGTGCCGTTGGGTGGTTGCACTCGTACTGCCCCTCCAACCTAAACATGCTGAGAATGGTAGGCTGGATTTTTTTCTTTTCTGGTGCCACTGATGCAGGGGACTTCTTGACGCCAGATGTTGTTAGGCTCATCGTATGTTTTTTCGTTGCGGTACTCTCTTGCCTGGGACCCCTTGGTGTCTCAGCCTGACTCTTACTCTTGTGCCACTGCGATGTTGCTGATGAGGATGTGGGTGGTACCACTGCACTGCTGGGGACAGGGCTACTTTGTGAGCCAGAGAAAATGTCTCCCTCTTGTTCACCTTCCACCGCAATCATATCTTCTACTTCTTCATCCCCACCAACAGCAATGGGTGCAGTTTTTTGGCCGCTAGGGTGCGCCTCCCACTGGATCAAGTGGTGCTTTTTCAGATGGGTTGTTTGGCCTCCGGTACTATAGTTTGTACCAAGCTTAGCCCGACTAACACCTTGTCCACAAATGGAGCATATAGCAATGTTCACCTCCTTCGTGCTAACCGAAAAGAAGTCCCAAACTGGGGAGGTCAACTTTCTGGCGCTGCTGCTGGTGCCACTTGCAATGCCGGATGAACTGGTAGTTGGCCGTGAAGTTTGACTCTCTGCAGTACCTACTTCTACTGAGGTGGTACTTGTGGTGGATGTACGTGGCTGCCGGCGAAATATGGAAGCTGGAGGTGGTGTTGGTTGTATGATCTGTGTTGTTGGTATCCGTGCCACATCCCTCACAGCAATTTGGGATGGGGTAATGTCGGTCTCCACTGGGGTGGGACTAATGTCCATGATGATGACTGGCTCGTCATCATCCTCCTCTTCTACATCTACCTCCATAACCATAAGGCTTTCTGGAACCTTCCTTTTCCCCAGCCTTGTCTCGTGGCGTGTCTCACTCTCAGACTGAGGTGGTGGGATCCATGTGGCATCTAGATCATCAGAAGGGGGGCTTGCAGAAGAAGTTGATGGACTAACCCTCCTTTTCCTTGCTGGGGATCTGGAAGACAATGGATCTTCTGAAGAGTGGCTTGCTCTTCTTCCTCTGCAGGAAGCTCTATCTCCTGAACTGCCCCTACTTCGGGAGAAACAACTACTATTGGGGGCGGTTGTGGCTGTTGTTGCCCACTTGTCTCAGTTCCCAGCATTGATTGGGTACTACTTTGCAATAACGATAAGTCAATTTCAACATCACTGCTCGTCGGCGTTGCCGTGATTAGACTGGCTGCCTCTGCGACAGACATGGGCTTGGGCCTAGGTTGGTTGGGTGGGTCCACTGATGCGGGGGTGCTGCTCCCAGCTTGCTCCCCGGACACCGCTGCTGCAGGCGTAATTTTGGTTTCCCGAAAAAGATCTTGGGCGACACACCAGTCTTGGTAAGTGGCAGTGCCTTTTTTCTCACTGGCAACTTTCTTGGTACTGGAGGATCTGGTACCTTTCTTTGGGGCCATCTTCTTCAGATGTCAGCAGCACGCAGTGGCACAAGTTGAAGAGATGTCTGTGGTCACACGTCACGTGACGTCGTGCGCAGCAGGACTTCTGTCTGGCAGTACAATGGGTGATGACGCCTCCTCCTCTTTTGTGCACCTAAAAGCAAAGAAGCAAGAAGAGCATCAGTGAAACATGGTATTCATTGTTGTGATTCAATTACTACTAGTACAAACAAACAAATATAATATATAACTTTGTGTGTGCTCACACTTATTAATATTATTATTAAATTTATTACCTCAGTTATTTAAAAAAACATAACAATACAATGTAGACATTTGTGAGACTGACAAAAACAAGGGCTTTCAAGGTTGGTGTACTAGTGTACAGTACACTGAGGAAGGATAGGAAAGAAGAAGAAGAACAACAAAAATACAAATGTAACGGACCCTGTTTGGCATTGTGTATCACCTGGGATTCAGCATTCAGGGAGCTGCAGCTGACAATGGATAGAAGCAATAAGCCAAGAGGAAGAAAGGAAAGAGAAAGACCTGCAGGCCTAATGCAGAGGCACACTGGCTGCCTTCACAAAATGACCGCCAGCCACATAGCCAGGCCACAACAACAAGAAAGGGAAGACAGACAATGCAGGCCTATGGCAAAAGCACACTTGCTACCTTCACAAAATGGCTGCCAGCCACATGGCCAGGCGACCACAACAAGAAGCAATAAGCCAAGAGGAACAAAGGAAAGAAGACATGTAGGTCTATGGCAAAAGCACTACCACCCCCACAAAATGGCCACCAGCCACATGGTCACTCACAACAACAACAACAAGCAGAAGGCCTGGAAAACAATGAACTCAAGCAGGCCTATTATGGACACAGTCTTTACAAAATGGCCTCTGGCCACACGGAGAGGCTCAGCCAAGGCAAATGCTGGCCCACCATTACAAACAAACACAATCACACACTGGCCAGACAAAGGAGGCATGCTAAACAACACAGCTTTAATACAACAATGCCAAAAATGAAAATCCACAGGGCTAAAAATGGTTTGCAAGTTACACAACAACCACACACATCCAACAAAGGAATTTATTTAACACACATGAAAAAAGTGAAAAACCCCCAAAAAACACATTTTGCATTTCAATCCAATGCCATCCATGCCCTAAATGATGTTTAAATTCAACAGACGCCACAGAAACAGTTGTTTCATGCACCCATGAGTAGATCTGGCCTGTTCCTATTGGTTGGAAAACCCATTGGCAGACTAGGCCACATAGTGTATCAAATCAATTCAAATCAATAATATTGCAAATTTGTTTTAAAATGTAGTGAACTGTGCTACATTTTCTGCTGGATAAAACATAAAAGAAGAATAAATTGCATGCAAATTTGCAAAACAACAACCAGCAAGAAGGCATGGCCACCACAAAGAAGACTTGCAGGCCTAATGCAGAAGCACACTGGCTGCCCCTTCACAAAATGGGCACCAGCCACTTGGCCAGGCCACAACAACAAGAAAGGGAAGACAGACAATGCAGGCCTATGGCAAAAGCACACTGGATGCCTTCACAAAATGGCCGCCAGCCACATGGTCAGGCAGGCCACAACAACAAGAAAGTGTAGACAGACAATGCAGGCCTATGGCAAAAGCTGTGCACACTGGCTGCCTTCACAAAATAATCGCCAGCCACATGGCCAGGCAGGCCACAACAAGAAGCAATAAGCCAAGAGGAACAAAGGAAAGAAGACATGCAGGTCTATGGCAAAAGCACTACCACCACCGCAAAATGGCCACCAGCCACATGGTCACTCACAACAACAACAAGCAGGAGGCCTGGAAAACAATGAACTCAAGCAGGCCTATTATGGACACAGACTTTACAAAATGGCCTCTGGCCACACGGAGAGGCTCAGCCTAAATGATGTTTAAATTCAACAAACACCACAGAAATAGTTGTTTCATGCACCCATGAGTAGCTCTGGGCCTACTGACTGAAAGGCCTATTGGCAGACTACTGGGCTAGTGAATTAAATAAGTATTGCAAATTGATTTCAAAAGTTGGAGAAACTGTAGTGAACTTTGCAACATGTTTCCTTTATAAAAGAAAACTAGAAGAAAAATGACATACAAAGAAACAATTAGGCCCCTACTGAAACTACAGGCCACCCACCACAATACAGTTTTAAAAAAACGATGAAAAGTACAACAAAATGTAGGTGCAATGCCCCAATCAAACAAACAACACCAATTTTCCAACTTACTTGTGAAATCTCAATTCCAAAAGTCCTCAAATCCAATGATATATGATGCAGCAGACACAAAGAGGGATCCTTCCAGCTCCAAATCCAAATGAAAAGTGAACAGGAGATGGACAAAGCACTGGGAGGAGCCTGCTGGACAGGAACAGGAAGTTGGAGACACTGGGGCACTTCCTTCCTCTTAAAACAAAAAGTGAAAAAAGAGAAAGGACTCCTTGCATAAAAAAGTACAGCCAAATGTCAATCTGAGGAGTTTTTTTAATCCAAATCATCATTTTGAGAAGGTTTTGATGCTGCTCGAGAGATATTCTTCTCCACATAGCAAATTCTGCGTGATAGGGATCGCGATCTTCATAAAACTTCCGCCGGAAGTCGGATGGCGCGCCCGAGTGACGTGTTCGTGATCGCACACTCTCGCGGGACCTTGCAGCCGGCTACCAAATCTCGTGGCGCTCGCGAACTGATGGGAAATCTCGCCGGTGATCGCAGCCATCCTGGTAAGTCGCTCCCGCACACGTGAAAATGCAGTTTGAGCGCGCTAACACAAAAAAAAACTCCGGTGCAGAGCGCAGAGTTTTCAATAACTCTGCATTCTACGCGGAACGCGGAGTTGCCAAAAATCTGCAAACTCCGCTGGCGGGGCAGAGTTTTACGCCCAGGGTTAGTGTTAATGATTTGGGTCAGGGTGGTGCTGATTTGTGATGTTCCAAGGTTGTAGATGTAGTGCAGACATGGGTCAGTTGGTGCCCCTGAGTGGATGGTCTGCCTGATCGCCGCTGTGTCGTTTCTGGTGAGGGTTGTCCATTCGGCCAGGTGGCAGTCTTAGTTGGTAGTCGGTAGGTTAGCAACAAGTTCTCTAGGGTTGGGTTGGTGTGCAAAGTTGCTATAGTTGTTTGCGATTTTGCTGTGGAAGAAGTTGGATATGCTGTCACAGAGTTGTTGGGAGGCAGCAATGTTGTTGACAGTGGCTAAGTTGAGAAAATCTCCTTGCAGCGGTTGGAGCTTCCTTCGATGCGCTCCACTAGTGCTTTTTTCGTGGTGTCTCTTATTTTCTAGTGATAGCTCTGAGAGCAGCCTTGTAGGTAGTTCTGTCTGTGGTGTCGTGGCTGGCTCTCCCATTCCTTTCTAGCTGTTTACTGTGTTGATTGTTGTCTCTGAGGTCTTCTGTGTACCAGCTGCCTGCTTGTTTGATCTACTATGCTTGTTGCATTTGATGGTTGCGAGGGAGTTCGCGTAGTTCTTGATCCATTTGTTGAAGTTGTTGATACCATTATCAAGATTGTCTGTGGGGCTAGGTTGATCCGTGCTGAGGGTGCTGAGCCAGTCTGCTTCTGTGATTTTGCCCCAGCTGCAACTTGGAATTCTGAACTTGGGCGGCAACATTTGAGGTGTGTTGATTCAAAGTGAATGATAGAGAGGTCAGTCCATGGGAGTGGTGTGGTGTAGTTGTATTTGATGCTGTTGCTTATGGCGAAGATGGGGGTCCAGTGTGTGTTCGCGGGTGCGTGTTGGCTCTGAAATGAGTTGTGTGAGTCCGATGTTGCTTAAACTTTCGAGAAGTGCTGTGGAGCAAGGGTTGTTTCGGTCTTTCAGGTGAAAGTTGAGGTCCCCAAGGAAAATGTAGGCTATGGAGTCCATGGTGAGCAGAGCGATGAAGTTGTGATGAGGTTGGTAAAAGTGGCTCATGGACAGGGTGGTTGGTATGCGAGGGTTCCGTTCATGGTGAAGTTTTCGGAGATTTGCAATTTGAAGTGCAGGTGTACCATGAATGAGGTGGTGATCTAAGTGGATGTTGGGCATTTGATTAATTTCTTGCAGATGATAGCGAGTCCTCCTTCTGGCTTGTGAAGGCGGCCCTGTTGAGTGATCTTCTAACCCGCTAGGATTGCCGTGGCGATGTCAGGAGCCAATGAGGGGTTGAGCCCATTCTTAGTGATGAAGAGGATGTCAGGTGCGTCACTACTCAACAGGTCCCATATTTTAATTGGGTGTTTGCTGAGTGATTGTGTTTTAGAAACATGCATGCTAGTGGGTGTTGATGTGCGGGATTGCTGTGGTGTGTGTTGTGGGGTGGTGGTGTAGGCATTGCTGGTGCTTGTGTATTGGGAGGGGGTGTTGGGGGTGTAGTTAGTATTTGCATGGGGGATGTGGGTGGGTGGGTGCTGGAGAACTGACAGTGGGTGCAGGTAAAACCTCGTACTGGGGTGTGAGGTGTGGAACAACAGCAGCTGGGGGAAAGTCATGCAGGGTCTAGCATCCTAAAAGTGCTGCGGAGTATCATTGGGCGGTGACTGGACCAGGGTTACCGATGCTGGGTGCGGTCCTGGCGTGCATGGGCACAGATGGGCTCGCCTTAGGCGCGCCTTCAGGGCACCAGTGTCACGCCCATGTTGCAACTGCCCTTCAGTAGGTCCTGAGAGGGGGGAGGAGTGCAGGGTGCCTTGATGTCATTTCCTGTGCTGATGGGTGATAGGAAATGCAGTCTTCTTGCTTTATGACTTCTTTTAAAAGACGGTTTGGGTGGAAAAACCAGTAAGGTCACAATTCACTATGGACCTGCTTGCAGAGGTGTGAATGTGATACCCTTCAATAAATGGGAAAGGATTGTGGGGCATATTTACTAAGGGTCACACAGAACACAGCAGTGCATAACCTGCTGTATTTTGTTGCTAGAACGTACAGTTTTTAGTGCTGCTTCAAATTCACTGTACCCATACGGCTATGTCAAAATCACCCACACACAAAAGTAAAGCTGTGCATCACTGGCATCAAGCAAATGCTAAAATGAATTGTGCATTGGTGCTGTGTGCACAAACAAAATAAAATCTCATTGTGCAGAAAACTTATCACTGATGTTATGTTATGTTAAAAAGGTTTCTAAAGCGCTCGAATACCCATAGGTGTCTTGGCGCTATTTGAATGGCAGTCAGGTGAGGGTAATTAGGTGCTGAGAAATAACTAGGCGCCTAAAAATTGAAAAGCCAGGTTTTTATTAGCTTCCTGAAGCCCAACAATGTTGGAGCTGCCTTGATGTTTATAGGTAGACTGTTCCACAGGGCAGGGGCTGCGATGGTAAAACAACTGCCTCCCCATTTTAATCTCTTAAACCTGGGACAGGGCACTGTCAATGTATTTTTAGAACAAAGTTCTCTGTTTGGAACATACCATGAGAGAGATTTTTTTAAATAACAAGGACCTACATCGTGCAAGGCTTTGAAAATAAGGCATAATGCCTTGAATTTGATACGGTTAGGTACCGTCAGCCAATGCAATTCCTTGATGGCCGATGAAACTGGGTGGAATTTGGGCTGGTTGAAGACAAGCCTGGCTGCCGCATTTTGCACACTCTGAAGTTTCTTCGTATGTTGTTTTTGAAGCTTGGCAAAAAGACTGTTACAGTAGTCCAATTTCGATAAAATTAATAAAGAGACAACTGTTTTTCTGGTGGTTAAAGGGATAAAAGAAAGAATCTTTCTAATAATCCTTAGGGTATTAAAACTGGCCGAAACAACCGAGCTGATGTGTTTATTAAAACTTAATTTTTCGTCTATTATTACGCCCAAATTTCTTGCTTTTTGTACAGGAGTTGGGAGAGTTCCCATCTCTGTTGACCAGCAAGCCGGGTTCCAAAAAGAGGGGTTATTGCCAAAGAGTATAACCTCGGTTTTCTCAGCATTTAGCTTGAGACAGTGCGTTTCCATCCAGCCACTGACTGCTCTCATACAGTTGTGGAACTGAGAGGTAGTTGTTTCTGTGTTGTTCGAGGCTGCCACCACAATTTGGGTGTCGTCTGCATAAGACGTAGGGGAAAACCAAAAGATCTAATCAGAGGGGCTAGTTCTGAAACATAAACATTAAAAAGCAGAGGACTCAATGAAGATCCCTGTGGGACCCCACAAGGGAGTAGAAAGGAATCAGAAGAAAAATTCTCCAACATAACTGAATGGTTTCTGTTAGTCAGAAATGATTGGAGTATAGCCAATGCTTTGTCGGCAATGCCCAATTTACTGAGACGGTTGACATGGGTGACATGGTCAACCATATCAAAGGCCGCCGACAAATCCAGAAGGATGAGTGCTGCAGAGCCCCCCTTATCCAGGATAGTTCTTAACTCATCCGTTGTTTTTATTAGAGCTGTCTCGGTACTATGTTCGGCCCTAAAGCCGAACTGAGAAGGATCCAACAGATGATTATCTTGAATAAACTTTGATAGTTGTGTGTTTATCAGTTTTTCCACAAGTTTGGCCGGAAAAGGTAACCTGGAGATGGGACGGTAATTGGCTGGGTTGTCCGGGTCTAAGTTTGATTTCTTTAAGAGTGGTAGAATAGAAGCCCTTTTCCAAAGATCAGGAAAGATACCTGTGCTAAACATCCCATTAAAGATGTCTGCTAAAGGTGTTGCAATGGGAACTGGAATTTGTTTTAATACAGAAGGAGGGCATGGTGATCCTGACTTAGTGGAATTAATTAACTTTGAAACTTCATCCGAAGTGGTGACTGTAAATTGTTTAAGGTTGGCAAAATAACTAGTATTATCTACATCAAGGGCATTTATGGAACCTTTGCTAATTGGAAGGTCACTGGAGATAGAAAATGTATTATATATTAGTTCCACTTTGTGACGAAAATGTGAGGCAATTTCTTCACAAAAAGATTGACTGATGTTATTACTTTTCGTCTCAGGGAGTTTAGTCAATTTGTTTATGACCAGAAATAGTTCTTTAGCCGCGTTTTTTGAAGCTTCTATTTGCTGAGTGAAAAAAGATTACTTGTTTCGGATGATGCGGATGGGGATCCAGGAAGCCAAAGCTAGTGACGGCAAGAAAAGAAAAACTCAGTTCACTGAGGAGAAGGTGGAAGTTCTCGTCACTGAGGTTACCACATGCAAAAATTGACTTTTTGAGCCCTCTTAAACCCAATCCCTCCAAACCCATTATGCGTCACCTGAAATCGACAAACATACCATAGGGAAAAGGGTCGTTAGGATGGATTCTAGCCACCTTAAACATATTGCCCATAGCAATACATATATCCCATATGGAATGTCTCATGCATTGGCATTGTCACTCAAGTGAAGTGGAAATCAAAGTCAGAGCAAGAAGTACAGTTTTACGGCTGTCTGGGCTGCCTTTCATACTCACAGATGTGTCTGAACATGAGTATTCCCTCTACACATCAACATGACTCAGCCACCCATAAGCATCCAATCATATACACAGCAAATGCATGTGTCATGTGACACTCTTGCAATCCAAACTGAAGTAAAGGAAGCCCAGCTGTATGTTCCATCTAAACCATGGCATGTAATGAGTAATGCACTTCAATGCTGAATGGCCATTAGCATTCCAAGGTTACCATTGCTGTTCAGATGTATCCTGTACACATCATGCTCTTCTGCGTGCCTTGCCAGGTTTAGCCTCCAATCTAAGATGTAACAGGGCTTCACATTTTCTAACTGTTCTCCTTCTGTCTAGGTAGACCAACATTAGCAGGCATTGACAGCCAACCACAGGAATATGCCCCTCGACTCAGACGGTTTAAATAATGTTATTGGCTTTTTCAATAAATCATTAACTCTTTTACACTGTAAATCTGTTCAAAATAAAGCATCACTCCACAATGCACATACAGTAATATTAGTTATACAAATGCAATGCAAGTATACTACAAATGGTGAATATATTGTATTCTCAAACTTTCAGTCTCCCATATATTTTAGACACCAGGTTTAAAATGATAGGGCATTACAACTTGGAAAGGGCAAACAAAGAGGAGTGCACAAGCACATAGCACAAAATAATAGGCGGATGAATGGTCAGTAGGGATTATTGGCCAGAGAGCGAATCCAAATACATACTAAGCTGAAACACATACTGAGCTTCTCAACATCCACTAGGAAGAACAGTGGTCAGGAAGCAGGACAAGCCCTGGCACATCAAGAGTGTCACCCATGCGGATGAGTAATGGTATCCACATACTATATTTGTAGCCCATCTCCATAAACAACACCCACCTGGAAGATCATTGAGAGGAAACAATGGGGTGAAAGAGTAACTTTGCAAGGTCAATGAGATGAATCAATGCGGTGAAATAGTGTTTATACCAGGGGAGCCTTTAGGATGCGGTAGATACCTGTGGCTTCACAGCCGTGAGTTCTTTGAATTGCATTAACATAGAATACCATGCTTCTGCAATGGGCCATTTTCTAATTCCATGGGCCTCCTCCCAGTGCAGCGCAGTACTCTCTGCATCACCCTAGCGGTGCAGAACCCTACACCACTAGGAGAAGCTCTGCACCAGCTGCGCTCGCCAATGCATGGTCAGTAATTGTTTCCCAAAAGAAGGGCCAGATTCAGAGAGCATACCCTCACCTTATGACTCTTCCTCCTGGGAAATATGCCCAACACTGTAGCTTCCCAAGATGCAATTGTTGTGAGCTCTATAATAGTAGCCAGCACAGTGTGTATAGAATGCCAGTATCCAGATACTCTAAGACAAGACCAAAGCATGTGCTGAAAATCTGCAGAATGTGCTTGACATCTGGGGCAAGAGAGGTTAGCTATTGCGTACATACGGTACAACCATGACGGAGTAAGGTATGCCCTATGAAGTATCATATATTGTATATTTTTCTAATCTTGCATTTCTGGAGATGATATGAGGAGATTCAAGTGCCTTCACCCATTCCGAGTCATGCAAGGGTTACCCTAAATATTCCTTCCATTTACGTCAGAGCCAACTTAGTGATACTCCAGAATTTTCCCTAATCACTTTATAAAACCAAGTAATAAGGTGCTGTCCTTCTCCCATGGTGTGCATCGTACTTATTACTGCATGGATTGGTGGCTCTGCCTCAATCACACCCCACAGTAATCTGAGGGCCCCCACTAACTGTGTATGTAAAAGGTACTGATCCGGCTGAATATTATAATCCTGTCATATTTGGTCAAACTGCAGTACATTTGGGTCTTGGAACAAGTTCCCAACCGTGTCGATAGAATGTTTATGCCAGCTAGCCAAATGGTCAGGGGAAAGTGTCCTAAAGGACCAGACAAACCCTGAATAGGGAACAATTTGTTTTGTGAGCTGCAGCACACTTGTCACACATTTCTTAGCAAACCACTCAAGGGGTGTCCACAAATGGAGTAGTTTCACTGTGGGGTGTAGAAATCGGTGTATTATATACAAAGGGAAGGGCCCATCCACTGTACTGGTTTCATAAAGAGTGTTTCCTGATAACCATCTGGCTACCCATTAGAGTTGTGCAGCAAGATAATATGCCTCAAGAGACGGCACCCCTAAGCCTCTGTTTCTCACAGGAAATTGAAGCTTATTTAAGGATAATCTAAGTCTCTGGTTACCCCAGAGTGGATCCTCTTATGCCCGATCCAGATCCACGAAGAATTGATGTTTAGGAAATACTGGAACATTGACAAAGTAGTATAGCAGACGAGGAAGGACGATCATTTTAGAAAGTGCGTCTCTCCCCACTAAAGGTAGTGGTTACCTCTGCCAAAACCGCATTTGTGATTTGAGGGCCATCGCTGCTTGTTGCAGATTACCTTCAAATAGTTCCTGCTGAGAGTGATAAAGACAGAGCCCAAGATATCTAACCGCTGTGGCTGGCCAAGTCAATGCATCTCCACCAAGTCGGATTACCTACTGTGAAGCTTAGTGACTAAAAGGGAAAGCATAAGATTTCCCCCAATTCACCCATAACCCCACAACCTGCTCAAAATCTTGGAAAGCTGCCGAGATGGGGCCCACATCGCAGGATGCGTCCCGGTGATATAATAACACATCATCTGCATATAGGGACACTACATATACCACATCATCCAGAGGGATGATGCAACATTGTTCCCCCAATTGTAGTCTCTGTGCCAAAGGCTCCATCGCAAGAGTAAACATGATTGGAGAAAGAGGACACATCTGCAGTGTTCCTCTGCCTACAGAAAATGAGTTTGAAATTAACTTCCCTAGACGCAATACAATAATTTTGTGTAGGCTAAGAGATGCCGTCCTGACCACATGGCCCTTAGAGCACTAAACAGGTACTTCTATGACCCGGATCAAAGGCCTTTTCAAGATCTAATATAAGACATGCCACTAGGGGATAACGGAGAGAGGACTGGTCCATAACATGAAAAAGTTGTCTGATATTATTTGATGTATTACGTCCCAGGGCCCCTTACCTGTACAATTTCAGTGATTGGTGGACTTAGTACTTCCTGGCGAACCAACCAAGCAAGCACGCACCCAGGTTTATCACCCGTTGCATGAATCAAAGTGGTGTATTCCCTATAATTATAGCAGTGGACCTGTTCTGTCAGTGCTGGGTAACGTGCTTTAGCGGCAGTCAAAGCGCGATGGATTACCTCATCTGGGGGATGCCGATTGTCCGTGCTCGCAACCTTCTACTCCAATGTTTTCAAGTCCCGACTCAGCTCTCTGCAAACCGCAGCTATATTCTGCATACAGAAGCCCCTGGTGCCACCTTAAAGGAGTCCCATTTTATAGCCCGGGAAGTTGCAGTAGCGTGATTATCTGCAAAGCAGTTGGTAATATGTATTCGCTGTGCCTCACGGAAGGCTGCATCATCTAATGTATCTTTTGGGAGTCACCATGTAGGAACCAGGTGATGTGGCATACCCCATCTGATGTCTACAAAATGGGCCACGTTGTCAGAGATCACTCGCCCAAGATAATCGGAAAATGCCACCCGCAGGATAAGGTCTAGGGAGCAGAGAAAATGGTCTAGTCGGACGTAGAGGTCATGTGGGGCTGAGTAAGGAGAATATAGATGCAAGTCAAAGTTATGAGTTCTCCATGCATCTAAGAGGGGCCACTGCTGGGTCCACTGTGCAAACTGCTGTGAATGCTGAAGGGCTTGGGCACTGAGAAGCAGAGGGAGCGAGCGATCCAGGGAGAGATCTAGGACGCTATTATAGTCCCCCCAATATCCACGGGATACCCACCCATTGCTCTAGGACCCCGGATACTGTAGCCCAAAAGTAGGGGTGGGCCAGTGCTTAATTTGAGTCTGTGGTTTCCGGTGCTAGGCACCGGCACTTAATTGTTAACACCGGAGCTTGACAGCCTGCCACAAGGTGGCACTGTCTGGCTAATTTAGAGATTCAATATACAATCAAAATGACTATTATGTGCCGCCCAAGCCATTCTCATAGCTTTAGGGGCCTGAAATAGTACGAACTGTCACACTTGTAAGAGTGTGATGGTTAGTAGGTGTGTTGTTACTATCACTGGCAGCATAGGCATAGCAGGAGCAATGTGTGGTGCAAGCTGCAGTGGCCTCCTGACGAGAGCCCTGACACTTATTTTTTTACAAATTAAGCATTGGGTGGGCGGTGGACTCCGCTCCACCTGCGACGTTCACAGAGTTTTTGCAACTCCGTGCTCCAAGCGCGGAGTTTGGTAAAAAAACCTCCGCAACCACCGGTGGAGCGGAGTGTACCTGCACATTGGCGTCGCTCAGTCACTCCCCCCTACTCATTTCACTGCAGCCACATAAGAGGGTCTCATAACAGGAGACACCTAGCAGCACACTACAAAAGCTAGAACTCTAGCCTCCCAACCACTAGTGGCACACATGTGAGGACGCGCAGACGTCATGCTACTGCAGTAAAACCTCTGCACTGATGGCATTGGCTGACTCCATTAAAACGTCCGATGTCATCAACTTGGGCGTGGCCTGCCCAATCCTAGATGACCGCTCCGTGTGCCGAGAAAAGCGAGAAGGGGGAGGCTGTTGGTTTATCCGTCTCATAGATGGATCAAGAAAGACAGGCTCCCCGACGCCATTGCAGTCATTCCTGTCATCTATCTTTGGTAGGTGGGTGTGTGCTGGTATTGTGGGGGCGGGGGGGGTAACAGGGGTGGTCAGCTAACACACAATCCGGTTGTACACTGTGTTTTTGCATAGCCCATGTGGCGGCCTCCCACTGCCTCTGGATTAACAGAGACACGCAGGTACTCAGTGATGTTTGTGTGGTTTGCCTCAATGGAGGGAGCATTTATGTGGTCTAATCTGCCTGCTGGGTTTCTTCTGCTGCTAATGCCATGCAGTCATGGTATTATAGTTGTCTGGCACTGGATCTGTAGGACTACGGGGGGAATTACATCTACACCATGAATGGATACTCCCATTAGTGTCATCACGATGTGCCTCTTACAAGCCTGTCAAGTAGGGCAGTCCAGGATTGTGTCAAAGGTATGGGTGACGGAACTGGTTTTTAATTGTGTTGTGCAGCAGTGAATCACGGTGGCCAAACACTACTCCGCCTGCTCGTGGGATTTGACGGAGTTGTTTGGTAACTCCACGGAATTCCGAGAAGTGAAAATCCGTGAGCTCCATCCAGGCCTACCCAAGAGTCCCCTTGCTCAGATTATGGGGCATATATACATCCTAAAATAACTGATTGACCATCTAGTCAGCCTACTGCAAACACATAACTACCTTCCCTATCAATCTCCATTCGGAGACATTGAAAGGGTGTTCCTGGATGGATCCATTGTAAGGCTCCCCATGCATAAGAGGAGTATATGGTACCATAAATTTGGCCCACCAGCATTTACTGAGCTGCTGCAGTTCTACGTCAATGAGATTTGTCTCTTGCAAGAAACAGATATGTGCCTGCTGTCGCTTAATGTATGCGTATATGGAATATTGGCGCAGTGCCGAGTGCAGTCCCCGCACATTCAGGGTCAGGAATCTAGTGCTACGTTGACAATCCATGTTGCCATTGCCAGTAGGGTAAACAGCCCCCCACTCCACCCTCGGTCCCATCCGCCCCCTGTATTTGTTCACGTGTTTAATTCTGTATTGCTTGTGCTTATAGGTAATAACAGTGGGGTATAACCAATAACAATCTAAACAAAACAGAGCCTGCAGACAAAAACTGCACGCCCAAGCATATGTACTGAAAGCATACACTCAAAATGGGGGGAAGTTTCAGTTCACTGGGTAGTGATGAAATTCAAAGAGGGGGAGTTGACCAGCAGATCTGAAAACTATATCACGCTACATCTGTATAAGTTAATATAGTACATTATACTCAACAGGGTATGTTATGTAGGCCTGTGAATCTTGGGAATCGGAGTATTATAGCAAGTCCTCTGCCATTTGTGGCATGACGATAGGGCCAATCAAAAGCCCCCCCATGACTTGAACCCACAGAGTTCATCTCGTCATCACTTGAGGCTGCACTTTGTAAGTGTGGTGTAAGGTTGAGGAACAACATAAAGCATAAGCAGCCTCTATGGTAGATGTTTGGCTCTGTCGCAACTCATTTGAGGATGGTAATCTGGTAATATCCCTAACTTTTTTACGACTACCATTTCCTCTGCCCTCGCGCCGACCATGCCACGATGCTTGATTACTAATCTTCGGGGGATGGCAGCTCCCCTCAAAGTGGGTTTCCACCCATTCCCAGGCTGACTCTGAATCCAAAAAGAAGTGAGTATGTTGTTCATGTACTATTTGCAGCTTCGCTGAGAACATTAAAGAGTATTGAACATTTAGTTCTGGAAGATGTCATTTCTCGGGTAGAAAATTAGTGCACCGCCGTTGGGTCAAGAGGGTGTAATCAGGGAAAATAGAAACACGACTGTTCTAGTAAATCAGCAGAGCAGCATGTCTGGCATCTTGTAGAATTGCATCCCTATCCTTAAAATGAAGCAGCTTTGCGACTATTGGGCGCAGAGGTGTCCCCGGTCGGGGCCTACGTGCAGGTACTCTGTGTACCCTTTCCATTGAAAAATAAGGGGAGGGGTCAGTGCTGGTGTAAAAGTCTTCACCAATTCTTCCAGAAAGTCAATCATACTCCGGATCCCTCTGAACCCTCCTGCATGCCCACAACCCGGATGTTATTTCTACGGGCTCTACCTTCGGCATCCTCTGCCCGGAACTCCATTTGTGGCATTCTATCCTGTAGGTCGTGAGTAATCATTACTTGGTCTGCTAGCCACAGCGTTATGTCTGAGATATTACGTTTAGCTTCTGTAACCCTGCAGCTAGTTTCCGTTGGTCTTCACGAAGGAGGCCAAAGTCTGCACGGATCTCTCCAATATGCGACTCAACTGAGGCACGGGAAGTCTCAATAGCTTGTAGTATGACATCAAACTTATCAGTAGAATCTTGAGTTAGCTGGCTTTGCTCAGATCCTTGGTTACAACAGTCTGGTGAGTGCAGTGTTGGCGACGGTGGCCGTGATTGGCCTCTATGTGCTTTGATTCTACCCATGATGATTGGATTTAGCTGCTGTGCCCTTCGTAATCTTCTCTTCGTAATTATGTTGGTGATATCAGCTTTAATATACGTTGTGCAATGGATCACTTGTGTTTCAACAGCTGCCTTTCTATTAAATGTTTAAAATGCTACAAGACAATGTGGATTTCAAAGTGTAGACCAGCTTTTTACTTTCTCCGTATGGCAGCAGACCCTGTAGTTTACCTTGCAGTGGGTAGTTATATTTTTTTAAAGTGCAATATGTTGGCGTATTTCCATGAATTTTGAAATGACTATTGTATTTATGATTCTGTTTTTATGTATTCATTGTAACCCAATTGTGTTTCACGTGTCCTGATTTTTTGCTCTTTTAGGGCTATCCTTTTAAAAACCGAATAAAGAAATGAATGATGATGATGTGGATTCATATTGTGTACACTGTTTGGGTATGACTTAAGGCCTTCAGCGAGCTTGGTCTTATAGCAATACAGCATCAATATGCAGTATTCAACAATAGCATTTTTTCAACGCAGACACAAATCATTCAGTGCAGCAATGATGATGCTATAATTTTGTTACTATGTAACGTGACCAATGCATGACAAGAACTCACATCTGCTTAGCATGGCATCTGGCCCATTGCGCAGAGAACATCTATGTCTGTGTTTGACAAAGGTGCAACCCTGAAAATGAAAGCTGGTCAGGATGGCAACTGATGCTGAAGAACAAATCCTGGAATTCAACAAGATCTTAAAGTGTCACTCTGCATTTGTTGTTCAAACTGTGAGGGGTGCCACTTATGAACTCTCTAGTGAGGTGATAAGGTCATCAGTTGTGGAAGAAGATAAGTAGCCTGCCACAGGCAACACATAAGACCCCCAGGTGGAACCAGAGCATTAATGCCCAAATGGCAAAATCCCAAGGAGACAGACAGCGTTCTAAATGGATCACTGATGTATTTGAAGTTGTGCACATTATTACCCCCAAAGGATCTCAGGCCAGGAGGGTGGCATATCTTTGTCTGGGATTCATTATAAACCATAATGGAGCAGGCTAGGTAAGACAGTCAAATAGCTCCACAGCACAGTGTGCAGTGGAAAGGAGGACTATGAATCCTGCAATGGAAGCAATGGATGTCACTCCCAGTGGAAACTGTCTCACAGCTCTATACTAAGGTTCTGTGCATAGGTCCATGTCAGGGGCATAGCCATCAGTAGTGCAGCAAATGCAATGGCACTGGGCCCAGGGGTATTAAGTGTCCAATGAACTCAAAATGATTGTTTTTTTTTTACTGTGCAGCCAGTGGACAAGGGTGAGGGGACACTTTTACTTTGCATCAGGTCTCATAGAACCATTGATGTGCTACTTGCCTCTCTTCCATGGGCCTTGCAGGCATATTCTAGAGCTGTGAGACCTGAGAGATGCCCCCCCTCCCCAGGGCCTTGCAGCCAGCTGTGACTGGACACTCCGGAAAGAAGGCCCCAGCCCATGAGCTTAGCAGTGCAGGAGTATGGCAGTGAGGCTCATGGGGGCCTCTCTCAAATATGTAGCTATCACTAGTGCAGCAGATGCAGCGGCACCAGGGCTCATGGATGTTAGGGACCCAATGTACCCAGACTATGGCTGTGTTTTACTATCCCATTAAGACTAATGGGGTAACCCAGTATCCCACAGAACCTGGGAAATTTAGTGGTATGTAAAAACAATTGGTTCTGCACTATTTCTTTTACAAAAATTATTTAATATCCTGTATCACTAGGATTTTGACGAATAAATTGTGCAAAGCAACAAATTAACAAATGGCAAACAAAATGACACCAACAAGAAATGAAATTAAGCACGGTATATTGTCAATCATATAGCGTGAAGTGATGCAAATAATACCATATCAAGGGAACACACAGGACTGTCATGTAACATATACATTTAACGAAAAAAATAAAAGATTAACAAAGTGTATCAGGACTGTAATACATTAAATGTGAAAGACATTACACAGATTAACATAAAATACATAAATGACTCAATATGGTGTCTGTGGAAAACATATATATGTTGGAACAGATATCCTTTTTAGCTTGGATGTGTAGTCTGCTCGACAAAGGAAAGGAGCACCTCTAATTATTGTCAACGTTACAACCAATTAAGGTTATGTGTTTATATCAAACATCACCACGGGTTGTCTTCAGGACTGGGAAACGAAAAAACAGCCTGTAATTGGCACATTTTGAACAGTAACCCTGAGGACAAAGAAAAAATACCTAAGCCTCTCTTCGCCCACCGCAGGAACAAAAATATCAAAGATCTAATTACCAATTCTCGGTTCACGGAGGGTACTCCATTTATTCAAAAAACTATTGCTGGAGCTGCACCTGTGACAGGCACATACAAATGTTCGAGATGTAAAGCATGTGACACTATTATGGAGGGAGCAACTTACAATCATCAAGGCTACACTATCAGACCGCGTAAATTTTCAAACTGCAAGACTAAAAATGTTATATACCTCCTCATATGCCCATGTAACCTGGGCTATGTGGGAGAGACTTCGCGTTCTTTTAGCACCCGTCTCACCGAACACCGCTCTGCTATTCATACGTCCAAAACGAATGCCCCTTTAGTCAAACACTATATGGAACATCAACATAGACCAACTGATATCCGTTGGTTTATAATTGAGAATCTAGACTCGACAGGCGGCACCAAGACTGATGAAATTCGCAAAAAACGTGAGGTTTATTGGATTTTTAGCCACACATAAAAAAGGACTGAACAATGATATTCCGTGGGAAAACGCCATTCGGTATAATTCCACTTGACCTTTTTGATATGTTTAACCTTCTTTGACATTAGTTTAGGCCGCTATTTCATCTTAGTCCTTCTGTGTTCTCAGATTTAATACCCTTTTGAGGATACAATTGTGATTTTTTCTTCATGATTTTTTACTGTTAATATTTTATATTTTAAAAAAAAAAGATTTTTGAACATTTTCGGTACTTTGCTATTCATAATTAAGGTCACTTTCTGTGTTCTATTGATTCTTTGATTTTTATGTCCGCCTATGAGGTTAGCGGTCTAGTGGATTGTCAGGCCCTCTCTATTTGTACCATAGAAACTACATTGTACTCTCTATACGGCACGACTCTATTGCCACGTTGACGTTAGCGTAGGCACGTTTAGGCCTGCCATATATTTCGCGCTGACATCGGTACACTCTTCTATCGGAAGAAGACTATGCGGACGCCATCCTTGCCGTCTCTGTGAGTTACAGCCTGACTCCTTACATTTTATTCGTATGTCCCTTGCATACGTCCTCGGCCTTTTGCCAGTACCGCATAATTATTATCTGTGGCATAACAGTTCGTTTCCTTCAGTTACGTTTAGTCACACCTACCTGTAGTATAAGTATACTTATTGCCACAGTTCTTTCGGGCACGAAGTGTTTTTTAACTAATATTTGTATAAAAGTCTCTTAGAGGACAATTATACATTTATGCTATTGGGGCGTTAACTTTTAGTTTTAATCAGTTTTGGCGCTTGCCATACAGACACGCAGACATTGTCTGAACATGTTATGTCTCTTTATTTTCTTCTAATTAGATAGAGGCGACGAGTGAACGTTTTTTCCTCATTGACGACACATCTACCTCATTTCTATTGATAATTCTCTTTTGCATACGCATTGAAATTGACATCAAGTTCTCAAGGTATTATCGTTCTCAGCTTTTCTAGTTTTTCATTTCAAAGTCTTTAATCTGTAGCATGGTTGGCAACTGTGCATTCATTACCTCCCACAGATACTCGCGGCGTGAGCCTTCCTCTTGAAGCTCCTTGGTAAGGTGACTTGAGCTCAAGCACCACTAAAGCACTACTCTCCATTTCCGCGAGACCTTCTGCAACACCTTCAGGTGATTTATGGCATCAATGAGTAGTTCTTAGTGCACTTTCCTACACTATGTTCCCTTCTCCTTAATATATATGTATTTTTGTGTTCTGTAGACCTATCGAATCATCAATCTTCTCCTTTTGCGTTTTATCTATTATCTACAAGCTGTCTACATATCAAGTGGACTTAGCGTCTCTTGCAGGTAATTATTCGTATATACCTGGTTGCAAATTCTCTCTTGCTTTGTTTTCTCTATGTCCACCATCCTTATTGGACGGTCTTTATTGTAGAATCATCTATCCATGATAGTCCATATTCAGCGTTTAGCTTCTGGTCTTCTTTCATTTTGGTAAGTTCAATCTACTTGCAGCTTTGGGTCCATAGGTTGTTTCTGGAATGCATAATTACTATTGCACAGATTTTATTTTACACAATTATTTTTGCATTTGCACTCTTTTATCACTATATCAGGTGTATAATTATGGGTTTTTTTCACTCACTTTTATATTCTTTTCACGGTTAGCACTCTTTATCTTTATATCTTTTTTCCTTTTCATTATCATTTCTCTATGTATGGAGTTCTCTTTTTTGTATGTAATTGTACAGCCCTCATCCTTACATAGCCTCAGTGTACTTTTTTGTCTTAGGTGTGATTTATGTCTTTTCATTGTACAGATATCTATGTGGCTCTTCCTGAAGAAGGCGTCCTGTACGCCGAAATGCGCGTAGAGAAAAACCATACATCTACAAAGTTCAGCCACACGTGGTTCACACCACTAGAATATTTATCTTGTCTTGTATAATTTTTGGGTAATTCGTTTTATGATTTTGTCTATATTGACCATTTCAGTAATTTGTCAAATGTGTATATATTGTTGTATTGTATGTTATGTTATTCATGCTCTACTATGGCTGTTCATGTCAAATTTTTTAATTTTATATGAATAAAATGAAATATTTTTAACTTATTTTTGTAGTACACTGAGTCTATATAGATATTATTTCCCTATGTATAGGACTTGATTTTCAAGTGGTCCCAAGTTGCTTAGGAATGTTACTCTATTAAGAGCAGCCTCAATAGTAGGCATCCTGTTCAAACAATAAATCAGGGAAAAGGCCCTTGAGCTTTGAGAATTGGGATTTTTGGGTCCCCAGGGAATCTTCCTCAGGGATGGTGTGTAATGGTAGAGCCAAAGATTAGACTCCCATGAGAATACAGCGTAATGGCCAATAGCTCAGAGATCCGAAACGGATTCTCATATCGGGTGCATAAGTGAATATATCACGCTCTTGCCGGCCGGGGAAGCAAATAAAAAAGGATATCTGCTCCAACATATATATGTTTTCCACGGATTTTCTTGTTGGTGTCATTTTGTTTTCCATTTGTTAATTTGTTGCTTTGCACAATTTATTTGTCAAAATCCTAGTGATACAGTGTTTTACTATCCAGCATCCTTTTCTAGCATCAGGGTCCATGGCTACATTATTATGCCACAGGTCCCTTCTCCCATGCACCACACAGCCATGATCCAGAGCTGTGAAGTCCGGGACAGGGCCATCCTCCCTTAGGCCCCAGCACTGAGAGACCCAAGGCAGGGAACCTGCTGTCCTGGGCCTTGGAGCACTGGTCCATGGCTGCAGTGCCCAAGGCAAGAGGCTCCTCTGAAGGACGTAACTATCAATAGTGCAGCCAGTGCAGTGGCACCGTGGCCTCAAGGAGTTATGAGTCCAATACGCCCAAAATATGACTGTATTTTACTGTCCACAAAAAAGTATACAAAAAGTGGAGGATGAAAAGCTTGGATTAATATCAGACACTGATATTTACTTACGGCACCGCATCCCAGTCCATTGTTATTTTCCACAACATGCCACCTCAGTTTCGACCTAGACATATGAAAATCAGTCTTGACCCTGCTCCAATGGGAACAGTCCAGACCAATCTGCCAGGCCGGGTCCTCCTTGAATTGGAATGCAAGCCCTAGTTAGGGCTCATCAGCCACGTATAGCTTGGTTCCAGTGACACAGTGTGGACGGGATCCACGTCTGGGCATACCCATCCCACTTAGGGTCACACACTAAAGTATACAAAACAGTGATGGATGGAATGCTTGAATTAATCTCAGGCAATATTGAGGCTAGTTTCCCCCTGAAATAAATTGAGGCCCACCATAGGGGCCTCACCCCAATTTGAAGACCTCTGCTTACACCATTTGTCTTTATATTTTGTGCACTTCCAATTTGAGAGATTTTACTTATTTGATGAGGCAAGGATTTCTTGTTCTATATTGTTATATCCCAAGAAGTTCTGTTGAGATTTTCTGATCTTTTGCTCTTACTTAGACATGAAAATACTGTCCATGACAGTAAAATACTGACCAGACGCAACCTTAGAGGCCCTGCCTCCCACTCCTGGGCCTTGCAGCAATAGTCCAGCACTGTGAGGCCCAAGAAAATGGGTTGGTTAGTGGGCCAGGCTCACAGCAATATTTAATTGCATTTGAAAGTGTGCTTTCCAGGTGTTGTTCAAAATATGGAGAAATCAAATGAAAGGAGCTGTATCTCAAATATGTTAACTGAATCTGCATAATTCTAATTTACAAAATAAAATGCACTCTGGATCCATGTAAATGTATACTAATTATTAGTATCAGAACATTTAAAGGATTCAGAGGACTTTGATAGAAGGGTTGTAGCCATGGCTCACGGCACAAGACATCAAATCCTTTTAGCCTACATATGATTGTATTCTGGTAGTTTCTAGTATTTTACAATGACTAGGGCGATGCCTTTAATAGAAGTCAGCGATACCAAAGGGGATGATGGACGGAGCGTTTGAGCAAATCAAACACTCACCCCCAGTCAACTGATCTGGGTTTAATCCATCATCATTCTTTAGCTCACTCCACCACCCCAGTTCAGACATGGCCATATGCAAATCAGTCTGACCCTGTGCCTCATGGGAACAGTCCAGCCAGAACTGCCAAGCCATGTCTTCCCTGGACCGGAAACAAGCATCCTGGGACCGGTTTCTGGCTATTCAGCTGTCATCAGCCAAGCTAGCTTGAATCCAGTGGCAAAGTGAGCAAGGGACCCACGTCTGGGCATACCCTGCCAACTTAGGGCGAACAAAGCGATACCAAAGGGGATGATGGACGGAGCGTTTGAGCAAATCAAACACTCACCCCCAGTCAACTGATCTGGGTTTAATCCATCATCATTCTTTAGCTCACTACACCACCCCAGTTCAGACATGGCCATATGCAAATCAGTCTGACCCTGTGCCTCATGGGAACAGTCCAGCCCGAACTGCCAAACCATGTCTTCCCTGGACCGGAAACAAGCATCCTGGGACCGGTTTCTGGCTATTCAGCCGTCATCAGCCAAGCTAGCTTGAATCCAGTGGCAAAGTGAGCAAGGGACCCACGTCTGGGCATACCCTGCCAACTTAGGGCGAACAAAGCGATACCAAAGGGGATGATGGACGGAGCGTTTGAGCAAATCAAACACTCACCCCCAGTCAACTGATCTGGGTTTAATCCATCATCATTCTTTAGCTCACTCCACCACCCCAGTTCAGACATGGCCATATGCAAATCAGTCTGACCCTGTGCCTCATGGGAACAGTCCAGCCCGAACTGCCAAGCCATGTCTTCCCTGGACCGGAAACAAGCTTCCTGGGACCGGTTTCTGGCTATTCAGCCGTCATCAGCCAAGCTAGCTTGAATCCAGTGGCAAAGTGAGCAAGGGACCCACGTCTGGGCATACCCTGCCAACATAGGGCGAACAAAGCGATACCAAAGGGGATGATGGACGGAGCGTTTGAGCAAATCAAACACTCACCCCCAGTCAACTGATCTGGGTTTAATCCATCATCATTCTTTAGCTCACTCCACCACCCCAGTTCAGACATGGCCATATGCAAATCAGTCTGACCCTGTACCTCATGGGAACAGTCCAGCCCGAACTGCCAAGCCATGTCTTCCCTGGACCGGAAACAAGCATCCTGGGACCGGTTTCTGGCTATTCAGCCGTCATCAGCCAAGCTAGCTTGAATCCAGTGGCAAAGTGAGCAAGGGACCCACGTCTGGGCATACCCTGCCAACTTAGGGCGAACAAAGCGATACCAAAGGGGATGATGGACGGAGCGTTTGAGCAAATCAAACACTCACCCCCAGTCAACTGATCTGGGTTTAATCCATCATCATTCTTTAGCTCACTCCACCACCCCAGTTCAGACATGGCCATATGCAAATCAGTCTGACCCTGTGCCTCATGGGAACAGTCCAGCCCGAACTGCCAAGCCATGTCTTCCCTGGACCGGAAACAAGCATCCTGGGACCGGTTTCTGGCTATTCAGCCGTCATCAGCCAAGCTAGCTTGAATCCAGTGGCAAAGTGAGCAAGGGACCCACGTCTGGGCATACCCTGCCAACTTAGGGCGAACAAAGCGATACCAAAGGGGATGATGGACGGAGCGTTTGAGCAAATCAAACACTCACCCCCAGTCAACTGATCTGGGTTTAATCCATCATCATTCTTTAGCTCACTCCACCACCCCAGTTCAGACATGGCCATATGCAAATCAGTCTGACCCTGTGCCTCATGGGAACAGTCCAGCCCGAACTGCCAAGCCATGTCTTCCCTGGACCGGAAACAAGCATCCTGGGACCGGTTTCTGGCTATTCAGCCGTCATCAGCCAAGCTAGCTTGAATCCAGTGGCAAAGTGAGCAAGGGACCCACGTCTGGGCATACCCTGCCAACTTAGGGCGAACAAAGCGATACCAAAGGGGATGATGGACGGAGCGTTTGAGCAAATCAAACACTCACCCCCAGTCAACTGATCTGGGTTTAATCCATCATCATTCTTTAGCTCACTCCACCACCCCAGTTCAGACATGGCCATATGCAAATCAGTCTGACCCTGTGCCTCATGGGAACAGTCCAGCCCGAACTGCCAAGCCATGTCTTCCCTGGACCGGAAACAAGCATCCTGGGACCGGTTTCTGGCTATTCAGCCGTCATCAGCCAAGCTAGCTTGAATCCAGTGGCAAAGTGAGCAAGGGACCCACGTCTGGGCATACCCTGCCAACTTAGGGCGAACAAAGCGATACCAAAGGGGATGATGGACGGAGCGTTTGAGCAAATCAAACACTCACCCCCAGTCAACTGATCTGGGTTTAATCCATCATCATTCTTTAGCTCACTCCACCACCCCAGTTCAGACATGGCCATATGCAAATCAGTCTGACCCTGTGCCTCATGGGAACAGTCCAGCCCGAACTGCCAAGCCATGTCTTCCCTGGACCGGAAACAAGCATCCTGGGACCGGTTTCTGGCTATTCAGCCGTCATCAGCCAAGCTAGCTTGAATCCAGTGGCAAAGTGAGCAAGGGACCCACGTCTGGGCATACCCTGCCAACTTAGGGCGAACAAAGCGATACCAAAGGGGATGATGGACGGAGCGTTTGAGCAAATCAAACACTCACCCCCAGTCAACTGATCTGGGTTTAATCCATCATCATTCTTTAGCTCACTCCACCACCCCAGTTCAGACATGGCCATATGCAAATCAGTCTGACCCTGTGCCTCATGGGAACAGTCCAGCCCGAACTGCCAAGCCATGTCTTCCCTGGACCGGAAACAAGCATCCTGGGACCGGTTTCTGGCTATTCAGCCGTCATCAGCCAAGCTAGCTTGAATCCAGTGGCAAAGTGAGCAAGGGACCCACGTCTGGGCATACCCTGCCAACTTAGGGCGAACAAAGCGATACCAAAGGGGATGATGGACGGAGCGTTTGAGCAAATCAAACACTCACCCCCAGTCAACTGATCTGGGTTTAATCCATCATCATTCTTTAGCTCACTCCACCACCCCAGTTCAGACATGGCCATATGCAAATCAGTCTGACCCTGTGCCTCATGGGAACAGTCCAGCCCGAACTGCCAAGCCATGTCTTCCCTGGACCGGAAACAAGCATCCTGGGACCGGTTTCTGGCTATTCAGCCGTCATCAGCCAAGCTAGCTTGAATCCAGTGGCAAAGTGAGCAAGGGACCCACGTCTGGGCATACCCTGCCAACTTAGGGCGAACAAAGCGATACCAAAGGGGATGATGGACGGAGCGTTTGAGCAAATCAAACACTCACCCCCAGTCAACTGATCTGGGTTTAATCCATCATCATTCTTTAGCTCACTCCACCACCCCAGTTCAGACATGGCCATATGCAAATCAGTCTGACCCTGTGCCTCATGGGAACAGTCCAGCCCGAACTGCCAAGCCATGTCTTCCCTGGACCGGAAACAAGCATCCTGGGACCGGTTTCTGGCTATTCAGCCGTCATCAGCCAAGCTAGCTTGAATCCAGTGGCAAAGTGAGCAAGGGACCCACGTCTGGGCATACCCTGCCAACTTAGGGCGAACAAAGCGATACCAAAGGGGATGATGGACGGAGCGTTTGAGCAAATCAAACACTCACCCCCAGTCAACTGATCTGGGTTTAATCCATCATCATTCTTTAGCTCACTCCACCACCCCAGTTCAGACATGGCCATATGCAAATCAGTCTGACCCTGTGCCTCATGGGAACAGTCCAGCCCGAACTGCCAAGCCATGTCTTCCCTGGACCGGAAACAAGCATCCTGGGACCGGTTTCTGGCTATTCAGCCGTCATCAGCCAAGCTAGCTTGAATCCAGTGGCAAAGTGAGCAAGGGACCCACGTCTGGGCATACCCTGCCAACTTAGGGCGAACAAAGCGATACCAAAGGGGATGATGGACGGAGCGTTTGAGCAAATCAAACACTCACCCCCAGTCAACTGATCTGGGTTTAATCCATCATCATTCTTTAGCTCACTCCACCACCCCAGTTCAGACATGGCCATATGCAAATCAGTCTGACCCTGTGCCTCATGGGAACAGTCCAGCCCGAACTGCCAAGCCATGTCTTCCCTGGACCGGAAACAAGCATCCTGGGACCGGTTTCTGGCTATTCAGCCGTCATCAGCCAAGCTAGCTTGAATCCAGTGGCAAAGTGAGCAAGGGACCCACGTCTGGGCATACCCTGCCAACTTAGGGCGAACAAAGCGATACCAAAGGGGATGATGGACGGAGCGTTTGAGCAAATCAAACACTCACCCCCAGTCAACTGATCTGGGTTTAATCCATCATCATTCTTTAGCTCACTCCACCACCCCAGTTCAGACATGGCCATATGCAAATCAGTCTGACCCTGTGCCTCATGGGAACAGTCCAGCCCGAACTGCCAAGCCATGTCTTCCCTGGACCGGAAACAAGCATCCTGGGACCGGTTTCTGGCTATTCAGCCGTCATCAGCCAAGCTAGCTTGAATCCAGTGGCAAAGTGAGCAAGGGACCCACGTCTGGGCATACCCTGCCAACTTAGGGCGAACAAAGCGATACCAAAGGGGATGATGGACGGAGCGTTTGAGCAAATCAAACACTCACCCCCAGTCAACTGATCTGGGTTTAATCCATCATCATTCTTTAGCTCACTCCACCACCCCAGTTCAGACATGGCCATATGCAAATCAGTCTGACCCTGTGCCTCATGGGAACAGTCCAGCCCGAACTGCCAAGCCATGTCTTCCCTGGACCGGAAACAAGCATCCTGGGACCGGTTTCTGGCTATTCAGCCGTCATCAGCCAAGCTAGCTTGAATCCAGTGGCAAAGTGAGCAAGGGACCCACGTCTGGGCATACCCTGCCAACTTAGGGCGAACAAAGCGATACCAAAGGGGATGATGGACGGAGCGTTTGAGCAAATCAAACACTCACCCCCAGTCAACTGATCTGGGTTTAATCCATCATCATTCTTTAGCTCACTCCACCACCCCAGTTCAGACATGGCCATATGCAAATCAGTCTGACCCTGTGCCTCATGGGAACAGTCCAGCCCGAACTGCCAAGCCATGTCTTCCCTGGACCGGAAACAAGCATCCTGGGACCGGTTTCTGGCTATTCAGCCGTCATCAGCCAAGCTAGCTTGAATCCAGTGGCAAAGTGAGCAAGGGACCCACGTCTGGGCATACCCTGCCAACTTAGGGCGAACAAAGCGATACCAAAGGGGATGATGGACGGAGCGTTTGAGCAAATCAAACACTCACCCCCAGTCAACTGATCTGGGTTTAATCCATCATCATTCTTTAGCTCACTCCACCACCCCAGTTCAGACATGGCCATATGCAAATCAGTCTGACCCTGTGCCTCATGGGAACAGTCCAGCCCGAACTGCCAAGCCATGTCTTCCCTGGACCGGAAACAAGCATCCTGGGACCGGTTTCTGGCTATTCAGCCGTCATCAGCCAAGCTAGCTTGAATCCAGTGGCAAAGTGAGCAAGGGACCCACGTCTGGGCATACCCTGCCAACTTAGGGCGAACAAAGCGATACCAAAGGGGATGATGGACGGAGCGTTTGAGCAAATCAAACACTCACCCCCAGTCAACTGATCTGGGTTTAATCCATCATCATTCTTTAGCTCACTCCACCACCCCAGTTCAGACATGGCCATATGCAAATCAGTCTGACCCTGTGCCTCATGGGAACAGTCCAGCCCGAACTGCCAAGCCATGTCTTCCCTGGACCGGAAACAAGCATCCTGGGACCGGTTTCTGGCTATTCAGCCGTCATCAGCCAAGCTAGCTTGAATCCAGTGGCAAAGTGAGCAAGGGACCCACGTCTGGGCATACCCTGCCAACTTAGGGCGAACAAAGCGATACCAAAGGGGATGATGGACGGAGCGTTTGAGCAAATCAAACACTCACCCCCAGTCAACTGATCTGGGTTTAATCCATCATCATTCTTTAGCTCACTCCACCACCCCAGTTCAGACATGGCCATATGCAAATCAGTCTGACCCTGTGCCTCATGGGAACAGTCCAGCCCGAACTGCCAAGCCATGTCTTCCCTGGACCGGAAACAAGCATCCTGGGACCGGTTTCTGGCTATTCAGCCGTCATCAGCCAAGCTAGCTTGAATCCAGTGGCAAAGTGAGCAAGGGACCCACGTCTGGGCATACCCTGCCAACTTAGGGCGAACAAAGCGATACCAAAGGGGATGATGGACGGAGCGTTTGAGCAAATCAAACACTCACCCCCAGTCAACTGATCTGGGTTTAATCCATCATCATTCTTTAGCTCACTCCACCACCCCAGTTCAGACATGGCCATATGCAAATCAGTCTGACCCTGTGCCTCATGGGAACAGTCCAGCCCGAACTGCCAAGCCATGTCTTCCCTGGACCGGAAACAAGCATCCTGGGACCGGTTTCTGGCTATTCAGCCGTCATCAGCCAAGCTAGCTTGAATCCAGTGGCAAAGTGAGCAAGGGACCCACGTCTGGGCATACCCTGCCAACTTAGGGCGAACAAAGCGATACCAAAGGGGATGATGGACGGAGCGTTTGAGCAAATCAAACACTCACCCCCAGTCAACTGATCTGGGTTTAATCCATCATCATTCTTTAGCTCACTCCACCACCCCAGTTCAGACATGGCCATATGCAAATCAGTCTGACCCTGTGCCTCATGGGAACAGTCCAGCCCGAACTGCCAAGCCATGTCTTCCCTGGACCGGAAACAAGCATCCTGGGACCGGTTTCTGGCTATTCAGCCGTCATCAGCCAAGCTAGCTTGAATCCAGTGGCAAAGTGAGCAAGGGACCCACGTCTGGGCATACCCTGCCAACTTAGGGCGAACAAAGCGATACCAAAGGGGATGATGGACGGAGCGTTTGAGCAAATCAAACACTCACCCCCAGTCAACTGATCTGGGTTTAATCCATCATCATTCTTTAGCTCACTCCACCACCCCAGTTCAGACATGGCCATATGCAAATCAGTCTGACCCTGTGCCTCATGGGAACAGTCCAGCCAGAACTGCCAAGCCATGTCTTCCCTGGACCGGAAACAAGCATCCTGGGACCGGTTTCTGGCTATTCAGCCGTCATCAGCCAAGCTAGCTTGAATCCAGTGGCAAAGTGAGCAAGGGACCCACGTCTGGGCATACCCTGCCAACTTAGGGCGAACAAAGCGATACCAAAGGGGATGATGGACGGAGCGTTTGAGCAAATCAAACACTCACCCCCAGTCAACTGATCTGGGTTTAATCCATCATCATTCTTTAGCTCACTCCACCACCCCAGTTCAGACATGGCCATATGCAAATCATTCTGACCCTGTGCCTCATGGGAACAGTCCAGCCCGAACTGCCAAGCCATGTCTTCCCTGGACCGGAAACAAGCATCCTGGGACCGGTTTCTGGCTATTCAGCCGTCATCAGCCAAGCTAGCTTGAATCCAGTGGCAAAGTGAGCAAGGGACCCACGTCTGGGCATACCCTGCCAACTTAGGGCGAACAAAGCGATACCAAAGGGGATGATGGACGGAGCGTTTGAGCAAATCAAACACTCACCCCCAGTCAACTGATCTGGGTTTAATCCATCATCATTCTTTAGCTCACTCCACCACCCCAGTTCAGACATGGCCATATGCAAATCAGTCTGACCCTGTGCCTCATGGGAACAGTTCAGCCCGAACTGCCAAGCCATGTCTTCCCTGGACCGGAAACAAGCATCCTGGGACCGGTTTCTGGCTATTCAGCCGTCATCAGCCAAGCTAGCTTGAATCCAGTGGCAAAGTGAGCAAGGGACCCACGTCTGGGCATACCCTGCCAACTTAGGGTGAATAAAGCGATACCAAAGGGGATGATGGACGGAGCGTTTGAGCAAATCAAACACTCACCCCCAGTCAACTGATCTGGGTTTAATCCATCATCATTCTTTAGCTCACTCCACCACCCCAGTTCAGACATGGCCATATGCAAATCAGTCTGACCCTGTGCCTCATGGGAACAGTCCAGCCCGAACTGCCAAGCCATGTCTTCCCTGGACCGGAAACAAGCATCCTGGGACCGGTTTCTGGCTATTCAGCCGTCATCAGCCAAGCTAGCTTGAATCCAGTGGCAAAGTGAGCAAGGGACCCACGTCTGGGCATACCCTGCCAACTTAGGGCGAACAAAGCGATACCAAAGGGGATGATGGACGGAGCGTTTGAGCAAATCAAACACTCACCCCCAGTCAACTGATCTGGGTTTAATCCATCATCATTCTTTAGCTCACTCCACCACCCCAGTTCAGACATGGCCATATGCAAATCAGTCTGACCCTGTGCCTCATGGGAACAGTCCAGCCCGAACTGCCAAGCCATGTCTTCCCTGGACCGGAAACAAGCATCCTGGGACCGGTTTCTGGCTATTCAGCCGTCATCAGCCAAGCTAGCTTGAATCCAGTGGCAAAGTGAGCAAGGGACCCACGTCTGGGCATACCCTGCCAACTTAGGGTGAACAAAGCGATACCAAAGGGGATGATGGACGGAGCGTTTGAGCAAATCAAACACTCACCCCCAGTCAACTGATCTGGGTTTAATCCATCATCATTCTTTAGCTCACTCCACCACCCCAGTTCAGACATGGCCATATGCAAATCAGTCTGACCCTGTGCCTCATGGGAACAGTCCAGCCCGAACTGCCAAGCCATGTCTTCCCTGGACCGGAAACAAGCATCCTGGGACCGGTTTCTGGCTATTCAGCCGTCATCAGCCAAGCTAGCTTGAATCCAGTGGCAAAGTGAGCAAGGGACCCACGTCTGGGCATACCCTGCCAACTTAGGGCGAACAAAGCGATACCAAAGGGGATGATGGACGGAGCGCTTGAGCAAATCAAACACTCACCCCCAGTCAACTGATCTGGGTTTAATCCATCATCATTCTTTAGCTCACTCCACCACCCCAGTTCAGACATGGCCATATGCAAATCAGTCTGACCCTGTGCCTCATGGGAACAGTCCAGCCCGAACTGCCAAGCCATGTCTTCCCTGGACCGGAAACAAGCATCCTGGGACCGGTTTCTGGCTATTCAGCCGTCATCAGCCAAGCTAGCTTGAATCCAGTGGCAAAGTGAGCAAGGGACCCACGTCTGGGCATACCCTGCCAACTTAGGGCGAACAAAGCGATACCAAAGGGGATGATGGACGGAGCGTTTGAGCAAATCAAACACTCACCCCCAGTCAACTGATCTGGGTTTAATCCATCATCATTCTTTAGCTCACTCCACCACCCCAGTTCAGACATGGCCATATGCAAATCAGTCTGACCCTGTGCCTCATGGGAACAGTCCAGCCCGAACTGCCAAGCCATGTCTTCCCTGGACCGGAAACAAGCATCCTGGGACCGGTTTCTGGCTATTCAGCCGTCATCAGCCAAGCTAGCTTGAATCCAGTGGCAAAGTGAGCAAGGGACCCACGTCTGGGCATTCCCTGCCAACTTAGGGCGAACAAAGCGATACCAAAGGGGATGATGGACGGAGCGTTTGAGCAAATCAAACACTCACCCCCAGTCAACTGATCTGGGGTTAATCCATCATCATTCTTTAGCTCACTCCACCACCCCAGTTCAGACATGGCCATATGCAAATCAGTCTGACCCTGTGCCTCATGGGAACAGTTCAGCCCGAACTGCCAAGCCATGTCTTCCCTGGACCGGAAACAAGCATCCTGGGACCAGTTTCTGGCTATTCAGCCTGTCATCAGCCAAGCTAGCTTGAATCTAGTGGGAAAGTGAGCAAGGGACCCACGTCTGGGCATACCCTGCCAACTTAGGGCGAACAAAGCGATACTAAAGGGGATGATGGACAGAGCGTTTGAGCAAATCAAACACTCACCCCCAGTCAACTGATCTGGGTTTAATCCATCATCATTCTTTAGCTCACTCCACCACCCCAGTTCAGACATGGCCATATGCAAATCAGTCTGACCCTGTGCCTCATGGGAACAGTCCAGCCCGAATAGAAGTCAAGCTGTTTTCAACTGCTTTATTGGCTTTCATATCTTTCTTGCACTTACCTGATCTTGCACTAGCTATCTGGGGAACCATCTTGGAATTTTAATTCACACTAGCCCCACATTAAGGGCATTCTATATGCTGCAGCACACCTCACTAGGTCATGAAGAAATATGACCACCTCATTCCACCATGATTGAACTCCACAGGTTCACCTTGCCAACCGCATAGTCTTCAAACCCAGCTGCATCATCTACAAATCCATCACAATGCATTAACAGTCAACAAACCAGCTACCTTTCCTATCACTCCTGGACTTTGCGCTTGTCATTGACCCCGTACAATGCTCCACTGCCTTTTGACTAGGTTTGCACTATATGACTGACACCCAGGCCCGGACTGGGAACCCAAAGCAGCCCTAGCAATTTTCTCAGACATCCCCTGGGAAAGCACTGCCAGACCCGGGGAGGCTGGAAATGCTTGCTTGCTGCTTTTGTTACTGTAGGAAGGTAGGATCCTTCTACATGGTTACCCCCACTTTTTGCCTGGTGCTATGCTGGTTTTTGACTAGTCTGACTGGGATCCTGCTAATTAGGACCCCAGTCTATCTGCTTTCTCCTTTGAATTGTTGTGGTTAGTACTTAGGTACATCTCAGATTGGATACTGGGGTACCCTTATCAGTCCCTAGTATAGGGTAGTAAGGTACCTAGGGCATAGGTACCCCAGAGGTCCCCCATGGGCTGAAGCATGTATTATACCACCCATGGGAGACCATTCCAAATGGAACTACAGGCCTGCCATTGCAGCCTGTGTAAGTTGGTGCTTGCACCATTTACTAAAGATATAGGTTTCCTATATCTAGGGTCACTGCACTTAAAATCTATGAGTCACCCGTATAGCAGGCCTTTGCAATCCTGAAGGCAGGGTGCTTGGTTCTAAGTGAGAGGGTGCCCCTGCATGAGCAGGACACCCCTGCAGCCTATGGAGTCCATTCTCCCGGGTTGTCAGTGAAGCAGCAATATACTATATAGAGGGGCACCGCGTAATTACACAATGACCATCTCGAAACTGGCTGCAACAAATTCTTTCATGTTTGGTATCAAACATGTTGGAATCATACCCCCACACCGTGGGAGGTATGATTCCAAGCACTGGAAGAGCCCTCCGTTAGGCTCTCAGTGTTCCCAGGACCAGCCTTCTTGACCCAGACAGCACAAAATGGTTGCTGCCAACCAGAGATATGATCTGCCCTCCTGCTGCTGAGCCAAGCTCGAGCAGGGGAAGGCAGAACAATAGGCATCTTGTCACAGGGAGGTGTGACCACCTCCCAGACAGGATTTAGTGTATTGGGGTGGGGTGGGTGCGCCTGCCAGCACCACTCAATCTGCATGGTAGGGAAGGACAGGAACCTCTGGAATGAGCAGTGGTGGCCAAGTGTGCTTGGAGACACCCCCACCCCTAAGATGGCGGTCAAGAACTTAGGGGTTTGGATGGATTCCACCCTCAGCTTCCAAGAACATACAAAAAAAGTCGTGGGCACTTGTTTTGGTCTCCTGCGGGGTCTCAAGCCGTTGCTGAGGTTTTTCAACCCGCCTACACGCCAGCTGATTGTCCAGTCTGCTATTCTATCCAGACTGGACTACGCTAACTCGCTCCTCTTAGGAGCCAATCAGGCTGAGGTAATGCGACTACAGCGAGTGCAGAATGCGGCTGCCAGAGCCCTCTTAGGGCTCCCACGTCACTGTTCCGCCACTGACGCCGTTCGGCGGCTTCACTGGCTTCCGGTGGCCAAACGGATCCAATTTAAGGCACTTTGCCTATCCTTTAAGATCTTGAAACTAGCTTCACCCAGCCTCCTTGCCAATATGTTAACCCCCTACGTATCCACGCGCGAGCTGCGATCCTCGGGGCAGTACTTTGTTACTGTCCCCCGGGTGAAGCGTGTCCGGGCTGGTGGTCGATCTTTCCACTACATGGCCGCTAAGCTATGGAATTCTCTGCCCCCTCAGATTCGCTGCTTAAATCACTTGTTGGCTTTCAGGAAAGCAATTAAAACCTTCCTCTTTCCGCCAGCTTAGGCCGCCTGCTCTTTTTTCCTGTTACTTACCAGTTTCTCCTTTACCCTGCTACTCTTTGTGGCTGGCAGCGCCGGGACGCCTCTTTGCTGGGGCAGCTGCGCGCTATATAAATCTAGTTAACATTAACATTAACATTAACATTTGGTGTCCCTGTGCATAGTCTGGTTCAAACCAGTCTTGGGAGCCGTTGGCTCCCGCTCTGGTGCGAAACTGGACAAAGGACATGGGAGTAACCTCCCCCTGTCCAGACCCTCCACTGGGAGGGTCCCCTGAATCTTCCCAACCCTTTTCCTAGGGTACTTAAGGGCTTACCTGGGTGTAGGTCCCTAGATTCATCGTGGGAAAAGATTCAGATCAGACACCACTTCTTCTTCTACCATCTGAGTACTCTGGACTTCGCTGGACTTCGTTTGGTCCTGACTTCGTCTCCCTTCCAGTCTGCTGCAACGTCTGTGCCAGTGCATCATACAGGAACCTTCCAAGGCCTGTGAAGTATCAAAGACACTTGAAGGAATCTCCCTTGGAGTGAAGGAGTCACTCCCCTGCATTCGCAAGCACCGCAACTAAGTTGACCGGTCTGCTGATCCTGAGCTCCTCCGGACTCCATAAGGTTCTGAAACACAGGTGGTGGTTTTTCCACAGCTCCTGAGGCCTGCCCTGCCCTCTCACTGAGTTTGAGGCCAGTATCCCTCATGGGGGTTGCAATAACTGAGCCCTGTGCACCACATCAACTTGCAGTTGCAAAGGCTTGTTGGCTTCCTTCCAAGAAGATCTTCGAGCTCCAAGTAGCCCCAACCTCGAGCACCTCCTGTGACTGGAATCTTCAGCCACACCACATTGTGTGCATCGTGGCCTGCATCTTTTGGTGAGCTGCTTGAGGTCCTCTCGTGACTCCAGTGCCTCCGGCCTGTGGGTCCACTTGAGGGTCACAATTGTTTCTTTTGGGCTCCCCTGATTGCTCGTGGCCTGCCCTGACTCCCCTGCTTGTGGTGAGTCCCCTGGAACTTGCTGGTCCCGACATTGCTCCTTCTTCACTTCCTGCGTTGGTTGCATTTGACCAAGGCTTGTTGGTGCTCTCACCGGACACAACCCCTCAGCACTCGACATCCTTCGTGGGACAGCTCGTGCATGGCTCCTGGTCCACCTCAGCGTTGCCTGGTCCTCACAGTTGCAGAGTCAAGGTCATCGTCACCCATCCTGCAACACCCAACATCGGAGGGCATTCGTCTTCCAAGTCTCCTGGTCACTCCTGAGTGACATAGACTCTCTCCCCTCTGCTTGCAGGTATCTCTCATCTCGAATCCACCTTTGGATTCCACCCGACACTTTCTCCTTCTGCAACAGTGGCACTTTCCTGAAGTCCTCCATTGGGTTCGACGGCTGTTTCCGACACCAATTCACATGTATGCACCTGGCTTTCCTGGTGTAGGTAACGTGGGTACTAGGGAATCTACGGGTGGGGTGGCTCTCCAAACTTTTGTCTGTTTTTTCAGGGTTCTCTGGGAAGGATCCTTAATCTTTAAAAATCCAACCGCGACTTACACGTAGAGTTGTACGGAGCACGCAATCGTGTTTCCACAATGCACACGCTCTCCGTGGGGTCCCTATCTACTTACCTTGGGTGGTTCTGTTGGTCCCCAGAACGTCTACGTCCTCTCGACATTGTCTTGACCTGAGTCATGGTTCTTATACCACTTTCTTAGTATATAGTTTGGTCCCCCCCCTGGGGTCCACTATGTATTTCATGCTATTTACTGTGTTTCTTTGCTAAAGTATTGTGTGCATTGTGTTTATCTCCGTGTAGGAGATATTTGAACGTACTAGAGAGTATTATACAATAAATACATATTTTTGTAAATACTTGGTGTGGTTCTTTTCACTCAATCTATACTATAAGATTGCATTCTGGTAAAACAAGCTGCTTTACTCTCCTTCTGGACCAAGCTTGAAGGCTGCTCTCCATAGCTACCACTTAGAGAGCTTTCTAAGGTTGTCTAAGACCTCTTAAATCACCATAAGGGTTGTATGGACTAGTGCAAGATGCCCACTTACATAAGTGGACCTCATATACCAGGCCAGCTTCTCACAGTTACTGTGGGCCGATACTTCAGCATTGCTGCAACACCTACCCCCAGTAACAAAACTGGACCCCACTGCTGCAAAACCGGCCCCACCCTTCCAGCCTCCCAGGGAAACGTTCGATCCCAGGTACAGCCAATTCGGCCCTGCTGGCACCCCTGCCTTTTTGGATGACAAGCTCACCTACTCCAGTGGATCTCCCCCCACCCGCAGCAAGGACACTTTCAGATGGAAGAAAATCTGCTAAAAAGAGAAAAAAACAAGACAAAGGCCTTTCCCATCTATGCCCCAAGGATCTGGAATGATATCCCCATAACCATTCGGACAGCCCGAACACAGCTTCATTTTAGAAAACAGCTGAATACTCTTTTTTTTTTTAAATGACATCATGATGCAGTTACAGTCCACCTATACCTCCTGTCACATGTTGACTGTGTTTTCCTTTGACCCTGTACAGCGCTTCGCAGCCTTTCCGCTACGTTTGTGCTATAAACATACCACATACTTATCGAATACACTAATCTGGAAACAAATTGTTAGCACTGGATTAAACATATAAATTTTGAATTGACATAGGCCAAACCTATCCATCAAGTGTGACTATTATGATGTATTTCCAGTTAATCAAAATTTTACATATATGTACGTATTTTAATAGTGATAAAATGTACGTTTTTATTGTTTTATTGATATCTACACCAAGAAAGTTGCTTCTTGCAAAGTCGCTCAAGAATAGTCAATTGATGGCAATTCCTGTGATGTAACTTCCTGTGATTTCACTCTGTATGTAATTTAGAGGGGCCTCACACATTCCCTTTCTGCCCGGAGCTCCAAAAGTCCTAGAACCAGGGGCGGTTCCTCCATGTGGGCAGAGGAGCGTTGCCCCACTGCTTTCTCGCAGTGTGAGAAGCAGAAACATAAAATGGTATTTTAAATACCATTTTATGTTTCTGCTTCTCGCACTGCAGAAAGCCCATTTTATGTTTCTGCTTCTTGCACTGCGAGAAAGCAGAAGGCAGGGTTTGGTTGGGGGCGGGCGTGTCTGCTGGAGGGCAGGGGAGGAGTGGCTTGCCCACTGTTGTGGGCGCTGACTGTTTGGTCGGCCCCAGGGCCGACAAACCAGTCATGCGCACTCTCCCTTTTCTCTTTGTTGTATAGAGGACGACGTAGACCGACGACGCGGGACGGGCCGGCAAAGGTAAGTTAACTTTACTTTTTTTTAAATAAACCTCCCCTCGTGACCCCCTCCCCGCGTGTCCCCCCGCTCCCCACCCACGAGTTATACCGGCCGCGACTGCCTAGAACCAGCCCTGGGTGTGCAGTTCCTGCCAGGTCATGCCCACTTTGCATACATTATTGCATTTTCACTAAATGTAGCCGAAAACAGTTTGGCACTGTCTCCGTATCAGCTTAAAACTCCTTTTGTGCATCAAAGTTGATCAACACTAACGTTTATGTTGTGCATGTGCCCCACAAGCTTTAATAAACATATGAGTTGCTTAGGGTGACCAGGCCTCCCGGATTTGCCCGGACAGTCCCGGGTTTTCACCAGCTGTCCCGGCAGATTTCGGCTATTTTGGCTCATGAACCGGTTTTTAGAGGGGGGCGACTGAAACCAGTGAGAAGCACTTATTGGGTGTTCTAAAGCTGTGCTAGTTAGCAGCTGTTAAAAGGAACCAATTTAAATAACAGGTATGATGCTAGTTTTAGAAATTACATTTTATTTATTTTTTTAGTGCTTCTTCTGTGTTCCTATGTTGATAAGAGTTGTCATTCTGTGCAGCACTGGTGATGTCAAATTGTAGTCCTTCCATTTTTACAAAATGTCCCGGTTTTTGGTTCTCCCTAGCTTTGTTGTATGCTAGCTTCCACATTCCTCATCAGTTAAGAGACGGGGGTCTGCTGATTCCAATGTAATTTAATACAATACCCAGCAGCCCTCATTCCTACCATGAGCAAAGGTGAATGGGGGTCTGCATTGCGCATTTTCTGTGTGAAAGGGCTACTGCATCAGGTATATACATCAGTACGAATCCTCTGAGTAGAAAGGATGCTCACAGATTCGGAAATGCAGTACCCCAAAATCCCCACCTTAGCACAAACGTTACACAGGGTGCAGATGAATGAACGAAAAGCAAATTGCATGCATGCACGCATTCAGCGCAATTTATTTTGTGAATCTGCACATTCGCAAAATGTCCAGTGCTAGTGAAAATTTAGGAAATTATTCTGTGGAACCTGTACTTTTATAATGAAAACGTACCATAAACGCTATTCATGAAAATACAATTACAACTATTTCCTCGAATTGTTGTTAAGACTTATTTTACCACTGAAACTAAATTTGAGTGAACTCCGTGTCAGTTCTACTTAACAAATCTCAGCTACTTTTTTTATTCTCATGAAAATAATTGCCCCTTCTTTGTCACAGATTATACATTTTACTTGATCATAAAATCTTTCAAGTTGTTTATGTAGGTGATAATTTATGTTTAGGGGACTGTAATGATACAGCTAACGCTTTTCCCACGATTATTAAATTAGTTGCAGCCAAGAAATGTCTTGTGCTGCAAAAATATTTGATTTAATAACATCTTCTACACTGCTGATACTTCATACAATAATAATGATAGTACATTGGTTTTGCAACAATCATAGATGTTTTTGTCTAGTGTTGCTAAATGTATTGATTTATATTTACCAAATGGCTGCTGCAACAAAAATGAAGTGAACATTTATACTTTATCCACTTGCTGATTTTTTTAACACTTTCACTCAACTTTAGTAAATCCGATTATGCTATTGCAAAGAGTTTCCTCAACTAAAAACAGTAAAGGAAGACATGATTATGCTTGTTTAACACTTTATACCATTATAAGCACACTGAGCTGGCAATTAGTGGCAAAGCGACCTTCATCTGCAGTACAAAAGATACCCATAGCCTGAAAACAATAACCTTACATTATCTTAAAATAATAGTTAATGTTCTAGTGAATACAAATATAGACCCTACTCCCAAAAATTACGCTATATTTTCCCAAAAATTACGCTATATTTTTTATATATACGTGCTTCCTTGTGGAACCCAAACCACTTTTATAACCACTTAAATAACTATTTAATAACTATTTCATGAACATTAAGGGGTCGATTCCGATTCGGGCCGGAAATCTCTCCGACCGAGCCGGACCCGGAGAGATTTCCGACCGAATCGGACCCGTGCAGTCCGACCGAACGAGTCCGATGCATTCGTATGCCACCGGACACGAGTCGGTCGGACTCCCATTGAACTCAATGGGAGCCGGTCGTACAACGCGTACGCGGGCTCCCATTGCCTCAATGGGTGCGAGGCGGACAAGGGCGCCCCTACAGCGAGTACGCCGCGAAGCGCCCGCGGCGTACACGCACAGGTAGGGGGACCCATGGGTCCCCCTGTGTGCGCCTCGCACGGGTACGCTGTACAGGGGGTCCGACACGGACCCCAAAGTACGGCTCCGAGCAGCGAGTTCGAGTCGGGCGGCGCGAGTCGGTCGGAGCGGTCGAGGTGCGCATCGTACTTACCCGGCCGGAAAACGTCTCCATTGCGCGGTGCGAATCGGGTCCGAGCGAGTCGGTCGGAGCGGTACGATCCGGGTACGAGTCGGTCGGAGCGGTCGGGTCGCCCGGACGAGTCGGTCGGCGAATTCGCATCGTACTCGCTCGGCCGGACCCGCGTACGATTCGGTCGGGAAAAAGGGCTCCGAATCGGATCCGGTAAAGCCGAATCCTATTCGGAGCCCTACCGGCCGAGATCGGAATCGGCCCCTAAGTTGTTAAGGTAGTCACTGTATCTGCTTCTCTTATACCCAGGGCCCTGGAATTATGCGGTTGGGAGGATGCCCCTTTTTTCGCATACATATGGATTTGCAAATTTGCACTTCATCTGCTGCAAAATCTGCAGATTTCAAGAAAAAGACATTTTTTCTTGCGGAAACTGATCAAAAGTTACTAAAACGTTGTGACGTGTTCGCACACAGTGGACGGCCCTGCGCAATGGTTAACTGGTCATCTTTCAGTTGCTTATTTCCATTTAGTTGTTAAGATGGTACTAATGAGGTGAAACATTTGCCCAGACAGTATTATCATGCGTAAAAATGACAAAATAATGAAGTAAAACTATCCAATATTGTGCCACATTATGCCGCACAATTTGCCTTTTCTTGCCACATAATTTAGTCAATCCTGATGCATAATTTGGTGCTCCCCTGCCGCATAATTCCAGTGACCCTGCTTATACCCAATTAGGCCCTAAGTCCAAGTGCCCCAGGCCCCAGATGCAATAATTATCGTATCTGCTAAAATCCGATACCGCTAGATCACAATTTAACAGCTGAAAAAAATTCCTGCTATTTTTAGTTTACCTTTGTAAAATAGGGCATAAATGCAGATTTTGGTGCTTGCTGAAGTAAAATATATGTGTCCCAATATTTTCCAGGCATTTTTCCCTCTGTATATTTTGACAGATTTGATCCACTAAAATCAGGGCCACTGGAATTATGCGATTGTGAGGCCGCTGCTTATTTTGCATAATTTAAGATTTGCTGCATTACCCATTATATGGTGCATAATCTGCAGATTTTAACCCAAAAAATGTGTTTCTAGTTCAAACGGTTCGTAATTTACTAAATATGCAGTTGTATGTGTTGCTGTGCAGTAGAAAGCCCTTTGCAAAGCTTGACTGATAATTTTTCTGTGGTTATTGCAATATTTGCGTGTTAAACTGGTACTAATGAGGTTCAACCAAGACTGTATAAAAATGACAAAATAATGAAGTAATACTATCATAAAAAGTGCTGTATTACACCGCATAATTTGCCTTTTCTTGCCGCATATTTAACTAAACCCTGCCACATAATTTGGCCCTCCGCTGACTCATAATTCCATTGGCCCTGACTAAAATTCATCCGGGAAAAATTGCAGGGGTGCGTTGTTAACCGCAAAGCTTCCAGGGACCGCTCGAAATGCTGAACTATATCCTCGTTACTACCTACACTATTGCCAGTTTTCCCTCATGTATATGCTTCAAGTGCCCTACTTTTGGATAACGAATGACTACAAATGCATGTATCCCAGAGTTCCTGACAGGTGCACTAATGATAGTTTCAAATACCACTTGTTTCGCTGAAAAACTACTTTATTTATGGGCTAAATGCTGTATCGTTTTATTGATGTGGACTACAAATGTATATATCTCTCGCTTGCTTGAGTAGTGAACTCACCATATACACTGGTGCCTTCTGAGCATGTTGTGAAAATCTTTTTTCACACAAATGAACCTAAAAAAGACAGTGTTCTGTTACCCATCAGAGTCTATCAACACTACAGAAAAGTTAATTAATAACAAAATAAACATGTTTATATAATCCATTGAAGTATTGCTTCAGAAATTGGCCACAATTGGAGCCTTCTGATAGGTTCTTAGACTCAATTTGAATGATTTGCAAAAAACCTCAGATGCCATAAGACCTGTGTCGCAATCGATCAGTATCCATCGTGAATGTCCTGCCGTCACTAGTATTGCCCGTTTTAGTGAGTGGTGCTGGACACTACTTATAGAAAAGCAGGATGCTTTGGATGTGAATTGAAGGAAATACACAAACTAGGGAACACAAGCTAGGGAACAGAGACCGCCACTTTAAGGCTTCATTAGGAGACAATAGCCCTAATTGCAAGTTGTAGGGTCCTGGGGTGATTTTATTGCCCGGTAAATGTGTCTGTGGATTTACTATGAGGTACAATTTCCCTAGTACTAGGAAACTATGAGTAAAACGCCATGGAATGAGGAATTACAATGCTGAGTGATCTTTCTGGCTGTAAAGCCACACAGAATTCACCATTCCATGGGATTTCCACATGGAGAGCCGGTGAATGGGGTAGGTAGTGAAGGACCGGTTGGGAGAGTAGAGGGGGAAAGGGTAATTTGTTTTCTAAGAGGGGGAAGCATTGTGTTCTTCTGCTGTTAGAAATAAAAAGCGGAATAAGACTTGACTGCTGCTGCAGCCAAAGTCTCAAGCTATTTTTCTGGCTTAGTGTTCCAGCTGGAAAAAGCTCATTTGGTTCTCCCGCACCAGGTAAAATTGGATGGGGAAAAGCAAAAAACTTATAATCAGGTGGTGCGAAATTAACACATAAAATAATGAGGTAAATTTTCTGCACCTATGTTATAATCAGGGCCTGTGCATATCATAGAAGGTGGGATATAGGTTACTATGATGTTTTTGTAGTTAATCAGGCCAGAAGAAATTGTCTTCCTTGGATCGGAGAACTTAACAAAGTGAGTGATTGCAAATGGGCAATAATAGAGGTCTGTTAGTGTTAATGACTGCTTTAGGATTGAGTAATCTCTTTCATCTTTGAGTACGCTACAACGTCATGAATATTGCCATGGTGCCTAGATCCTCACCATAATCATAAGCAAGGAGCAACATGGGTGATTATCTAATTGTGTTTAAAAAGGCATTTCTACAGGCAACAGTAAAAGAATATGTTCATTCGAATGTAATGTGGGCGCACTCAGTGGAATAGACAGTAAGCGTTAAATCTTTCCACATAGTGGCAGTTAATGTAACCATGTGGAACAGTTGCATTTTAACACTTCCCTGTCAATAGGCTTTGTATATTGAGGTGCCTCAATCCAAGGCTTTTCTTGGTGAGTAAGGGCTTTGACCTTAGTAGCCCATAACTTTATGTGGGGCTGCATGACAACTCCTATCAGTTTAACTCTGTAGGTCACCAACCATCAGCTAATCTTGTTTCCCTTGCAAAGACTTCGTTTCTCTGCAGTGTGAGGTGATCAGAAACATTTCCACAACTCATTCTCGGGAACAGTATGGTAAGAATTGAGGAGTACAAGGAAATCATTTACTTTGTGGTGGCCAGACTGGTTTTGGATCTATTCTTGTTTGCATCTGCAGCAGAGACCATGTCCACACAATGACTGCTGTAGCCCTGGAAACGCCTGTCTGAACATAGGTTCGACATGGAGATCAATTAAGCAAAATGCCAGAGATAGCAGAAGTGAAATCACATGCCGTTTGACCCTGATGACATCATAGGATATGACGTCACTCATCCTTTGACCCTGATGATATTGCATGCCATTTGCCCAAATACAATAAATGCTAGATCAATGAAATATTTGAAAAAATTAAACTAAAACAGACAAAGGAGTAGTTAAGTTGCCACTTGAACATTACACAGAGAGCTGCAGAGATGTTGCTATGCCCAGGCACAGCCATCACACTTGACTTGCATTATGCATTATTTTCCCATTATTTGAGACATACATCGAGTTGTTATGATACGCAGCTATTTTAACCTTTTCTATCACTGAGGCATCAAGAGAGTTCTTCTAATGCACCTCAAATCTGACATGTACAGCACACTAGTTCAATAGTCCCAAGACATATGCAAAACTCTTGCAATGCATCCATCTGGGTTTGCACTGTCCTTTGGTTTCAAAAGACTACCACCTGATGAGTTCTAACATCTGTACTGTGGCCCTGAGTACCTATTTCTAGTAAAGTAACTATATATTATTAGAGCAGAGCAGCAGTACACCCTGGAATCGTAATATCAAAACAAGCAGTCGGCTCCTAAAAAGCACCTCAATCCTGATTTACACCCTACACCAATATATCAGCATAGAAAGATCCACAGAGCTCCTACAGTACATATCTCTCTTAATTTGCACTACACCCCAGTATCACAAAACGGTAATAAAGCACTTCAAACTCAACTTGTAGGTTGTGCGATATGCCAGTACTGATACATTCATAGAACTCTCCCACAGCACATATCTACTGTGTGTGACCTGAAGTCAAGAGGCTATAATACCAGTAAGACAGCTGCAAGGGTTAATGAGATTGCACATAAATGTATTTGTGTATGTGTTTGTATGCTATGAACACTCACATTTCAGCAGTAGCCACAATAACTACACAATCTGTTTTACTCTTACTGCAGCCTCTTGCATGCAAGCTTCACAAAGATCTCTTTGTCTAGATACTCAATCCCCTGAACTACTATATTGGAATTTAACATGTAAACTGCAGGAGAATAGTTCTTCGCAAAATGAACAGGCCGTTTTGCTATTACCAATTTATCTTAAGCTCTCAGTACTGGAATTTCAGTGTTTGATGCAGGTCCTAATAGGTGCACCATACGCAGTGCTTAATTTGTGCCCCTGTTTGCAGGTGGGCCCACAACACTCATTTTGGGGACCAGCACTTACTTTTTTTTTTTAACAAACTTTGATCCAGAGCAAGAGAGAGAAAAACACAGAAAGGGGAAAGAAAGAGGAAGAGAAAGATGGAAAAACTGTGACAAAGGACAAATCAAGAATGAAAAGGACCTGCAAGATTAAGATAAGGGGGCAGGGAGTGACTGGTGGGGCATTGAAGAGGAATGAGGTGTAATAAAAAATATGCAGTCTTGGTATTTAGCACCCTGACATTCAACAGTGCTGGCTAAACTGTGGGCCTGCCACTTATTCTTTTAACAAATTTAGTAGCGACCAAAAGAGCTTTCTAAACCTTTCGATATACTGGGATGTTAGTGCATAGTTCAAGTCAAGCTGTAGTGTGGATTGTGTCCTCATGGTCAACATTGCTAAGTTAGCTTAGGCCTAGCTGCCATGATGCCTCCTTTGCACACGTTACTCAGTGACTTTGTTTTTCCAGACTTTGCTTGTGACCGTTCACATTAGAACTGTCTGCATTACTACCTTTCACCTTTTCTTATGTTCTCTGTGGTTTTCGTCTGCACACAATGTACAAGGTCGAAAAACAACGTCCCTTGTTGTTGCTGTTTTGGTCAGCCCCTCGCACCTAGACATAACATGAAATACAGCTGCACTGGAGAAATTCGTGTGCTTTTAATATTGTGATCTCACTGTTGAAGGCACTTGGAGAAAAACCTTTCCAGGGAGAAGAGCTGTGCTTGTCTGATGATGTAAACCTTGCATCTAGTTCTTGAGGTATGGGGGTCCCCCTGACAAAGCCAAGAGGTCTTCTATTTTTATAATAAACTAGTTACTAGCACGGGGAGGTGGCAAGGCATTATAGTCCTTAATCCACTGTCTTTATAAAATGCTGTCCCCGTTTGTATTCTATGGAATTGTAACAATGCTTACTGTTTTGTCTTTATGCATTATGCTGCTAGTACTGGCACGTGTACTGTGTCTTAGAGCACGTTAGATAAAATAAACATTTTAAACTACACTGTGTCTCTTAATACGCACATTGTGGACAAGTATGAGTGAGTAATGAAAGAGTGTTCTTGCTCCCGCGATTCCTGAAAGAGTCCGTGTTCTGGGATGTCTAATCATTGGTAGCTTCGCTGTAGTACGGAGAACGAATGAGACACCATAGCTAGTCGGATTGGGATTTTGGGCACTAAGGTGGATTGTTGGTACACCACTATACACCGAGGTCCTGTTTTCCTGCGCATAGTTCTGTATATGTGCAGAATCCCCGCAACATGGCTCCCAACGTGGTGGGCTTCTTATCTGCGAGACGCTTGAGTAGTACTTGTGCTTGTCCACAATTCCCTTCACTTATGTTTCTGGAAACATATGTGAAGGTGTAACCTCCTATATTGATGTTTTTATAGGTTCTTTCAAGCTTGAAGTTATTAAAAGGTATTCTCTTTATTGTTCACCCGATATTGCGCTGCCACGCACTAGGTTGTTCTAAATTCTTAGTCTTGATGGCTGTGAATGTCAATATCCGGCACATAGCCGCGCCACGCTCCGGGCTCATTTGGCGGCCTATGGAGTGCCGGACGCGGGTGTCGCCCTCATCTTTGTGGTCCAAGCTGATCCGGCTTACCACTTTGAGGTGTTTTACTCATGGGTTACTTTTCCGGCGGTGGAAGGAGCTGACAATTTGTTCCACGCTTACGCTCCCACCGCCATTCCTAATGTTTATCGGCCTTATCAGGCTTTTGAAGTACCGCTCACGGCTTGGCAACACCGTGTTTGGTTTAATGGCGCCCTCCCACACCCGGTCACCCCGATTCGTTTAGGCCCTTTATCGATAGATGGGGCCGCTTGGCCTGTTTTGGCCGGGTATACCCCACATCCACGTCATTTAGCGGTTCCAGTAGATGAACTGCGCATGCTGCATACGTCTTTGATCCGTGTGCACAGAGCTTTAGTACAATATGTTACAGGCAACGTCCAGATGGCCCCTCCTGGAGTTGCGGCGCATCCAGCTGGACTTGGCGGTGTGACCATAAGTCCCGTCATGGTTAATTCGGTGATGCGCAAGCGCCCACAGAATAAGGATGATTTGCCTTATTGGCTTGCAGAAAAATTTGACCAGCTGGAGGCGGTGTTTCCAAATACCTCTCCTGTGGAAAAACACAGGATTTTGACTATTAGTTTGCCAAAAGACTTAATTCTCGAGTTGACAGAATGCAACAACTGGGGCAAGGTATTCGCGGCAGTGTATGCGAAGTGTTTCGGCACTCCATCCATGACGGTCCTCCCCACCGTAATTAAGAGTGTACAAGACGAACATGGCCCTGAAGCGGCTGTGGAATTGGGGATGAGACTGGTGGGAGTGTTCGATGTAGTGGCTGATCTAATCCTTGCGAATGTCAAGGGTGATGCAGTTAACTTTCAAGTCGCTAATGCTTTGGCTTTAGTCCCAGAGCTGGACAAGCCTCGCGAATTACCAAAAATTATTGCACCGGCTTATAAAGCCATTGGCCGCAATAGTTTGGGAGTTAAGCCTTTTGCTAAAACGCAAGCTCAAACACAACCACAACAAAAATCTCAGTCTGATAAAGACGAGAAACCGTTCTTTTCTAAAAAGAACTGGAAGTTGAAGAAACAGGGAAAGCAACAACCAAAACCAGGGTCGCGTGCTGCGTCACCGGTTTCCGTATCTTCTGAACGCACTTATGATCTGCACGACTGAGCGAGAATTAAGTCTCCTGATAGATTTCAGGTCCCTGACCAGCGTTCTCCTCGTTCTTCACAGGCACCATCGACCTCACAGGCTGGTGGAGGAGATCGCCAGGAAAGAGGCAGGGGTCGTGATGCCCCACAGGGACGAGACCAACCTCGACAACCTGGCAGAGGGAAACAAGAAGAATTTCAACGTTCTCGCCCACAGTTTCAGAAGAAAAAAGTTGCCGCTTTAACAGCGAGATATGCCACAGACGGTGAGAACGAGACTCCTGAATTTGACGTGGGCGGTGACGCTGCTAGACAGCGCCGCGGAAGTTACCATAGTGCGGGAGGCACTACGTCCTCATGTGGAGGCGACAGCAACTGACACTTTCATTACTGTCGAGACAGCTGACACCCGAGTGGCACCCCCTGGCAGACTATTTAATATTGTCCTTCAAATTGAGGGTGACATTGAGCGTGTTATTAAAGGGATTTTTGGGGAAAATCTGACCTCTTCTTATGACATTTTGTTGGCGGAGGCAGATTGGCCGCCCCCATTTGTACTTGCTGCTCCTAGAGGGGAGGAAGTAATCCTTCAGAGCTTTTCGCATCATGTCCCCAAGGACAGAGCGGAGGCGTTAGCAGCTGAATGGGCTGTGGCCCAGGCCCCGCCACTGTACCGTAATCACGTGGGCTGGGATGAGGATTCTCCCCCCCATGATATACCATTGCGGTCTATGCCACAGCCTCAACCCCAATATCCCCTCCGGCGGGAAGCTAAGGGTCCCGTTTCCGACATTCTGACACAGTTAGAATATCAAGGAGTAATTGAAACATGCGTGTCATCAATGAATAATCCCCTTTTCGCGGTTTCTAAACCCGATGGGTCTTACCGCTTGGTTTTAGATTACCGGCATTTGAACTCTCATTGTCGAACCTTTGCGGTACAGAATACACATAGTTCTGCACTAGTAGACAGTCTTGTTCGTAAAAAATATAAAACGACACTTGACCTTTCCAACGGTTTTTACACTCACAATTTGTCCCCTGACTGCAGTCAATGGACCGCGTTCACTTCCGGTGGAAAACAATTAAAATTCCGGTGTTTGCCAATGGGCTACAAGAACAGCCCGGGGATCTTCGCCGCCCGTGTTGTCTCTTTGTTGGACAGCATAGACCCAGATGCGTATTCGTACGTGGATGATATTTATCTGACAGACGACGAGCTATGGCCGCATCTTTCACGAGTAGACCACATTATTCTCGAGTTCGCGGTCTTAGGATACAAATTTAATTTTGCCAAATCTCACATCGCAGAATACACTGTGTTGTTTTTGGGCTATGAGCTCAACAATGAAGGTGGGGGCTTAGCTCCCCACTTCCTGGAGAAGTGCGTACTTCTGCGCCCTCCAACAACCCTGAAAAAACTTCAGTCTTTACTGAGATTTTTTAACTTTGGGCGTTCTTACATTCCCGAATATGCCCAGTCTATCAAGCCTCTTTATGCCTTGATACAACCAACCTTTTCGAAGTCGTGCTGGCTTCCGGAACACTCAACTATATTGCAATCTTTGCAGTCTGATCTCCTCGAATCTAAGTTCTTGTTGACTCGTGATAACCACACGAACCTGGTGATTAGAATTGTGCCAGGGGCAGTGGGTTTCACGTACTTGACGTTTAACGAAGGTGACACAGTACCTATTGCCTTCAAGTCGCATCTTTACACTTCTGCCGAGTTGCACTTTTCAACTGTGGAGAAAGTTTTGACTGCAGTGCAAATGGCGATTCTTAAAGAACGCGCACTGGCACAGGGAATACGCATCTTGGTTGTCACCCCCTATCCTGCCCTAGAGGCAGTGACAAAGGCAAGTGTACCAAACTCTAAGGCTTTGCACCCCCGTTGGATACAATGGGCTACTTCTTTGACGTCTCCGGATGTCACCTTTATCTTTGATTCCTCTCTTCATACACAGGAGTTCTTACAGTATGAATTTGTTCATCCCCGTCCTCTGTCTTTGCTGCCGCTTGAGGAGTACAAATGTATCATTTACACCGATGGTTCGGCGCAACCGGCCACGGGTTCTAAGCATGCTTATTCAGCAGCATGTGCTATTGTCGCAGGTACCATAGTGAACGGTGAGTTCAAGTCGAGTGTCGTGCACACGCAGGCACTAGGAGCCAGTACCGCCCAATTGGCCGAGCTGCGTGCTTTGGTGCTCGCACTTGAGTTTGCAGACCCGGATGTGACTACGCTTATTGTATGCGATTCTTACTACTGTGTTCAGTCTTTTATGACAACTTATTCTTTTGGTCTCAGAACGACTATAGAGATTCTAAAGGCAGCGCAATTAAGCATAAAATGCTTTGGGTTCGAGTAGCAGATCTTAAACAATGTCTGCCTCTCACACAGGTGATTCACACTCTTGCACACCAGCGTATGGGCGCACACGCGGTCGGTAACAGTTTGGCAGATGAAGCTGCCAAATCAGCAGTAGCCACGTGCTCAGTAGCAGCAGTTACAATATCCATGACAAAAATAGATAATGAGATTTTGGCCGCTATTGCTGCAACTAAGGAAGGTTCTAATTACCCACAGGGTTTCCCTTCCAAGTACTCTTATCAGTTAACTACCGACCAGGTTCCTTATGTAAGAATTCCAGACGTTGGTGATCGGCGGATTCCCAACACGGACCGCAGACATTCGTTGATAACAGCCGCACACGAAGGCTTGGCTTCGGCCCATGCTGGCGTGTCTGCGACTGTTTCAATCTTGCAGCAGCGTTACTGGTGGCGTGGTTTATATAAACAGACCCGTAATTATGTCCTTTTTTGTGACATCTGTCAGCAAATTAAACCCTCTACGTTTACACGTCCGCCACTAACACAGCTCTGCATTTCTAATAAACCTTTTGGTTGTGTATACCTTGACCACTGCAGTCCATTTTCTTCTGATACTGCATATAAATACATCTTAGTTGCAGTTGATTCGTGCACACGTTTCATCTGGGTTTGGCCACAACGCAGTGCTGACGCTCGAAATGTCATCAGGGATTTGCGTGTCTTTGTGGGAATTTTTGCCTGTGGCACCTTCCATTCCGACCAAGGTCCGGCGTTCGCCTCAAAGGCGTACAAGGACGCGATGAGGTCTATGGGGGTGCTGGTGCAATTTTCGTCTCCATATAGGCCTGAGGGCAACTCAATTGTGGAGCGAATGAACCGTGACTTAAAGCAGTCTTTGACAGCTAGAGTCTTAGGTACTGGCAGGAACTGGCTGGCCCACTTGTATGGCATACAACGTGCACTTAATAATCTCCCTAGAAGATCTCTGGGTGGGCAGACCCCATACGAAATGCTCTTTGGCATACAGATGTTTGTGCCAGACCTTGAGGGTCTAGACATGGCGGCAACTGCCGCAATCTTTGATGTAGATAATCATTCTACTATGTTATAGGACTTACAAGAGACCCGTGACAGACTTGCAAACAAACATTTACCTTCAGCCACAGACGCTGCGTTGCAGATTCCGGTTGCCGGCTGGCTTCCGAAGGTTGGGGATCTGGTCCGAGAGAAGGTGGAGAACAAAAAAGAATTTGGCCCCTCTTATCGTGCACCGGTTCCAGTTCTTGGTTTGAAGGGTTCCGTACAGTCATCTTTCCACCGCTTCCTGGTCGTAAAGACAACAGATACATCTCAGTGGACAATGTCAAGCTACAACATCTGGCCGATCCTGAATAGCGTAACACCTGCGGTATCATGTCCAGCAATTTCAAGGAATCCTGTTCGTGGCCCTCCACTCTCCACATGTGCCGATGTTACCATTGGGATGGTCGCTTTGCCAGATCGCCTGCTCAACCTCCCGGCTTCCTCCTGCAATGAGGAAACTGAGTATACTTACCCCGCGAGTGAGTCAGTGGCTCATTTGCCTACAACACCACTGAACCCGACTCGCTTTTCCTTTGATTCGTCTTCCACCTCATCATTTGCCCCGACCAAGTTCAGTATTTTTGTATCCTGGTTCAGAGACAATTTTTTGGTCCCTCCATGGACATACATCTGGTTGGTGCTATTCCTGATTTTCCTGTTCATGTCCATTGGCTTTGTGACAGTTTTTTTCTTGCTCATCAATGGTCACTACTTGCCAGAATGCTCTGCGGTGAACTCTGTGGCTGGAACTTTGGCTCTGCATTCTTCTTCACACCACATGAAGCGTGACTACACATTTGTGAACATTTACGCGTTTCCAGTTGCAGATGGCATCGTATGGGATGCAGTGAATTTCTAAATTCATGGACCGACGGAAATTATTAATGTCCCAAATGTACTTCGTGTTTCAATGGGTGATGTGGTAAAAAGGAATATTCATTCAGATGATTGGGATGTGCATGCAATTGAATCGTTATTTTCTGATTTGAAATATTATGCTGCTTTTAATGCTGAGGATTTGTACTTAAATTCTGCTAATTATGCCGATTTGTATTGTTACCAACATTACGGTAACCATTTTCTGCATAAACCAAGTACACTTCGAGGTAGTTTCAATTACACCCAATGGGAACATTGCCCGACCCCTCTGCACGGTAGCTCCCAAACATTGATAAATAATTTTACTTACTTTACAGACTTTGATAGATCAGACCCTGGGTCCTATTATTTTAAATTGAACGTTTCTTCAAATCCGAAGGTGATGTTGACCCACACCAAATTGCTGTATTCCAGTTCCTTTATGGACGCATTAGCTTTTGGTGGCTATGAGCACTGGAAAAACACCATTGACTTGAAGTCTATTTGGGGCACTAAATCTTGGCAAGTACGCGGGACAGAAGCCTTACACCGCGCTTGCCTTATCCCGACCCAGATATTATTTTTAAATAGTACTATATACCAAACAACTTGTTTTGGTTTGGCGACTTCCAAACAATTGAATGCACCTACCACTCCTGCGTTGTCTCCATGGCCGAACAGGAGTTTGCATTTAAATTTTTCCCTTGATACATTGCAAGCTTTGTTTCAAAATAACTCCTTTAATGTCTCTACATTGGATCGCACGGCCTGGTTGGCGTGGCCCATAGCTTCAAATGCATGCCGACTGCGTTTTCATGACTCTGTTCCTGGTTACAAACAGGATAGACCAGATCCCCGTTTTTCTGACTCACGTACTATTACAACTTATTCAATTGGTAAATTATGTAAACAGTGGTTGCAGCACTCTACGTTAGATTCCATAAAACAACATTTATCCCTCCTATCAAGCAACATCGATCTGGCCGACTTTGTTCTAGGACCGCGAGGTCCAAGACCTAAAAGATTTGTTTATGCGACTTACAATGAAATCTGGAAGCTTTCACAAATTGAAGCTGCTTCCCGTTTACGTGAAATAGATCAAGCTAATTTAGAAAAAGTGCTTGCTGTTGTCGACAATAGTATTAACACCCTGTCTTCCTGCATTTACACATTAGAGAATATTGTTTCATCTGTTGTTGATATTGTTCAGGATGACGTGTCTGTGTTATATCATGGTCAAAATCAATTGCGTTCAGTAATGCAGTTTGCATGGACTTTGCAGACACTGAAAATGGGGAAGGTTCCATGGCATTTTTTAAACACATCTGCCTTGTTCTTGCCGTTTAATTTAACTGAGAAACAGCAGTTCATGTCCATGAAAGATGCAACATACACTCTCCTACATATCGAAAAAATAGATCCGTTGCCATTCTCTGTGGCGGAGACTGACTCTGCAGTATGGCTAGTACACAGGGTTATCACTTTGCCTTTTTCTTTATTTGAATTTAGTTCATGCATGAAACATTATCCTGTTGGCCGTTTCGAGCCTTTGGGTAGTGCCTTTTTGCATGAACTCTGGTCCCTACCTTTCACATACAGATGCCTTAGGGATGACAAGGAGGTATTTCTAACAGGGGAGTCTTGCGATTCTACAGTGGGTCATTAACTTGTTTGTAAAAACATTAAGTTACACGGGGCTTGTAATGTTTCTGCCCCGAATCTTGCATGTGTTTTAAAGGGCGTTCCTGTTCCTGTAATATCACCTACTTTCACTATGCTTGCTAATGGTAGCTATCTGCTTTTAAATAATCAGTATTGCTGTGGTTTGCTGGCTGGCATACCCTATATAGTAACAGTTTCGCAACGCGTAGTGTGCTGCAAAAATGTGCTTTTTCCACCCCCGCATGGGAAGTTAGATAGTTCCATTTGGCCTTACATACCGACTTTGAAGGCGGATTTCAATAAATTGAGCAGAATAAAGGCGCTATTATTAAACCAGGAGGTGATGCTCACATCCGCACGGGAGACCTTCGTCCTCCAGGTGGCCAGCACCCACAGTGAAATACAGGCCCTTTTCAACACTAACCTCCCCCAACATTTCGGTGAACTGATTCACCGTGTATTTAATGTGTCTAATACCGAAGGTCTTGTACACTTTTTTAAAGTTGTGGGTTCTGGCCTTCTGACCTCCTTTCAGACTATATTTGGTGTAATTCCGGATTTTATTCATTCTATTTTTTCCAGCGTCTTTGGAGGCTTCCCATTGATCCTAGCCTTAGCTGCTGGAATATTGCTTTTACTTTGTCTGTGGCACAATGGCTGCACCTCTTGTGGGCCTACACAACCCAGGCCGGCTGCGGTAGCTCTGTGACCACATGATTGACAGCTTCGGCGTCCTGCCGCTGGCAACACTCAGCGTGGCTTATAGACTATCTTTTCGCTTTGCGTATTTCACTTGCGTGCAACCAGTGATGTCCTGCTTACTATGTCCGTTCTCTTGGTCCTTGGATGTTTGCCTCTACAATACGTCTTGTCCTGACCCGGATTTCGACCAGTTAATGGGCCCCTTAATGGCCCATGAACGGGAATGTTCCGGTGATGGATTAATGGCGCGTGCGGCTGCACTTGGAGTCTTGGCGCAATGGGATATCTGGGCGGCTGCTCAGGATCTCCTACAATGAAGTTATATCGAGTATCACGCAAGTTGTCCCGCAATGCTGATCGCTGCTCCCTATTGTGAGGAGCATGAATGCAGTTTTGATTTGTTGAACTGGATGGCATCTCTTTTTTCAGAAGATGACAATGATGTCTTTTTGGAAGGTGTTGCAGTTTTCTGCGCATACACTCTACTGGATTAGTTGCATTGACTCTCAATGACCTACGTAGCTGGATTCTTTATTCTCTTTCAGTGACCTATTTTCTGGCCCTATCTAGAATTTTTTCCAAAGTTTTTTTTTCTCCCCTTCTTTTTTCTTTTTCAAAAGGACATTTCCCACGAATAGACGTTCACATTCTGCTCCATTTGTTTCAACTCTGTTTTCGTCCTATGTCTTGACCTATGGACTGACATGGGGAGGGTGTAGTGTGGATTGTGGCCTCATGGTCGACATTGCTAAGTTAGCTTAGGCATAGCTGCCATGATGCCTCCTTTGCACACGTTACTCAGTGACTTTCTTTTTCCAGACTATGCTTGTGACCGTTCACATTAGAACTGTCTGCATTTCTACCTTTCACCTTTTCTGATGTTCTCTGTGGTTTTCATCTGCACACAATGTACAAGGTCGAAAAACAACGTCCCTTGTTGTTGCTGTTTTGGTCAGCCCCTCGCACTTAGACATAACATGAAATACAGCTGCACTGGAGAAATTTGTGTGCTTTTAATATTGTGATCTCACTGTTGAAGGCAGTTGGAGAAAAACCTTTCCAGGGAGAAGAGCTGTGCTTGTCTGATGATGTAAACCTTGCATCTAGTTCTTGAGGTATGGGGGTCCCCCTGACAAAGCCCAGAGGTCCTCTATTTTTATAATAAACTAGTTACTAGCACGGGGAGGGTGGCAAGGCATTATAGTCCTTAATCCACTGTCTTTATAAAATGCTGTCCCCGTTTGTATTCTATGGAATTGTAACAATGCTTACTGTTTTGTCTTTATGCATTATGCTGCTAGTACTGGCACGTGTACTGTGTCTTAGAGCACGTTAGTTAAAATAAACATTTTAAACTATACTGTGTCTCTTAATACGCACGTTGTGGACAAGTATGAGTGAGTAATGAAAGAGTGTTCTTGCTCCCGCGATTCCTGAAAGAGTCCATGTTCTGGGATGTCTAATCATTGGTAGCTTCGCTGTAGTATGGAGAACGAATGAGACACTAGCTAGTCGGATTGGGATTTTGGGCACTAAGGTGAATGGTTGGTACACCACTATACACCGAGGTCCTGTTTTCCTTCGCATAGTTCTGTATATGTGTAGAATCCCCGCAACAAAGCCTTGCCAGTGCTTAAGTACTGAAACACAGGTGCAATTCCACTGTCTCAAAATAATTTCACATCCACATTTTCACTTTCTTCTCCTCTCGGTTTAAATGTGTTAAATAACCTGAAGCACCGGACAACATTACTCTGAAAGTGTCATCAAGTGCAATTTAACTATGAACTTAAAAATACATGGCTATTTAATCAAATGAAATGAACAGTTAGCCAGGGTATCTGGTCTGGGAAACAAGGTAACATCAAGACATTATATTGTGTGGGGGGACTTGAGCCAGGGATGTTTGGCGAGGTTTACCACCCAAAGAAATGTTTGAAAAAATGTGACACCGTATTGCATTTTACAACTCATTTTGGCAAAGACACTGACATTTATAACAAAGGACATGATGTCACAGTGCACCATGACCTCCAATGATAGTGATACCAACGAGGATTGCCTTGACAATATGATGAATGATAATCAGAAATATTTTAGTTACAAAGGCAAATAGTTAAAACATTGCAAACTGAAGACGGCCTCCAGAGAGGGAATGGGACTGCTCACTGGAGAACAGGGTGGGAGAGGGGAACTAGAAGTGTCTCAATGCCTTTTCAGAGAATGGAGGAACACACTGCTATGGTCTGTGGTCTGAATTCAGCTCCTAGGAAGAGTATCATAATTTAGCCCAAACACAGAGAGAAAAACCTTTGGTGGCAGAAAGAACATCAGTGACCACACAGAAAGATACAATGGTAAGTGATGGGGTAGGAAAGAAGGGGGAATAGTTTGCTCAGTTTACTGAGCCAGTCGTGTGCTCAGCATTTTAGTCTCCTCCACAAAGCAATGGTTTCTGCATAGCTTTTAGGGTAGATGAAAAACCATGAATCCAAGAGATTAACGGTGTATTGTGATGCATTCAGTCTTGGTTGCAATATACCACTAGGCAACAAATGAGCAGCAAGTTGTCTGTAAGTGGCACACACTAACTACTCAGTATCCCACAGCCATTCCTTTTTTTAGCCACAGATACCTGGGTAGCTCAAGCCTTAACATAGGCTGTAGCCAGGATATTTCTCCTATGCAGTCTCCACAATAAGGTTGGCTTTCTGTTTTCCAAAGTGGGTACGAAAGTGTATTACTTTATGCTACCTAACTGTAAAGTCAAAATTGTGCATGAAAAGTAAAATGGGTTATTAAGACAGCAGGTATAATAAAGACCATAGTCATCAACATCTTTTCTACCGACTGTCCTCATATTTCAAAGGCGAATATTATGTTATCAACATTTTAAAGAAAGTGGAGTATAGAGAATCATGCTGGAAGAACCAACACAAAATTGTGAGGGGGTGAATGAGGGATGTATGGGATCAATCCAAAAGCAGGAGAAAAAAGGAAAAGGAAGTATATAGCATGTCTGCTATATGATAATGTTACTACTGAAATGTAACAAGTGGATTAGGGTACCCTGAATGTATGTGTTTGTATCTTGGGGTTTAAACGTTCATTCGCAGTGCTGTGAGATATTATCATTTATGTTTTGCATCACCGAGTCCTTTCCGAGAAGCTCTGAGTCATTTAAGCAGCTCTAAAACCTCTTTAAAGCACATCTTCAAAAAACTTTCCACCCCTTCAGTGACACTCTCCCAATTAAAGCACCAGCATCCTTTAAAACAAGCCTTTTGTTTAAAGAATCCACCTTTTAAAACACTTTTCCTTTTATAGCTTTGCCTACTACATTGTACATCACCTCTTTATAGCACATCTCACCTGTAAAGCACCCCTTTCCGGTGAACCATCTCTCTTTTTCTCTCTGGCAAAGCACCTCTGTCACCTAAAGCATCTTTCTGCTGTAAAGCACCTCGCTCTTGTAAGACACTGCTGTCATGTAAACCACCTATTTCCTGTAAAGCACACCTGTTCTCTAAAGTACCCCTCTTGTCTAAAGCACCTCACTTCCCCTGAAGCACCCCTCTTCAGGGTCAGAGTAGGACAGGAAATAGGCTTGGGCACCAAAATAAAAGTGGCCCCTATTAGCAAATAATATTACAGAAAAATTGGTCCATGCAATTTTGAACTTGTAAAGACATGCTAAATAGATATTTTGTAAGGTATGGAAGACTACATGCATTTGAACTTGCTGCAGGTAATGTTAGTGGTAATTTCAGAAAAATCAACAGCAGAAACCGGTTCAGCAGACCATAAAACAGGCCCACAAAGAGCCCAAAAAAACTCACCCCACACAGTGACCTGTCAAACCAGCCCTTCTGGCACTGCTGAAAGGCGCCCTTCTATAAACCATCTTTCTCCTCTTCAGGATCACTACTAGTGTAGCTTTCTTTGTCTCTTGTGCACCAGTCTCCCATAATGCATTCCCACTCTTGTAAAGTACACCCACTGTAAAGCACGCATCATGTGAAGCACCTTTTCTGTAAATAACCCTTTGATTAAAGCATACCTCTGTTTTAAAATGAAATCTTCACCTCTGAAGCACTCCTCTCCTTTAATGAGGCCATAAAGGATAAAACCACAAAGGTTCCAAGCAACATGTAGTTAACAGGTACCAGTGTTTTGTAGAACTGAGTTTGTCCCTTCCTGACATGACACCTTATTTACCTGGGTTCCAGCCTGAGACAGTGGTCATTCCCTCACTGAGCGGCATCTGTGGCCACACTTGGAAGGCACTAGGCAAGCTGGAGGAGGGATTCTTCTATGCTATCAGTAACTCACTTGTGTGCCTGTGTCAGACCGGGCTGCACAGAGGCAGTGTGTAGAAACATTGGGGCCGATTCACAGAACTAATCTGAGATAAAATACTAAACTTACTACTTTTGGTATTCACAGAAGGCATTTAGTAGTATTAAAGTTAGGACTCCTAACTTTACTACTACTAAACTGAGATGAAATCCTAAACTTACTACTTTTGGTATTCACAGAAGGCATTTAGTAGTAGTAAAGTTAGGACTCCTAACTTTACTACTACTAAATGCCTTTTGTGAATACCGAAAGTCGTAAAGTTAGGATTGTGTCTCAGGTTAGTAGTAGTAAAGTTAGGAGTCCTAACTTTACTACTACTAAATGACTTCTGTGAATACCAAAAGTAGTAAGTTTAGGATTTTATCTCAGATTAGTTCTGTGAATCGGCCCCTTTGTCATTAAACTGAATTACATGACTCCTGAAAGAAAGCAGTGCACACCCAGTAGCAGAGTCTGCCTAGGTTGTTACAATTTTGTAACAAATGCACCTCCATCAATAATGTCCTCATGCTTTCTGCTATGCATGGCGTTGCAAGTCAGTTGGGCTAAAAATTGTGGCTTCCTTATTTTGATTTCAGCTACAATCTTAAAAACGGGTAAAATGTAAACGTTTATTTATTGTATTTCGCTACCTAGTGTTTTCCTGCTAGAGCTTCTATTGCTTTTTCTTGTCTCAGAACAGTTCAGAGAGAAATCGTCTAATGAAGCACAAGACAACCTGGGGGTGTGGCCACGATGCGCTGCAGGATGGCCGCCTGTTAAAGGGGCTCTGCAGGCCAGGCTCTGTCATTCTGATAATACCACCGCGTAGACCTGCTCCCAATAGCATAAAAACCTTGGTGCCATCAGCCGAACCTGTCTGGACTGCGCGGCGGCGGGCCTCCTCATATTAACTTGTGGAAACACGGCATAATCGGCAGCGGTGAGGCGAGGTTGAAACCGAAGAGGAAAATAGCCGCCGTGATCTGTGCGGCTTCTACGCAGCTTCGGCCCGCTGGGGTTGGCTTCGGATACCACAGTGCCTGCTGACTTTGTGGAGGCCCGAGGTTTCCGGTGAGGAGCTGCGGTGGCGCGCAGCACCTTTCTGCCCTGCATTGTGGCTGGTTGTGTGCCTGGATTCGCAATACGAACCTATGCACCTGTGAGCTGGAGGTGGTGCTGGACAATCGTGTCTGCGGACTTGCGGCAGCTGCTTCCACACTGAATTGCGGTGGATCGCTTTGTGACCGGAGCGGAGAGGCGTCAGCAATTGGTGGTACAGCCCGCGAGATTCCGTGAGGAGACGAGGTGAGTGGGGCTGGGCCTGCTTTTTGGCCTGGGGCTGGGCTGGTTCATGCTGCGCCGCCTAGGCCCCGTCTGGCTTCCCTCGCCTTGCGGGGCTGCGGTGTAGTGGCGTGGGTCGACCGGCCCTTGTCCGGGCGCCGGGTTCCTACCTGCTCCCTCCATCCAGGGCACTCTGTACTGGGCCGGTAGATGCGTGGGGGAGGTGTGCTGAGGCGTGTCACAGGCAGCACCTGACTTCCCCCATGTCGGTTGGACGGGGGGTTGCTCTGGTGGTGTACTGACCCGCCGGGTCTCCCTTCCTTCGCTCCGCTACCCGGTCTGAGCCTCCCGCTCCCCCGCCCAGAGACCGAGGCGAAGCTCCTGGTCCCCTGCTGAGCCTCCATGCAAAAACTGCTCTCACTGCGGGCATCTGCATAGATACAGTGTGATCCCCCCATGCACCTGGTCTCTGTTCTGGCGGGCTGGCCCTGCCTCCCTGGTGGCAGTTCTTAGTCTTTATGTGGAACCTGCCATCACTTACCATTGGCAGCGGCTCAGGGCTGTGTTGATCTGGGGGTGCAATCTTGCATCGGTGCTGCTTTTTGTTGGTGGTCCCTGAGCCCTCTGTCTCTTCTTACTGCTGGACCCTTCACAATACACCACAACTGCCTGGGAGGCATTGGAGATCATACTACGCCAGTTGCTGCGCTGCCTGCATATCAGGGGGGACCAGGGTGGAGTTAAACACCGCATTAATTGCTGCGGATCTAGATCTGCGTTCACGGCGCTATTTGCCGGCACTGGGATTGTTGAAGCACACGACGACACAAGATGCGGTGGAGTGAAACGCAAGTCTGAGGGTGCTGCAATCTGCGGCACCACAGTTTCTAGAACATGGGCAAAGCGGACCCAAAGCAACCCAAGATTCAGTTTGAAAGTAAGCGCCAAACGTGCACCATGGAATCATCAACGGAGCTGGGCACTGCTCACGGTCCTGCTGATACTGCTGACAGTCCAGAGGAAGACATTCGCTCCATCTTGCTAGAGGTATGCAAGATTGATGCCCTAACATCCAGCCTTGATGCGGTCAAGAAGAGGGTGGATGTCCACGAAACTCGCCTCGACGTTCTGGAAAATAGACTTTCTGACACCCAAGACTCCCAGTCTGAGTCTAGAACGCAGATCCTCAGTATGGAGAAGGTACTCGAGGTGATTAGGGCCAAAAATGAAGACTTAGAGGCATGTTTCCGAAGGAACAACCTCAGAATTCTTGGCCTTCCGGAATCGACAGCTATCTCAAAAATGGAACCCTTTATCGATAATCTACTACGCGAGCTGTTCGGTTCGGTACTCTCTCCAGTCATGATTGTGGAGCGGGCGCACCGCTCCCTTGGTCCCAAACCAGTGCCGGGTGCGCCACCACGCCTGTTCATTGCACGCCTTCTAAATTATGCAGACAGAGACGCTGTCCTCAGGGAGGCGAGGGCTAGGAGCCCCATCACACATCAGGGCAATACCCTGTCCTTCTTTCCGGACTACACCCCGGCTGTGCAGGCTGCAGGCAGGGAGTTTATGCCAGCGAAAAGGCTCCTACAGTCTTCATCCGTACCGTATGCCATGTTCTACCCTGCAAAGTTGAAAATCACCCACGACGGTCAAGCGCACTTCTTCACGGATGCCAAGTCGGCCTTGAAATTCATGAAGCACATTTGCCCGCGCAAATCTCCCCAGGGCCCTCCACAAGGTTCCACCCTGTCAACGAACCTCAGTGACAGTGACTGATAGTTGTTGATGTTGATGCTCTCTGCTGTCTATCATTCATATGTGTAGCTTCATTGGTCAGCATGGCTTAGATCAGTAATGTGCGACTCCGCGGCCTCGCCTTATTCGCGAGAAGATGGGCCCAATTGATTGTACACCGTGTATGTGCTACTGTTAGGTTTTTGGTTCACGTTATTCTCTAGTTTCTGCTGGGCAGGTTTTGGTTTAATGTCACATCAGCCTGGCCACCCTGCCACTCGGCAGGTGTTCGCCGTCGTTCCTAGCCCCCACAGGGAGATCTCCCATGTGTTCGAAATCAAAGTTGGGATTTGGGGTAATTCAAGGGAGGGTGGGGGGTTCCTATTCTCGACTTGATTGGGAGGTTGTAGTGGGAGGGGGGTGGATTAAGGGGTTCAACGCACTTGGAGACAGCCATTATTTGATTGCGCTGTTGTCGCATAACGGACATGACATTTGTTGTTTATATATCATGGAGGCACTTTTCGTTTACAGCAAGATGATATTGCTATTACAATTTTTGTCTGACCTTTCTTTTCAGGTTTTCATTTGGAGTCCTTCTCTTAGGGCTCTCCTGCATGACGCCCCTCTTATTGTTTTATTATGACAGAAACTAAGTTCCTTACATGGAACGTGAGGGGACTTAACGACTTTAAGAAGGCACGGTTAGTCCATGCATACTTGCATAGGCATCATATAGATATATGTTTCTTGCAGGAAACCCATTTGCAGTGCAGCACTGATTCCAAACTGACACACAGATTCTGGGGGGAGGTGCATTCGGTGACTTTTTCTAATTATGCCAGGGGCGTCTACATACTGATCAGGAGGGGACCGAGCTGGGCTACAACACACACAGGTGGACCCTGGAGGGCACTATGTCATAGTCACCGGTTGCCTACTGTCGACACAGGTTACTTTGGTAGCCATCTATGGCCCCAATACGGATGACCCGCAATTTTTTTTTAATGTGTGGGCCAAAATTGTAGCACTGGGAGGTGACACAGTGATCTGGGGTGGTGATTTCAACGCAGTTTTGGACAACGATTTAGACAGGGAGGGCACCCCTCGTAATCCACATCACAAAGAAACGCAACAATTGAATAAGATACTTCTGGAACATGGGATATTAGATATTTGGCATAAAATTCACCCTGTCACAAGGGAGTGTACATGTATCACCTCCTATCATCATGCCTGGTCCAGACTGGACTATTGGTTGGTCTCAGCTGACGTTGGGTCCTGGGCCTCAGATGTTATGCATCTACCACATACACTCTCCGACCACGCCCCTGTGTTGTTACAGTGGACAATCCCCAGCACTATACCGCATGCGTTTAGTTGGTGACTTCCTCCTCATGCTCTCCTAGATGCCGTGTTTAAAGAGGAAATTAACGTAGAAATGCAGAACTACTTCGCCACCAATGAAGGCTCGGTGGAATCCCCTTCTATGCTTTGGGAGGCCTTTAAAGTTGTGATACGGGGAGCCTGTATCTCCAAACAGTCAGGGGTCCTTGGTTCCATACGTATGAGTCTAACTAAACTCGAGCAAGCTATTAAAGCTCTGGAGATACACTATTTTGCTACTAACGACCCTACAACACTGGCCTCCATACGTAGCACTATATCAGAGTTCGAGGAGGAGGCGGAGAGGGAAACCAGATTCCTCGGGAAAGATGCAAAGGCACGTGGCTATGGTGAGGGCGATAGACCGGGGAAAACCCTTGCTAATTTACTTAAACACAACACAGCGCCCGTGTTTATTGTGGAACTTGTTGACGGTGCCTCTCCCCCTGTTAGAGGTCAGGTGGCCACGCATGAACATTTAACAAAATTTTACTCTTCTCTCTATACTGCCACGCAGCAGGCCGCTGCTCCTGCGCTGGGAGACTATTTGGATTCCCAGGAGCTCCTTTGGCTGAGCCCTGATCGCGGGGAATACCTTGACATCCCATTCACCATAGATGATATCACACAGGTGATTAAAAGCCTTCCCACCGGGAAAGCCCCCGGGCATGATGGGCTGACGACATAGTTTTACAAAACATATGCAGACATTCTTGCGCCTCATCTTCTGGATGTATATCAAGATTCACTCGAGGCTGGGGAACTGCCCCCGTCCATGAGAGAGGCAGTAATCATTACCCTGCTAAAACCCGATAAGCCAGCGACACTCTGTGATTCCTACAGACCCCAATCTCTGATCAATGTGGACGCCAAGATATTAGCCAAATTAATAGCAAATAGATTACAGCCGCTGATGCCCCTCATTGCCCGACCAGACCAATCCGGATTTATACCGGGCAGGTCGACGGCCCACAATTTGCGCACCTTCTTCTCTATTCTCCACCAAATTGACCCCAAACTCCCAGCCGTCGCAGTTTACCTAGACGCCACTAAGGCTTTTGATTCTTTAGAATGGCCCTTCTTATTCACCATACTTCCCAGATTAGGGTTTAGTCCCAATTTTGTTAAATTGATAAAATTATTATACACCAAACCCACTGCCCGTCTTCAGGCCAATGGTCTGATATCGGATGCCTTCCCCATCTCTCGTGGAACCAGGCAGGGATGCCCTCTGTCACCTCTCTTGTTTGCGGTGGCTATGGAGCCACTGGCAGCTAGAATTTGCCAGCATCACTCTACCCGAGGCCTGGTTTTTACTGATAGAAATCTCACCATTTCCATGTATGCAGACGATATCACATTGTATGTTAGAAAGCCAGATGATAATTTGAACCCTGTTTTGCGGGAGGTGCTCCGCTTTGGTGGCATGTCTGGTATTAACATAAACTGGACCAAGTCTTCCATTCTACCCCTTACCGATGCCCCATTAGATACCACATTGGATTTTCCGCTGTCGTGGGCGGATGACGCTGTTAAATATTTGGGTATTTTGCTCAGCAGAGACCTACAGCACATCTGGCGCTTAAACTTTGGTCGACTGCAAACCTGGTTTGTCGATAAAATTAAATTCTGGACTGCGCTGCCCCTGTCATTGGCCGGCAGGATTGCCATATTAAAAATGATTGTCCTCCCTAAGTTGTTGTATTTATTCGTAAATATACCCATTCCACTTACCCAGGCCTTTTTTAAATCGCTGCGTTCTGCTGCTATCTCCATGGTTTGGGCTGGAGGTCAACCCAGAATAAGCTGGGAGTTGCTGACTCGTCCATTATCAAAAGGCGGTCTGGGCGCACCAGATTTTGAATTATATGCTCTGTCCCTTTTCAACCCCACGTGGCCACTGAGAAAGATATAGCAGATCCCACTCCTCTGCACATGGCTGTATATCAGCCTTACCATCGTACCCCTAACGAAATTAACACCGTGGAAACTGTGAGATGGGCATGGGATGGCCAACGAAAGCGGACACAGACCCCTCTACTTTATGCACCCTCTACACCAATTGCACTTCACCCACATTTTCCTTTTCTGCATGACAAGGGCGCCATTGATCAGGCACACAAAATGGGCATTGAGACAGTAGGAGATCTCTACCCACATGGCACATTTTTGGAGCAGCCTGCTGGCCGGGCCGGGGAACGGACACCAGTTCTAGAATGGTTATTATACCACCAACTCAAGGCCACCTGTAAAGCACTGCATCCCACTTTTCCGGTTTCCCCGGAACCCTTGCACCCGGTAGAACACCTATTAGTCACACCGTCCCCCCAAAAATTAGTCACTAGGCTCAATGTCCATACGCAGGCATTCACTCCATGGGCGGACCCGAGGGCGTTGGAACAGTGGAGATCGGAACTGTTGGATCAACCCACAGACGAACAATGGGCGTTCTGTTGCTTACAAATGAAGCACCTATCCCCCAACTACAAGTTGAGGCTCATACACTTTAAATTCCTTCATCGCTACTACCGTACCCCTTTACAATTATTTAAACTGAAGTTGAGAGCCGACTCTAATTGTTGGAAGTGCAAACGTGAGGGAGCCGCCTTCTTACACATTGCATGGGAGTGCCCCGTTGTTTTTCGATACTGAGGGGAGGTGTGTGACACCATTCAGGCCATTACAGGTCAGGCCCTTGTGTGCTCCCCGCTGGTAATGCTGCTGGGCTATGTGGAGCAATCCCTGCCTGAGGTACGCCGTCTAACTGCAAAGCTGCTGGTACTTGCACGGCGAAGATTAGCTATACACTGGGGTGCCCCTAGTTGCCCACGCTTTAAGACATGGATTCAGGATATTGCCTGTTGCCGGGAACAGCTGGCAAACTACTGGGACCTCATGCCTACGGCATCTCGCCCTAAAGATATTTGGGAGCCTTTCACGAATTGGCTTAGATTGAGGAACACCTCCTTGGACAGTGATGCTCGACTAATGCCGTCTGCCGGATCTCAGGACGTCGCCCCATAGGAGTATGGTTTACACTTAGCACTGGATGGGCACTTATAAATAGTCCATATAGAGCCCTTTTGCCGAAGCTTCGCTTCAGATTTTGCTATGATATATTCCGTTGAAGGGACTAGCATTGCTTAGCATGTATCACATTTTGACTTTCAGATTCCATTGCTCTGTAAATTGCCGTAATGTCTCCTTATGTATTATGCCTCTGCTTTCTTTGTAGACAATGCGATTACATTATGTATTGTCGTGTTCGTTGTGGGGTGCAGAAGTGCATGTAACCATTTATTATTTTTTCACTGCTGTCTCTTTAAAATAATTTAAAATTTTATTTTTTTTAAAACAAAAGCACAAGACAACCTGTTTATATAAAATGCATTTCAGAGCCGGCTTCCCCGTCCCCTTCTGTGGAGAAAGAAACAATGTGTACACTGCCATATGGACTTAAGCGGCAAAGTTCTGTTAGTAGCAGTCCTTTCATTTCCCCAGTGCTAAATGTAAACAGGGCGGAATGCCCCGTTTTTGTTCCATGTCTGATGTGCTGCCCCTGCTTCCTTTGTTGCCAGGGGTCGCAAGGCAGTGCCAGGGGTGGCAAGAGGCAAGCAGGGGTCGCAGGCGACCCCTAAATGACGTCCATGGGGTTCGACTCAGATATGCAACTAAGCTCCTAGCTCTCAAGTCAAGCAACAGAAAAGGGTTCTGCCGACCTGAGGTCTGCAGATAAGATGAGATCTTGCCATCTTTCATCTCCTGCTTCCTCTTTGTCCTCTGTGGACCTCCACCCTTCTAAACAAAACTCCCCTGAGCTGGACCCATGCCAAGGATCATATGAATAAGGTAAATTCAATTTTACATCCATGAGGGAGACCAGGGTAAAGTGACCATCTTACAAGAATAGAGCCATATCTAGTTGTTTCTTCATTCCATTTCTATCAGTGAACTGATCTACCTACGTTCATAATATTAGAGATTTCCTTGTGGTCATGGTGAAAATGCTCTGTTACCTGACTGTTGTTTGCCAGATTTAAACCCACGCTCGTGTTCCCCCTTCTGCAGGACAGTACTGAATTGTGAGTAAAATTGTAACAGTAAGGCTTAAAAATAGGCCTCTGGGTTGCATAGACCTCTATGTATTTAAACTCCACTCATTTACATCCTCATTATGCGATAAAGCTCCCATTTTAGTGTCTTCAGCATTCGTTATTAAGGGTGTGAAATTATTTCTAAGTCACGTCCTTGAGGATATTGGTGTTGTTGCCATTGGTTTTCTTTCACATATAGGAAAGCTTTTTCTTTTAAACCAAAGGATTGTTAAGTATATGGGCCCACTCAATAACTGAGCTGTAGTCCAATGGAAAAGTTTAGGGTTTTATTACAAAATTAAAAAATCAAAGTGATACAGAGTCAATGCCATGAAGGCTCTCAATGCATTGTTATACAGAGAATGCAAAAATCAGAAACTTTTCTAAGTCCTATCCCAAGAGGGTAGCAAAATAGGGAAAGAAACAGACAGCATCCCTAGTAGAACAGAAAAGTGGTCTCCAAATACTCTGGCTCACCCCCAAAATTAAGGAGATTTTATACATTATTTTTGCATAGGAAATGACAGAATCTGCAGTCTCACTGTGATGTGATCAAATGTAACATTTCATCAGCAGATCAAAGCACTTGAAAAATAAACGTCATATTTCCTTAACACCAAAGCACTAACCCACTCTATGCTAATGTCTTTCGGTGATCCTAGAACTAAACTAGTTACATGAACAATAACGTGTTACATGTATGAAAAGCCACAATGGAATATATTTTGTTTTGAGGGGAAACAGCCTTTACACCGCAACCGTTACAACGCATGCATTTACCCCGCATGCTGTTGCAACGAAAAAGGTGTGTAGCAGTGGGTAGAAGGTGTTGGATTTAACTCCAACACCATCCCTACTGTTGCACACACTGGAGTTGGAATAGAAAATTAATCTATTCCAACTTCCAGTGCTCCCCCGACAGCAAGTCGGGGTAAAGTTTGGCGTTGCAACGGCATGCGGGGTAATGGCATGTGTTGCGACGTCACATAACCTATTTTGAGGTATGACTGAACTGTGGAGAGTTTTTTAACAGCAGAATAACAATAACAGTGGAAATAAACCAGTACATCTCAGCTTAACTGTATGCTGTGGAGCCTGTGGGCTGAGGAGGTGGGCAGGGGGAAAAAGCAGAATGAGTGACAAGGGCGGCTTCCATTTTGGACAAAATTATGTTTCTATTCAAATGTGGCATAGTTTACATATATCAGGAAAACACAGTTCTATACATCATAGGAAAATTGTTTCAAAAGCATTTGCAGTAAATCAATATGTGCATGTGAAAACTATATAGATACATACAAATATTTCACAAATCTCCCTCTGATTATTCTACAATCACTAAAACACATAGTTAATAAGATTAAACTATCACAATTATAACACAGTCTGCATCGCTTTCTGTTTCTTTCTAGTTGACTTCTCCAACATATTTAACTGGTTGTAAACACGATGCTTGACATTCTCCATTTCAATCTCTTCTTCTCTCTTTCACTTTAATGACTTTCTTTTATTATTGCACCCACAATTTAGAAGTAGACATCTAGAAAATGTATTCAAAGAAACCAGGACAATTGCACAAATCATTACAATTATCACAGGGATTATGGTTAGTCTTAATGCTACCCCTCCTAAACTGTCAAACCATTCACCAACCTTGCTAAAATCCTTCTCTATCTCATTAAACCAGGAACCTATTATTTCTCACATGTGGTGCTCTTCTAAACTTTGGATTCATAAACAATATAAGTAATATTTTGTACATAGGCTTTATTAACCCTGCTGGTATCAGATATGAAGGTTCAGCACTGTTTCACCTTCAGTACCATGCAAACACTGTCTTCCTAATGCTAAGTGGTTTTGCACAATCATTGCACGTATTGCAATTAACTCAGAAATAATTTAAGTTAAAGCTCCAGCAATATTAGAAGCTAGCCGGTCCACAAGCGTGGACAAACGTCTAATCTTCACATCATTCATAGCCACACCTATAGGTGGAGTAATGAAGGGCTCCTATTATATCTAATGCTATCTGTCCAAATCCACGTTTCACTCTCTTCAAACCAACTGCCTCATTCATTCCACTCTTGTGATACACTCTAGGAAACACCAAAGCAAGATAACATGATCCAATGCAGTTACATGGCAAATTGAGATAAGCAGCCTTACCATACGTTATATATTTCTCTCAGAATCAGCTCTTCATTCATCAGAAAATCACCATTTATAATATAACTCCTTTGAAGCTCACTTTCTCCCCATATTAAATTGTCTCATTTTTTTGTAGGATCACAATGCACTATACACATCTCACTCTTTCTCTCATGCTCCATTCTCAATCTTGGATGCAAATTTGACAATCTAAGTTCTTCTTTACTTTTAATCTGCTCTCTTATTCTCTTTTCATTTCTCCAATCTTTCACAACTTTAACTCCCCTCTCATTGTACTCTTTAACAAGCTCACACTCCTCATTACTTAAACTACACACACACTCTGTGTTGGTATTTTTAGTTTTCTGCTTAATTGGTGCAATTGTATTCGGAACTGTGCCATATTTAAGACCCTTATTAACACCTTCCTCTTCAGAAATAGGTAGATCTTCAAGCAAGATGTTGAAATTTAACAGGTAAGGGGACAAAAAATTGTTAAATATAACAAATACATTACAAAATAAACCATAAGATATTGGTAGTCGTAAGTAGGTAGCACCTTCCCCTGCAAAAGAAGGGCAGAAAGGTACACATATTTTGTTTTGTTTTTAACATCCATAATCTCACTGTACTCCGTCAGAATTTTAATATAGCTATTATCATGAAATAGACTAGCTAAGCTTTCCCTACATGTCAGTGTATTATGCTTAACTACATTATATACTGTAGGTAAGTCAACCGTTGTGGAGTCAAATCCCACCGAACATAGGAGGTACAACAACAGGGCAACTAAGGTCATTAGTATCACCTATAAGGTAATCAGACCAATAATTTTGCAGCAGCTGCGATATGACATTTTCTATTGAGACTAAAAGAAATATTTATCGGGAAAAGTTAACAAAAATTTCCGTTAAAATAATAATACACTTTTTTTCTTTTATTCTTATTTTTTTGAAAACAGTAATCCAATATCAAGATGATATTTCAAAAGAGAGTTTTTTTCTTCAGTTTATTCAGATCATGCTCTCAAAAGATTTTTCTCTTCTTTTAGAGTTTGGTAGAAATTTTTCAGAGTTTAGTAGTTTGATAGTCTTTTAAGATTGTTCAAGGTGATTTTTCAAATTCAAATTTAGGTTCTCTTTTAATAGTGTATTGACAACAGTTTATTGGACTGTAGGACACTGGTACTGATTCTTCTCCTTATACAGATGCTCGATACACTCACTCAGGTGAGACATAATTTCTCTTTAGAGCTCTCTTTCTTGCTGATCTTTTAGCAACTAGTGATTCACTCTCACTGTTCTCTGAGTCTAGTTCAATTACTTCAGATCCTTCAGTGATTGGCTTTAGTCTCTCATTTTGCCAGTGTTTTCTTTTACAGGTTCTTTTCAGTGACTTTGTTTCTTCAGCCCTTTCTTCTTCAATTGTGACTGCTGCTGAGTCTAATCCAGTCACTGATGGAATTGAACTTCGATCAGCATCAGTAACACAATTCACTGTGAACTGTTTTGTTCCTCTGGGGGTTCTTGTGACTTGAATTTTCAATTGGAGGCTTTCACTGTTTGGATCAGAGACTACTTCTTCTTGCTGCCACTAATGCCTTTGACTTTGACATTCTATCAGCTCTTCACTTTGGTCTTCTTTTTGAAACTGGACACCACTACCACTGGTACCTTCACCAAGATCTTCACTTTCATCAAACAGAACTTCTATTCCATTGTTTTCTGCACCAGGTTTACCAGCTTCCTTTCAAAATTTTAAACTCATCTGTACCCATGCTGCAAGCGTGATCTTGACTGTGTGAATCAGCAATTGTTTACACCACTTCTTCATCTGCCGCCTTCACTCTTTTTTTGTGAACAGCATCCATGCACTGTGGAATTCCGGCATACTTCACAGCAGTGTTAGTCACTAGTATCACTTGATAAGGGCCATGCCACCATTTTTAAAGGCAGCTCTTCCAAGCATGGTGCCCAATCACCACCCAAAAGTCTGGGTTCAGTGTAATACATTGGATTTCTTTTGCTGATTCTGTTGCTAAATTTACCTGGTGAAAAACAGATTTCACTATGTCAGCCAGACCTTTGCATCAATCTAGAACAATGTCATCAGTCATTAAAACAAGTAAATCTGAACAAGTATAAGCCAATCGCATTCCTCTACCCATCAACACTTCATGGGGCGAGACCAGTCTTTTTATTACGAGCACTTTTGATACTCATCAAAACAAGAGGAAGAGCATTTGGCCATTTCAAACCAGTGGAAGCACATACTTTGGCAAGTTTATTTTTTATGGTTCCATTCATTTTCTCAACTACTACAGAAGATTGAAGATGATAACTACAATGGAACCTTGGGTTTATATGGAGAGCTGTACAAATCAATTGTAAAATGTCATTTTTAAAATGTGAGCAATTATCTGTCTCAATAGAGGTCAGCAGGCCACGTCTTGGTATTAATTACCTCAACACTAGTTTGGCAAATGTCAGGCTATCTGATCTCCAGGTGGGATAGGCCTCAGCCCATTTAGAAAACCGGCAGACTTTCGCAAGAATATATCCAAGGCCATTGTAAACTTCCATTTCAACAAAGTCTGCTTGAAGTCTTGTAAATGTGCCCTCTGATTTGCCAATATGACTAATTAGAACACAAGTTTTACATCCCTGAGTATTCTTCCACAACATTTCTAAATTTTGTATTTGCCCAATACTCATTGAAGGTTCTCATCATGGAATCTTTTCCTGAATGTGATTGGCTGTGCAATATCTGGCCTTGGGATGCAACACTGAGTTAGGGAATCCCTATTTGTGTTCAGGATAGACATACAGGTCCCGATAATTTTTCTTATAACCCAACATTTCCCATTTTCTTTTCATATCTTCGGGACTTCCTCCTAGAGGTCTCTCAATTCACTCAAAGAAGTCTGAACTGGATTTAATATGAAATAACTCACTTCTTCCATTTTTACCACAGAATTTCCTCTCGCTTCATCTTGTTCTGTTCTTTGAATCACTGTTTCATTCTCAAGTGCATAGTATCTGCCCACTTAATCAATTGATTTATTTCCTAGAGTGACCAAATCTTTTCCAGCCTTATGGGCAGCACACTCAACTACAGCAATCTCTTTTGGCTGTTGTATTGATTTTGATAACTCAAGTATAAAGAGACTATTCCTGGTGGGAGCTCCAGAAGAAGTTATAACTACCCTTTGTGACCACAGTTGCCCAAAATTATGGACCACACCAAAACCTTACTGGCTGTCTGTATAAATTGTCACATCAAGTGTTCTGACAGTCAACATTGTGTTTTTGCTCCCCATGCCATTCCAGTTTGAACCCAGCCATATACAAATCAGTCTTGACCCTGCGCGTCATGGGAACAGTCCAGCCCGAACTGCCAGGCCAGGTCCTCCCTGGACTGGAAACAAGCATCCTAGGACATGTTTCGGGGTTTCACCCCTCATCAGCCAGGATAGGTTGGCTCCAGTGGCATGGAGAGCATGGGACCCACATCTGGGCATACCCGTACCACTCGGGGTGACAAATGCAAAAAAAACAATTGATGGACAGAATGCAGAACAATGTCATACATTCACCCCAGTACAAAGATCTAGGCCTAAATCCATTGTTGTTTTGCTTCCCATGCCATTCCAGCTTGAACCCAGCCATATACAAATCAGTCTTGATCCTGCGCCCAATGGGAACAGTCCAGCCCGAACTGCCAGGCCAGGTCCTCCCTGGACTGGAAACAAGCATCCTAGGACCAGTTTCGGGGTTTCACCCCTCATCAGCCGGGATAGCTTGACTCCAGTGGCATGGAGAGCACGGGACCCACGTTCTGGCATACCCGTACCACTCAGGGTGAAAATGCAAAAAGGATGCTTGTTTCTGGTCCAGGGAAGACCTGGCTTAGCAGTTTGGGCTGGACTGTTCCCATGAGGCACAGGTCAAGACTGATTTGCATATGGCTGGGTCTGAACTGGGGTGGCGAAGTGAGCTTAAGAACGATGATGGATTCAACCCAGATCTGTGACTGGGGTTGAGTGTCTGAAAAGTTTCAGCGCTTCGTCCATCATCTCCTTGTGTTTGCTTTGTTTGCCCTAAGTTGGCAGTGTATGCCCAGATGAGGGTCCCTTGCTCACTTTACCACTGGATTCAAGCTACCCTGGCTGATGAGGGGTGTTACCCCGAAACCGGTCCCAGGATGCTTGTTTCTGGGTCCAGGGAAGACCTGGCTTAGCAGTGAGGGCTGGACTGTTCCCATGACGCGCAGGGTCAAGACTGATTTGCATATGGCTGGGTCTGAACTGGGGTGGCAAAGTGAGCTAAAGAACGATGATAGATTCAACCCAGATCTGTGACTTGGAGTGAGTGTCTGAAAAGTTTCAGCACTTCGTCCATCATCTCCTTGTGTTTGCTTTGTTCGCCCTAAGTTGGCAGGGCATGCCCAGACGTGGGCCCCTTGCTCAGTTTGCCACTGGATTCAAGCTAGCCTGGCTGATGAGGGGTGTTACCCCGAAACCGGTCCCAGGATGCTTGTTTCCAGTCCAGGGAAGACCTGGCTTAGCTGTTCGGGCTGCACTGTTCCCATGAGGCACAGGGTCAAGACTGATTTGCATATGGCTGGGTCAGAACTGAGGTGGCGAAGTGAGCTAAACAACAATGATGGATTCAACCCAGATCTGTGACTGGGGGTAAGTGTTTGAAAAGTTTCAGCGCTCCGTCCATCATCTCCTTGTGTTTGCTTTGTTCGCCCTAAGTTGGCAGGGCATGCCCAGACGTGGGCCCCTTGCTCAGTTTGCCACTGGATTCAAGCTAGCCTGGCTGATGAGGGGTGTTACCCCGAAACCGGTCCCAGGATGCTTGTTTCCGGTCCAGGGAAGACCTGGCTTAGCTGTTCGGGCTGTACTGTTCCCATGAGGCACAGGGTCAAGACTGATTTGCATATGGCTGGGTCAGAACTGGGGTGGCGAAGTGAGCTAAACAACAATGATGGATTCAACCCAGATCTGTGACTGGGGTTAAGTGTTTGAAAAGTTTCAGCGCTCCGTCCATCATCTCCTTGTGTTTGCCAGGTTCATCGCCATCATCTTCATCACTATCATCATCATCACAATCACTCCTGTTTTTGTCTGCATAGCTGTTTTTTAATTAGGAAGCAATGTTTTAGGGTTTATGAAATGTCATCTTCTTATTGAAATGCTTTCAGCTGGCAGTATAATTTGTTCATATCCGGTCAATCCACTGTTTGTCATATGCTAAGTTCATGTATGAGTCAGCAATATCTCAACAGAATGTGAAATGAGCACAATTAGCATAGGTCCCATCACAATCCCTTCACTTTGTTCAATTGCAATGCAAACAGCTGCAATGAACTTCAAGCAACCAGGAAGACTTACAGCTACTGAATGCAACACAGCTGAAAGATAGGCCACTGGCCTCATTATTCCTACATGTTTTGAGTAAGGATTGCAAGTTCACAGTCATCTTTCTCACGACAGAAAAGGTAAAATTCAAAATTATAATCAGTCATTCCAACGGCGGGTGCATTACACAAACTCTCTCTTAACACCCAAATGGCCTCTAAACATTCTTTGTCAAGTAGTACTGGATCTTGAATAAAACTATGGGTCAACCTTCTGAAAGGTTTTGCAATCCAGGAAAAGTTTAAAATTGATGGAGAACAGGAGTCAACAATTCCCAAGAACATCCTCACCACCCTCTGGGTGGTAGAAGGATTTATTTTCAGAATTGCAGAAACTTGTTCTTCTGAGACTTTCCTTGTTTGTTTTTCTATATGATGACCAAGATAAACCACCTCCTTTCTACAGTACTGCATTTTTGTAGGGGAAACCTTGTGACCATTGTCAGTCAGATAATTCAACAGAGCAATTGTATCAAGTTTATAGTCTCTTTCTTCTTAGATACGACCAGTTCATCATATGCTGCACCAATACTGTGTAACAGGGCAAATTTAACTTTTTAAATCATTCTTCAAGATTTGACTAAAAATTGAAGGACTTTCAGTTTACCCTTGTGGAATTCTATGCCAAACAAGAACCTTATATTGAAATTGAAATGCAAATAGTATTGACTGTATTATAGAGGAGAATGAAGAAGAACACTTGGCATAAGTCAATGACTGTATACCATTCTGCATCTGATGGAACATGGATTAGGATTACTGCTGGATACGATACCACTTGAAAACATGGAATCATTATTTTATTTGTTTTTCTCAAATCCTGCACAAATCTCCATTTTCCACTTGGGGCCAGATGTACGACCCTTTTTAGCGGTCGCAAGCGAGAAATCGTCCCATTTGTGACCGCTAAAGAGTGTGGTGGTATGTACAAACCCTATTTTGCGAGTCGGTAACCAATTACTGACTAGCAAAATAGGGCTTGCGAGTCGCTATTAGGAAGGGGCGTGCCAAGGGTGTCCCTTCCTAATAGTGAGTTGCATTTGTATGTACGATTGTTTTGCGACCGCATTTGCCGTCTCAAAACACCCGCAGTTAACCACCCACTTCAAGTAGGTGGTAAGTCACTCGGGAAGGGGTCCCCAGGGGACCCCTTCCCCTTTGTGAATGGCTGTGAAAATATTTTTTAAGAGCAGGCAGTGGTCCCACGGAGCACTGCTTACTCCTAAAAAGTGAAACAGAAATGTTTCATTTTTCGTTTTTAGTGCTTTATTGAAAAAGCAGTTACAGACATGGTGGTCTGCTGACCCCAGCAGACCACCATCCCTGTGAGTGCTGGCCATTCCCAATGGGATGCAAATTGTGATCTGCTTCATGAATATTGATGAGGCAGGTCATTTGCGACCCCATTAGGAATTGCAAACAGTGTCTGAGACACTGTTGTACATTCCATTTTGCGAGTCGCATCTTGCCCTTAGTTTCTTAATTCCCATCAGGGGAGAGTTGGACGGTCTAAACAGCATTTCTCAAAGAATTCTCTGTTCAATCATTTTTTAAGTGAGAGGCTTAACTCCTTTCTCTCTTGAAATTTAAATTGTTTAGTTCTGGAGAAAACAGCATTAGGGTTTACATTAATCTTAACAGGCTTTGCACTTTTTGAGAAATCCCATACCTCTTCTTTGACAGCATGTTTAAATCCTGAGATACATCATCTTTAGTCAAGTCTGGGACAGTTGAATTCTTGAATCATGTGATTTATTTTTAAAAACTGAATATTCATCTTGAATTTTAATTACAATACTATCCGGTGTACAATAAATCACACAGTTCATCTTGCAAATCAAGTCTCTGCCCAATACATGTACAGGACTCGAATCACACCGAGTGAACTGATGATTATTCTCAATTGGTCCTATTTTCAGAGGGACAACTGCAGTGACCTGACTTACAATCTGTTTATTACTGATCCTTACAACTTGGACTTCTTTTGCCGTGAGGGGTAGGTTTGGGACCACCACAGAACACTCTGTAGGGAGGGTAGCTCCCATATCTTTCAAGAAAGAAATGAGATGGCTATTGACTTAAGAGTCAAAATATGGGGCTCTCTGGTCTACCTCCAGGACTTCTCCAAGTAAGCATTCCTCCTCCCCTCTAGGGCCCTGTCATTAAGAATTATTTTCTGGGGAAAATATGGATTCTGTTGATACCCTGGATTATATGGCATTTTGTCTTTCATATTTTGCTGCAGTACCGGGGCTGTAGGCACATTCATGTGAAATTGTCTATTATCCTGCATACAATGTACAAGAGCTGGTTGGTTGGGGCTAACAACTGTACATGTGACTGATTCACATTTCTCTGCATCTGGGGAACAAAATCATTCTGGATTCGATCTGGATTTTGTCAACATTCCCATTTCCAGTGCCTAATTTTACCACAGAAAGGACAAAAAGTGCACTTGTTTAACATGTCAACATTTGCATTAATTCCAGATTGTTCACAATGCTGCTTCCACGACTTTGCATTTGCATCATTCCATGTCCCATTTTTACACCTTACACTGGAAAATCCCATGCATTCCAGCATTGTCAGATTGCTCATAACCCAAATCAGAACCCATCAATTGATTCCTACCATTCCTTTCAAACCGCTTTATCTGTGCAGCTATCAGCTTCTCTTTGATTCTTTTCTATTGTGCATTAAACCAATCACTGCTGTATCTGGCACATTTTAAAATGTCTTTGATACTCTTTGTCTGCCAACCCATCACACTTTGCTGAATATGAGAGCTAACCTCAGGGAGCAACCCCATTAAAAAAGCAGAAACGCAACCACTGAGACTATCTTTCTCATGATCTTCGACACCACTACGCTTCTTAAAATCTGCATCTGTCTCTCACAATAGACATGCACTGACTCCTTCATATCTTGTGAAGATCTCAAACTTTTTTCCCAATTAAAATCTTTTACTGGAACCTTCTTTTTAAATGCTCTGTCACCCCTTTGTATTTATCATCAATCACATCAGATGGATCATTATTCGGGAGTATTGTAGCTGATTCTTCAGTCATCCAAGCAACAGCAACCTTACACTCAAACTACAAATCACCAAGGATTACAATCACAAACAATGTATTCGAATCAGTACAGAGCATTTTCGAAATGGTAGTCAACCTATGAACCTAATGTACCACATTTCAGGTTCCTCTCGAAATTTTAGAAAATTTGTAGTAAGGGTATAAAGATCATATCTAGACCAAGGTGCATGCACATAATTCCCTCCATGTACTTCTTTTCTGAATTCTGAAACTGTCCCCATTTCTGAATCACTAGCTGACTCCTTTGCTTTCTTCTCTGTCTCCGAAGATTTTTTTTTAACTAGCTATCCTGCTCTTCCACCTTTCTCTATATTTTTTGTCACTCCATTCTCGTGCTTTCAACCAAATCATTTATATGAGCTCTATAAATCATTACTGAATTCTTTCATTTCATCATTAGTCAGATATATTTTGTAGTTTCCCCCCACATTCTTCATTTTATTGATATCCACCACACAATCATCAGCCTATTCTTCACATTTGTCATGTCCCACATGTGCACATTTTGCTCCTTCCTTAATCAAATACTTCATTTCATCAACATTTTATGGCAGTAATTTATTCAGGTCAATTGTTCCTTGAATAATCATCCTAATTTAAATTTTTTAAAGTCCAGCATTTCTTTCGATGGTTCCTCAATAAGAGCAGTAGGAACAGGAGGATCAAATGGAGCTAGAGAAACAAATGTAGTATCTCCACTATTACTCAGCAGTGCTGTCATTGCGATCTCAGTTGGGACACTCACTATTGTACTGACAACCACAGATGCAGTTGATCCCTGTGTTTGTATAACCTCACTATTTTCTGCTACACCTGTATCTGGCACTGCAGCAAAACCAGATCCCTGTCTTTGAAATTTGTCTGTATATGAAGGAGTTCTCAAAAGTTCATTAATCCTCCTCATCTGAATCTGGATTTTGTTTTTCTTTATTTTCTTCAACAGCTTTATTTTTGTCTGTTGTCTCTTTGACTATTGAAGAAAAATCTTATTCCCTCCATCATATCCTCCTTCCAGTACCTTTCCTGTCTGTCCCACTTGTTTTCAAGCCATTGTCTAAATGAACCCTTTACTTGCTGTGCCAATTTCTCTCTCTCCTTCTCTGTAGCCACTCAATTCCATTAGTTCAATGCCACAAACTGTGTAGGTCTAGGTAGCGGCTTTCTGTCACTCATAGTTTGTCTCAGGAAAGCCATCTTTCTAATGTTAAAGGGACACTCTAAACGAAATTGTAAGTCCTTGACAGAAGCGGTACATTCATGCCATTCAGAAATACAGGCAACAGTATAAAACCCAAAGCCTGTATTCATTTCGTACGCATGCGTTCCCTGAGTAGGTATTCTCAGACCCTCAGTAGAAGGGATAACAGAAACTTTAGGCTTTTTCAACACACCACTCATTATTTTTGCTCAAAAAGATCTCAAAATCAGACAGAATAAACTAACGATAAACCAATTCAATCGCGGCTCTGTCAAACGTCAGCTTATCACAGCATGGTTCAATAAGCAACTAGCTAATGACAGAGCAACTCTGTAGTGACGACTTACCAATTTCAGCATGACTCTCTAGTTCACTAACCAATCACAGTGCGACTTTTCCATGGACTTTTCCATGAATGAGGAATGCAAAGCCTTTCTCAATAAATTCACACCAATTAGAGCAAAATAAACCTTGTCTGCTCAACCTAAATAAGAGAAAAATCAGCAAGTTAGAATAAGACAAATTATGCAAACAATAGAAACAGGGGTGCCTTCCCAGCACTGGTAAAACACAATTCACACTAAGCAGACTCCTGCCCAGCGGCAATCCATCACCTATTGATGCACCTACTCCTGTGTACTTGGGAGCAAAGGAAATCAACCTATATTAGACACACAAACTCCTAGAAAAGAAAACATCTTAATTCAGAAAATCCCATCTGTGTGTTACTAGCACTTTGCAAAACACACTACCTTATGCAGACAGGTAAAACCACAATATCTTGCGATCTTGGATTTCAACAAATCCGATGACCAAACCAACCAATAAGAAACAAAACCCCTTTTCAACACAAATCACAAATAAGAATAATACATCAAAACAACTGTAATCTAACCACAATTGAACCCAGAATCAACACTGCATAACCAAAACCCTTACAAACAGCATAATAATACACCTCTTAGGTTAAGACTGGAAACTTCAACTGAAAAGCGCACCAAATGCACTCTCAGTTCGCCACAAACATTCCACTCTATTCATACTTACAATCCAAATCATTCAGGAACAGCACTGCAAGTCAGGTTATTGGTAGAATCCGCCAGGATAATCCAGCTTGGAAAATTCATTATCACTAAGGACTGGGCAAAAGGAGCAGAAAGGAGGTGCTCTTTAATGTGCAATGATCGTTTGCTACTAAAAACAGTGGGAGCAAAAGGGGTTCCCCAAAATTTAGACACCCCAAATTTACCTAGATTAGAGTTCCCACATTTCAATGGATTGGAGAAAATGTTGAACCTCAAATTCATGAGGCAATGTGTTCCTGTGTAGAGACACCTTGAAAAATATCAAAAAGCAGAAAATATAAGTTATTAAGTTAATGGGCCAATTCAATACCTGAGTTCTAGTCCAAGGTAAAGGTTAAGGGTTTTATTACATAATTTAAAAAATAAGGTGATAAAAAGTCAATGCCATGAAAGCTCTCAATGCAGAGTTATACAGAAAATGGAAAAATCAGAAATTAGCCCCAAGTGGGCAGCAAGATAGGGAAAGAAACAGCATCCCTAATAAAACAAGAAAGTTGTCTCCAAAAACTCTGGCTCACCCCCAAAATCAAGGGATTATTATACATTATTTTTGCATATATATCTATGTCTATATATATCTATATATATATATATATATGTGTGAATATATATATATATATATATATATATATATATATATATATATATATATATATATATATATATATATTACCTACTGGCGGTCGCCAGTAGGTAGTTATAGTTAGGACCTCGTTTCTATTCAAAAAGCGTTTTTTGTTTTCCCAATAACTTTGGCATAGTTTGACGAATCTTCGCGCAATTTTCAAAACTAATGGGGCGCTCCGGTCAGCTCCTGTCTTGAAAGTTTCAGGGTGATTCATCAAATGGGGGCTCAGAAAAAAGGGGGTCCCAAAACGCATTTTCCCCATGTTAATTTCCATAGGAAACTTTAGACAAAGCTACAGCTTGAACTGCCGAACGGAATTACACCAAATTTGGCAAAAAGGTAGGTCTTACTTCAGAAAGAGCCCTTTTTTTTAAATGGTGTAAATCCGTTCAGTAGTTTTTGAGATATTAAAGGAAAAAATATATATATATTCTGGGCGGAGCCTAACCCCCCAGCACGAGCTTGGCTCTGATTGGCTGCCAACACTTCAAACCAGGAAGTGTTGGCAGCCATCTTGTGCCTCGGATCGAGGGAGAAATAAAAAGGTAAGAGAAAGATATATATATATATACTTGTGCACGTAAAATATGAAGAATCCGTAGTAGCATCCTAACATCTGAGTGCGTGTCTGCCTCTATCGTGAACTGCTAGTCCGGAGACGCCTGATTGAGGAAGTGGAGCGTGAGCAACACGGAGCAAAACGGAGCGACGGAGCAAGCGGGCAAGTGGAGGCGAGCAGCGGTAGGATGTTATCATTTAACAGAGAGTTACAGTATTTTCATACCATCCTCCTACAGTGCGCTGCCTTTTCTCTGCTCTACTGTTCAACACGGAGCAAAACGGAGCGACGGAGCAAGCGGGCAAGTGGAGGCGAGCAGCGGTAGGATGTTATCATTTAACAGAGAGTTACAGTAGTTTCATACCATCCTCCTACAGTGCGCTGCCTTTTCTCTGCTCTACTCTTAGATGGTTCTGAGGTACGGTTTTTTGTTAGCAAAGATTTTATCATTGAAAACAAACAAAGGCAAAATGGATTCATTGAACAAATTCAAGGATTTTCACACTACGTACGCAGGAGCTCAAATAAACATTCCACTCGTGTTGGGGAACAGTTTCAAAATGTGCCAGAATACTAAATGTGCCAGGAATATAATGTCCACTAATTTATGATTTCTAGGAACCAGCGCAAAATCAGATGGTTTCTCAGATGCAGGGAAAAGGGTCACGTGGCATATTATATTGCATTGCAACGTTTATATAGCGCTTGCTACCCCTATGTGGGGCGTCTAAGCACTTGATTTGGGCAGGGAGATTGTGTACCTCTTGAATTGATCAAAAACGTTTTTTAAGTGTTTTCCAAACTGACGGAGATTGCATCAGTCGGTGCTTTTAAGCCTCGTGCTTCAAATTCCCAAATATTTAACACGTAAAAGTTCACCAAGATATTGGTGGATTTTGTCCTCAAAACTTTCCCCACAAATTCCTGACAGAAACGAACACAATGTGATACCGGACAGTAAAGAAACAGGGACATCTCATTTGCTACATTTGTAACTTGACACGCATGGTTGTGTGAAGTGGTTGGAAATGGGATTGGCATTTATGTCTGCTACTTGTGCTGGAAATAAACTATAGATCATGAATGAATGAATGGCATATTTCTAAAAATACAAAACTGGGCGCCATGACTACTGATCACTGCTTCCGCCTATGCCACTCAGGCTACGGATGCTATTTATGTGAAGCTGTGCTCCCCTTTGCAATTCCCATGCAGTGAACAAAAGCCTTTCATTACTGTCACGTGTCTCCAATATGGACCTGTCCTCAGTTCACTCAACTACTGTTTCTATGGAAAGGTCAGGCCCGTGTTTATTTTTCACTTTACATAACGGGCACAGTGCAGATCTAGCTTCAAGAAGCACCAGAGCATCGCATAGGGAACATTCCTAGTGCAGTATGGGCATAGTGTGCTGTTCATAATACAGAGCAGGGCTTGGGGGCTGGGGTAGACTTGTGTACAGGAATCGGGATGTGGTAGGGAATGTTAGGTGGTGATGTGATTGGAACAGAACTGCAGAGCACGCAATACAGGTTTAGGCATTTCACATCAAGAATTGTTCCATTTGTGCCAAAGAGAAATGTAACCAGTATCACATGACAAGTTCAAAAGCATGCATTAAAACCCGGGTCTCTCATTGCAAAGGTCAGAGCTAAATGTCCTATGAGATGGAGTATGGGAACAATCCGCTGTGACAAAGACCATGGACCATAACTGCCTGCAAAAGCTGGCTCCTTACTCAACCCCAGCCAAAAAAAAAACTGATCAGCCGGCTCACGCTTGATCTGGCAACAAACCGTCAGATTATAGTCACTTGAGGCAATTATCACGCCTCCAGAGTCCCTAACTCTGGGATGTCTTAAATCTCAGCTTGGACCCAATCATCTGCCATTGAAACAAATCCTGAAAAGTGAACTTTTCAGGATGGCCTCATTGAATGCATGTCTTTACAAAGGCAGCAAATGAGGAGCATCAGAAGTTGTATGTCTTAACAGCGCATGCTTTTACAACGCCTGCCTTTACCATGCATCCATTACCATGCAATGCCTTTACCACGCATATGCCTTTAAAACACATATGCCTTTACCACGCATGCCTTTACAACGCACTGTAAATATATATATTGTAAGTGAAATCTCTCTCTCTATATATATATATACACACACACACATGCGCGCACACACACACAAACACACATATATTACTTTTTTTTTAATTGAGGAAAAAAAATTTTTTTAGGTCTCGCCTGAGCCAGCGCGCATGCGCTGCACTGCGAGGCTTCTAGTAAGGACTTTTAACTCGTAGCACACGCCCGTGCATGTGCTTTTTTTTGTTGCTCACACCCTATTGGTCTTTGCGTGCGTCTTTCTAAGAAAGACAGCACGCAATTGGCCAAAGGCGGGTGCATGTCCCACCTTCTCTCTCCCCTGGCCTAGGGAGCTCGGGAGCGAGCAGCAGCGCGGCCGGGTGCCAGCTGCATTCCTGACATTCCTTTCGCGGCCGCGTGGCCGCGCTTGTTCCAATAGTATTGTACAACCATTGTGTCACATCATAAGTCCGGTGTGTTATAAGGCGGAGAAAATCAGAGCTTTGATACCTGCAATGTCCTGGGTGTTACTGTCTCAAACAGGCAGTCTGGGAGCATAGGCAGAGACTGTCTCGATTTCTCAGATGTACAAGACGCAGGCCCCTACATACTGCTGAAGCCGGGCTGTCAACGGATAAGTCCTGCCAGCAGCGACCGACGTCACACCGGCTCGCTGTACCAAAGCAATAATGCCATCCTAACTGTCTGAAGGTCTCACTACAGCCACGAATAAGCCGTTTGAATAATATGGCAGACTCGCAATACATGTCATATAATGTCTTCGCAAGCCATCGGAAACCTCTACACTTTCTTCCACCCCGCCCCACGCAATTTTTTTTAAAAAAATCAACAAAACTTGATGCCACCTGGCGACTTCCACATCAGCATACGTGAGAGGGCGCTCTCGCCCCATGCAAGCAGCCCGCTCGCCTCCCAGAAATAGTTCCTGAGTGAAGGTTACACCTGCAGCACATTTGCGGCACCGGTTTTTGTCACCACCACAAAGTTTTCAATGACAGATAGCAGCTTGGCTTTGTTAGAGCCAATAAAACTTGATTGATGATCTGGGCTCGAAAGCTATGTCAGTTCTGATTAGGAGATCGGTGCCATCTTTTGACAGCTGCGGTGCTTTATTAATAGAAAGGAGTTCCAAGACTGCAGGGGGCATTAATGAATATTTGGATGCAGACATCTTATTGGGCTGCAAATGTTTTAATGAGCTCCACATACTCAGAGAACAGTTTCCAGATTTAGAATAAACACAGCGTAAAAAGCTCGCCGAACAGTCGCCATTCCAAATATTAAGTATATATACACCCAGAGAATATTTTATTATGAAAAATGATAGCACAAGTCTACAATTAGTGCAAAGTAAGCACAGGGTAACCATAATGTCTCAGACTAAAACCGACCCAAGTTTGTATATAATTTAAATGCAAATTGACAATAGGCAGGTAGACGGTTTGCAAAATGGATTTTAATAGTTAAACTTATTAGCGTCGCGAAACGAATTATTCCGGGTTAGTAGCCAGCGCTACACTAAGCAATTAAATGTGCGAATAATTTAATTGGCAATTTAGTTCAATCCAAACAAAGGAACAATATATGTAATATGCTGAATATTGAATTTGGTGGGTATAATCTCTCTCCTCACATCCCCGCACACGTAAGGGGTGAGACTAAAACTATCCTTTCCTCTGCTTACAGATCATCGTTTTTATTCACTGAATTCTCAATCTTAGTGCCTTCGGAGACCAGCTGGCAACAGGTTATAAACGCTGCAAATGCATTAACAGTCTTCAACCGTTTCTATTTTGCTGATGGGGCAAATGCGTGGTTCTGATTATGAATCCGCATGGTAAACACCGGCTAAGGCAGAGTGGGTGATGGACTCCTGAACTACATAACACGCTGACGGTGGTAGGATAGTATTGAGGGCATTCCAAATAAAAAGGAGCGTTCCACAAATCGGCATACGTGGTTTTTAATAAAGAGTAAAAAAGTGAAGCATCAAATAAATGATGTGCTGATCATGTTTAACATAGAAACGGCAGAAAGTATCTGCGCAGTTGTGAGACGGTGCTGAGATATGAACGCAGTGTACTCTAGGCACAGCATGGGATTTACCGAGTCACACAGCCAGTTTTTGGGGCTCTTCAGCATCTGAGGTGATCGGGATAATCCTTGTTGTGGCCCGATTCCCTGATATTTTTCAGTCACCAAGTATGACGCAGAGCTTAATTTCGAAGAAAAAGACACATCTACTGATGTTAGAAAGCTGCTTTGTGAATCAGACCACCTCAGTCTGATGAAGGCAGGTAGTGAAGAAAGTTAGTGGATTCAATGGGCGGGTCTGCCTGGCAGTAGGCCTTGTTTTTTTTTCCTAATGCCCCTTGGCAACTCGATCAGCGTTGCGTTCAGGGGGCATCTGTTTTTTTTTTCCTTTCGTGCTTTAACTTTTGTGTTCGTGCTTTCACACACACAAACACATATAGCCAAATGTATACACCAGTGCACGTATTCACATACTCACAGGGCTTTAAGTGGGCCGGGTCTCACCGGATCTGAGCACCAGCAGTTTTTTAAAGGGGGCCTCGAAACAGGTCTCTATTGGGCTCTGTTTTGTGCCCTGGCACAGGCGGTCCGTTTTTTCCCAGACTGCAGTGACAGCAGGCACATCGATGTGCGCGTACTCACACTGCTCACTTCTCACTAGTGGAGAAGTTACGGCATGACGTCATGCCAGTTGACAGTTGTATGGGAAGGGAAATCCCTTAAAGAGAATCATTTTCTCTCTGGATTTCCCTTCTCTTTTTTAAACTCGGGAGCAGCAACATAGTCGTGGTGTCACCAGGGCTTTGAGTGGAAGCTTTTTCAATATTATATTTAACAAGCCATAGTTGCTGCTTATTTATCTTATGTAACTCACAACCATTGACAAAGCCAATAATCCTGACTTGTTGTAGGCATGATATTATTTGTTGTATCATATATCTGGATGCAATGACAGAAACAGCAAAATACATGTCGGGCGGCGCACTATGCTAAGCACAGATTTTTAGCTTACGTGATTTTAAGCCACGCCCTTAATTACACTGGCCACGCCCCTTCACGTCACCACTGGCGCTTTACCACCTGAATAATGAACTCAAAATATCATGGCATAAAAATATTGTAGCAAGAATTCAGACAACAAAAATATCACGCAGGTAAAGTATATGTAGATAGATAGTTTACTAACACACAAAAACACATAGCCAAATGTATACACCAGTGCACGTATTCACATACTCACAATTACATGCACTAACTCTCTCACTCTCACTAACTAACTAAATCTCACACTCTCACTAACTAACTAAATCTCTCACTCTCACTAACTAACTAACTAATTCTATCACTCTCACTAACTAACTCTCTCACTCTCTCTCACTAACTAACTCTCACTATCTCTCACTAACTAACTCACTAAATCTATCACTCTCACTAACTAACTAACTAACTAACTAACTAACCTTCACTCTCATGTTATTTATACCCACCCCTTTAACAATAAAAACCATAAAAAGCAACCATTGGGACAGGCAGATACAAGTTGCCAGCATTCAAACATCAAAAAAAGCTTGTCATTAATTATTATTAATACTTTTTAATATAGTCATTCTGTTGTACATAATACTTTCTTGGTCATATCTAAGGTAACAAAAATGCTTCTCACACATCTTTATTATAACTTTTCAGCATACTGCAAACTTCTATACAACACAGCTTAAAAACAAACACAAAGTCAATATCTCTGCCTAAACAATTATTAGTTCCCAAAGGCGAGACCTATTGGCTATGCCAATGCTTGTTTAATTTACCTTTACTAGCCCATACTCCTAACTGCACCTAAACTCTAAAAATACCCTTACTACCCTATACCCATTACCACCCCTAAACCCTAAAAACTCTCTAGCCACCCAATACCCCTACCCACCCCTAAACCCTAAAAACACCCTATAACTTTACCCACCCCCAGGTGTGTCGTGAATCCCCCGCTTTAGCAGCTACAGTGGGGGTGGGGTTCTTTAGGGGCCTCTTCTGTCTGGAACTTGACAGACAAAAACAATAACGCTGGAATACAGTGTGAATAGAAGAGCAAGCAGGAGCAAGGTAAGGCAACAGCTGGGTAAGCAGAACAGGGAAAGAAAGAAGGAATATTGGAAGGAAGGGTGAAGAGAAGAAAGTATAGATGGATGAGTGGGTGGATGAATCAGTATGTGGATGAATGAGTGGATTGGATAGGTGGATGAACAGGCAAAAGGATGGCAGAGTAAAAGGATGGATGAGTGGGTGAAAAGATAAGTGAATGGATGGCAGAGTGGATTGATGGATGGCAAAGTGGATGGATGATGGGTGGCAGGATAGAAGGATGGATGGCAGAGTGAATGAATGGATAAATTAATGGATGGATGGATGGTAGAGTGGATGGGTGGATGGATGGCAGAGTGGTTGTGTGGATGGATGGCAGAGTGAATGGATGGATGTTGAAAGGATGGATGGACGGATGGATGGATGGCTAGCAGAGTGAGTGGATTGATTTGGTGTATGGATGGATGGACGAGCATATGGCACAGTGGAGGGCAGAATGAATGGATGGATGGCATAGTGGATTGATGGATGGTAGAGTGGATAGATGGATGGATGGATGGTAGAGTGGATGGATGGGTGGCAGAGTAGATGGATGGATGGCAGAGTGGATGGATGGCAGATTAGATGGATGGATAGAAGAGTAGATGGCAGAGTGGATGAATGGATGGATGGCAGAGTGGGTGGATTGGTGGATGAATGGCAGAATGGATGAATAGCAGAGTGGATGAATGGCAGAGTGGATGAGTGAATGGATGGATGGATGGATGGACGGACGGACGGAATGGGAAAGATTGAATGATGGATGACAAAATGTGAATACGAAATAATGGATATCAGCAAGTGCATGGAAGGGTAAATTAATGAAAGGATAGATGTATAGATGGAAGAGATCAAGAAGCTATTCTAGGGAGGGTTTTGTTCACTTGCTTCTCTTGCTTAGTGGCATCAGCGCTTTAGTTCAAAGTGGGGGCTATTTTAATTTCCTGACTACTCCCTTGCACACCCTCAACCCTAAAAACACCCATAACACCCAAAACCCCTACCCACCCCAAACCATAAAATCATCCTTACCACTCCATACCCCTACCCACCCCTATACCTGAAAAACACCATAACCACCCTATACCCTTACCCACCCCTAAACCCTAAAACACCCTTACAACCCAATACCCCTACCCACCCATAAACCCTAAAAACAAACACCCTTGCCACCCAATAAACTTACCCACCCCATAACCCCTAAAAACACCAATGCCACCCTATATCCCTACTCACACCTAAACCCTAAAAACACGCTTACCTACATATAGCCCTACACACCCCTAAACCCTAAGAAAACCCTTACCACCCAATATCACTACCCACCCCTAAAACCACCCTTACCACCCAATACCCTTACCCACCCCTAAACCCTAAAAACACACCACCCAATACCCTTACCCACTCCTAAACCCTAAAAACCCTTTTACCACCCAGTACCCCTACCCACCCAAAACCATATATATGGCGGAGAAGTTTTGGTGTGAATAAACTGAAAGTTGCACTGAAATTGGGTCCACTCTCGTTTTTGTTCCCGTGGAGAGGAATTGTGGAGAACGAGGACTTTACATATATATATATGACGAAAGGGAAACCTGAAACGCGTTTGGCAGAGGTTGCCATTTGACTTTTAAAGCACGTTTGCTGTTTGTGCTCTGCTGTTTCCTATTAAAGAATAGTGCTACTACTACCTACCTGGAGGCTCTTCTACAAGGGTTACCTTTTTTGATGGATAGTGAGCGGCTGGCCCAGTCGCGGAAGAAGCCACTCTGCTGGAGCGGACTCGCGATGACTTCGGGTGAGAGGTCATCAGGAAAGCGGGAGGTTTAGCCTAATGGGATCCATAAAAGAAGCAGCGCCCAAACGAGACGTTTGTTTTTTACCCACTTGGGATTATGTATTAACATTTAACGGACTCTGGGGAACAACTCACTTGAGCAATACACATTGTGCAACTACGTGAACCAGAATGCGGTAGTAACGGCTACGCCCACTGGGGGAGGTTCATCAGTGAAAAATTAGTTGCACGAGCCACCTGGAGTATCGCAGCACCATCAGCCACTGATGAAAGGGAAACCTGAAACGCGTTTGGCAGAGGTTGCCATTTGACTTTTAAAGCACATTTGCTGTTTGTGCTCTCCTGTTTCCTATTAAAGAATAGTGCTACTACTACCTACCTGGAGGCTCTTCTACAAGGGTAACCTTTTTTGATGGATAGTGAGCGGCTGTCCCAGTCGCGGAAGAAGCCACTCTGCTGGAGCGGACCCGCGATGACTTCGGGTGAGAGGTCATCAGGAAAGCGGGAGGTTTAGCCTAATGGGATCCATAAAAGAAGCAGCGCCCAAACGAGACGTTTGTTTTTTACCCACTTGGGATTATGTATTAACATTTAACGGACTCTGGGGAACAACTCACTTGAGCAATAAACATTGTGCAACTACGTGAACCAGAATGCTGTAGTAACGGCTACGCCCAATGGGGGAGGTTCATCAGTGATAAATTAGTTGCACGAGCCACCTGGAGTATCGCAGCACCATCAGCCACTGACGAAAGGGAAACCTGAAACGCGTTTGGCAGAGGTTGCCATTTGACTTTTAAAGCACGTTTGCTGTTTGTGCTCTGCTGTTTCCTATTAAAGAATAGTGCTACTACTACCTACCTGGAGGCTCTTCTACAAGGGTAACCTTTTTTGATGGATATATATATATGTAAAACAATAGAGCACTCGAGAGCACTCAGATTCGAAGAGGAACACTGCAGAGGGTTTAGTAAAGGCAACAGGATTCACTTCACTTGGAGAAAAATAAAAAGCCTTCCGCGTTTCGGAGCCAGGTTGCTCCTTGATCACAGGCATTTCCATGTGTAGGTGCAAAAAAGCAGGAAGAACACTTTTGCCAGCACGTCATTTATTAAGCCCTTCATTAGGCACCTGTTGCCTTTACTAAACCCTCTGCAGTGTTCCTCTTTGAATCTGAGCGCTCTCCGAAATGCGTAAGGCTTTTAATTTTTCTCCAAGTGAAGTGAATCCTGTTGACATAGCATAACTTTCCATTATGGAGCAGCTTCTACAAGCGGATCCTCGTCCCTGCCTATCATAAACAAAGCTGTTGATCGAGTGCTACTCACCAGGTGGACAACCTTTGGAGCAGAATATATATATATTCACTGAAAAAACCATAGGTTTCAGGGACATTATAGTTAGCTGGACATTTCACTCGTACAAAACCATAGAAATTCCACTGTTATAGTTAGTTCCGCTAACTATAACTCGCGCCCCCGCAATGCACTGCTCATGACGTCACATATTACATCATTCATGGCATGGTCAGTGACATCACTGATGACATCACTGATGACATCTGAAATGACATCACTGATGACATCATCCAGTGACTGTGTGTTTCTGTAATTTTTAAATATGTTTTACATATATTCTTAGGTGTATTGAAGAATGAGTGGGTGTGTAAGTGTCTGGATGGGGGATTTTACAGGTGTGTGACTGATTGTATAAGTGAGTGATTAAACGTGTCTTACTGAATGCATGGGTTAGTGACTAAATTGTGTGAATGTGTGTATCAGTCTGTCTGTTGTTGTGTAAGCTGCTACATGTGTTGGTCAGTAGCTACATGAGTGTTTATATGGGTTATTGATTGTTTGCCTGAGTATTTGTGTGGGAGACTGAGTGTGTGTGTGGGTGGGTTGGAGGTGTGTGACTCTGTGCATTGATGTGTGAGTGGTTGATTCACTGGGTGTATGGGTTCAAGAGTGCATGTGGAAACAGCTGTATTGGTGGGTGAGTGTGTGTATGGGTGTGTTGGTGAGTGAATGGATGTCTCAGTGGTACATGTATGAGTAACTACATATGTAAAAGGCAGTATATGTGAGTGATGCTGTATATAAATGAGTATATGTGAGAGTGAGTGATTGTGAGAGTGGCTGTATGGATGAGTGTGTACTTGTGTCAGTGATTATATAAGAGAGTAATTATGCATTAGTATCTGTATGAATTAGGGAGGTGGTGTGTGTATATCTGTATAGGTGAGTAAATGGGAGTGTGATTCATTCTTTGCATGAGTGACTAGGTGTGTGAGTAACTCCATGGATGAGTGGTGGTGTGTGAGTGTCTGAATAGGTGTATGAGTGCATATCATAGTATTGTATTGATGAGTAACTGCATGTATAAGTGAATGTATGGGTGAATGAGTGGATGTGTGTGTAGACCTAGGAATGAAAGAGTGCCTATGTAGTAACTGGTATTGGTGTCGCGATGGTTTCGAAAATGGTAGTCTGTATTTTACAGTGGGTGTATTAAAGGTTATATTAGACTGTGAGGAGGTGCATCAGATTTTCACGTGGATGATGTCATCAGTGATGTCATCAGTGATGTCATTTCAGATGTTATCATTGATGTCATCAGTGATGTCACTGACCATGCCATGAATGATGTAATATGTGACGTTATGAGCAGTGCATTGCAGGGGCGCGAGTTATAGTTAGCTGAACTAACTATAACAGTGGAATTTCTATGGTTTTGTACGAGTGAAATGTCCAGCTAACTATAACGTCCCTGAAACCTATGGTTTTTGCAGTGAATTTCAAAGGTTTTTTAAATACTAATTTCTAACTATAACGTCTGTAAAACCTATGGTTTTTTCATTGAATTTCAATGGTTTTTTAAATGCTAATTTCTAACTATAACGTCCCTGAAACCTATGGTTTTTCAGTGAATTTCAAAGGTTTTTTAAATGCTCATTTCTAACTACAATGTCCCTAAAACCTATATTGTTTTGAACTAAATTTAAAAAAGACATGCATACTTTTTGTAGTGAAAAACTAACTGTAACAGTAGTCTGTTATAAGTTATAATTTAACAATGTTTAAAACTTAATTAGCACTAATTAACATATAAGTGTGGCAAAAGTGTGACGGAGCAGCTATGATACCTGACTTCGAACAACAGCGTTCACAGTTCGATTCCCGGCTCCAGCGGCACGTTAGCCCACCACTATGTCACTGTGGGCAACACCTTGCTTAATCTTTCCGACGCCCCCGAGCGCCGGCACACCTTTCCAGGGTTAGCTGTACGCTGTACAAATGCTCGCATTTTTTTAATTTAAAACCATAGTGATGAGAAATATTATCAAGTTTTTTTTTCTTCTATTCTGATAGATCTTTTTTTATGTCTTCTATTTAGAATTACGGCAATCAATAAATGTATTTACTCATGATAATGGAAATGACACGGTTTTCCGGGTAACAGTTTTTAAGCTCTCCAACGTATGTACATATTAAGGACCTTATACGTATTAAGTTCGAAATCGAAACTTTTTCCGCTTCACATTTTGTAACTTTTCCCAACACGTGCACAAGTAAAACAGTTAAAACGTGAGCACGTGTCAACTGTAAAACGTGACATCTAAATGGGTAGAGCCGCATCTTCCTTCCATAGACTACTGAATAACCAAAAAGTATATAAACCACACCCGTTGATAGATTAGTTTTGTTTTTGCGAGTTATTTACACGTCTCCATTCAGTGATGCTGGTGCTCTTTTTTACAGTCGGATTCTTCTTTTGCGGCCACAAAACATAATCCTGAGTTGTAAGTTCTTTGATTATGCAATACTAGATATTTATAATACGTCGCTATTTGTCAATCTTTAAACACTTGTATTTAGAAAAAAGTGTTATTGGTTGTTTTTGCCATTTATATGTAACGTCAGCAGCTTGTTTTCGGAAACAGACAGAATACAGCAAACATTGTTCCTGTTCTGGCTCCTTTGAGCTCATATAGTGTGACTTTGTATATTATAATATTGACACTGTACTTGACCTCAGAAGTGTTGGTGACCCGTCGGCGCGAAGACTAAAGATTTATATGTAACGTCAGCAGCTTCTAGTTTGTAGTATATATCCCCCTTGACATCATATAGTGTGAGTATGTATATTATAATAACCTCACATTATGATCTCAGAGGAGTTTGTGACCCATTGGCGCGAAGACTAAAGATTTATATGTAACGTCAGCATTTTCTGGTTTTTAGTCTATTCCTCCCTTGAGATCATATACTGTGAATATGTATATTATAATATTAACAGTCATTGTGATCTCAGAGCACTTTATGACCCGTTGGCGCGAAGATGAAAGATTTCGAAGTCCCGGAGAAAAGAAGCTCTCAACATACTCATCGCTGGAAAGTATTTAGTTATTGAGCTTGTTTTGTATTGATGACTTCATTTACATTTTCCTTTTTGTGTGCCATCAGTGACACTGTGTATATTGTAAGAGTGTGAATTTTCCACCCAACAGGAATTGGAGATTTCTCGCCGCCAGGAGTAAACCATCTGAAATACAGTTTACTGACCTTTATAACTTACTTCATCAGATATTTTTACAGTAACAATATTTTTGGAAATTGCAGTTTAAAAAAAATCGTTTCCATAGATACGTTCTTACTGAATACCTTTGATAAACCCTACATTTCTGAATGTTTTTTTACTATTTCTATTTTTGTCTGTTGCGGTTCCTATTCACCTTCTCCCTATAGAATATATATGACCAGTAGTGTATATTATTATACTACTATCCTATATATTCTTAAAGGAGTACGTGATCTAAGCACTACTACCGAACTTTCCTGAATTCTACAATAATAGAAATTATAAAAAATGATAAAGCGTACATTTCTATGTAATATAAAGTGATTTGTGTTTAACTGTTTTTTACTTGTTATTGTTCTTGTGACCTGAGATGATGTAGTGCGGGAGTGTTTTTTGTAGCACTTCTTTTCTACTTTATCTAAAAGTAACTCATGCCCTCTTATATTATCAAGAATATGGGGCAACACTTTTACAAACTATAGCAGAAAAAAAGGGAGGGTGTGCCCACGCTTAAGGGATATTTTATGAATTGCGTTTTTATTTGTCACCCCTTTGATATATACAGCTTCAGTTTCCGAACAAAGTATATTTGTAATTGCTTAATAAAAACTATTTCAAACCTAGACTGAAATTTTTGCTGCGCAACCACAGCTCCCCGTTAGGAAAGTAAACACCACATTATAACTAAACAGTGCTCCTGGGAAGTATCCCACCCGCAAACTTAATAAAAAGAAGACCGCAACACACTTTGTTATTTTCCCGCCGTGATTTGTACACCCCACGCCAATTATATAAATGGCCCTTAAAATATAACAATTTTTACCTTCACAGTCCCTCTCCACCACCTTGTGACCACTGTACAGAGTTAATAGTGTTCCTACCCTCCCCGCTACTACTTTCTTTTCCCGTACTCCATTGAAGTGCGTCACAAAATGGTTCACAACAGTGAACAGTTCCCAGCCAATAATGAGCAAACTTGTACTAGGAACAGTTTAGCCAATAAAATGTCCATGGTGTTCCGCAGAGGGGGAGGGAATAGCTGGCAACACTTGTACTTTCAATGGTTCGCAGCCAATGAACATTAAGCTTGGGAAGGTCCTGCTTGGAACACGTCAGCCAATCAGATGTCACTGCTACTCTGCGGACGGGGAGGAAATGGCTGGTAACACTTCTACTTTCAATGGTTCGCAGCCAATGAACATTAAGCTTGGGAAGGTCCTGCTTGGAAAACGTCACCAATCAGATGTCCCTGCTACTCCGCGGACGGGGAGGAAATGGCTGGCAACACTTATACTTTCAATGGTTCGCAGCCAATGAACATTAAGCTTGGGAAGGTCCTGCTTGGAACACGTCAGCCAATCAGATGTCCCTGCTACTCCGCGGACGGGGAGGAAATGGCTGGCAACACTTATACTTTTAATGGTTCGCAGCCAATGAACATTAAGCTTGGGAAGGTCCTGCTTGGAACACGTCAGCCAATCAGATGTCCCTGCTACTCCGCGGATGGGGAGGAAATGGCTGGCAACACTTCTACTTTCAATGGTTCGCAGCCAATGAACATTGAGCTCGTTGTTGGAACACCTCAGCCAATTAAACATTAATTTTGTTCCAGACACACCAGCAGAACACGCCCTCCCACATAATATTAATTTTCGTGTAAGAAAGTGACACTGTCCGTGATAAAAGTGAACACTGCATTATAAATAAACATTACTGCGCATAATATTAAAGGAAGGCTGCAATACGGCGCATTGTTATTTTCCCGACGGGATTTCCAGAGCCTACGCAACTTTGCCGCAATACAGTGCACCGTTGTTCTGCGGACGTGATTTCCACATCTGCGGACGTGATTTCCACGGCCTACGCAACATTCAAACTCCCTGCCTCTGCACCGTACAGACTGCTTAAACTAAGACCACAGTGTTCCTACTATACCCTCTTATACAATTTTTCTCTTTTGTTTCGCCCTACGCCTTTCAAGTCAGTCACAAAATGGCTGCCAACACTTCCTAGTTTCAACAGTTCGCAACCAATGAGCCGCACGCTCGTGCTCGTAACGCCTCAGCCAATCAGATGTCAGAATTCTCAAATATCGATATCTGTAAATTTTTATATTTCTCTAAAACTACTGAATGGACTTACCCCATTTAAACAAAAGCATGCTTTCTGGACCAAGACCTTTCTCCCTGCCAAATTTGGCATATTTCGGTTCAGCAGTTTGACCTGTAGCCTTGTCTAAAGTTTCCTATGGAAATTGCATGGAGAAAACACATTTTGGGACCCCCCTTTTTTCTAAGCCCCCCTTCACGAATCACCCCCAAACTTTCAGGATAGGAGCTCACCTGAAAAGAGGAACTTTTTGGAAACTTTTGTAAAGATTCGGCAAACGATGCCAAAGTTATAAGCACATCAAAAAATGCTTTTCCTATGGAAACTAGGTTCTAACTATAACTACCTACTGGCGACCGCCAGTAGGTAATATATATATATATATATATATATAATATATATATATTCACTGAAAAAACCATAGGTTTTAGGGACAGTTATAGTTAGTTGGACATTTCACTCGTACAAAACCAGAGAAATTCCCCCGTTATAGTTAGTTCAGCTAACTATAACTTGCGCCCCCGCAATGCACTGCTGATGACGTCACATATTACATCACTCATGACGTGGTCAGTGACATCACTGATGACATCACTGATGACATCTCAAATGACATCACTGATGACATCATCCAGTGACTGTGTGTTTCTGTAAAGTTTAAATATGTTTAATATATATAGGGAAAGGCATATTAAAGAATGAGTGGGTGTATAAGTGTCTGAATGGATGATTTAGTAGGTGCGTGACTGACTCTATAAGTGAGTGATTAAACGTATCTTACTGAATGCATGGGTTAGTGACTAAACTGTGTGAATGTCTGTATCTGTCTGTTTGTTGGTGTGTAAGCGGCTGCATGGGTTTGCGAATAGCTACATGAGTGTCTATATGGGTTATTGATTGGTTGTCTGAGTATCTATATGGGTGCCTGAGTGTTTGTGTGGCTGGGGTGTGTGTGACTCTGTGCATAGATGTGTGAGTGGGTGATTCACTGGGTGCATGGTTTCAAGAGTGCATCTGTGATGGACTGTATGGGTGGGTGAGTGTGTGTATGGGTGTGTTAGTGAGTGAATGTATATCTCAGTGGTACATGTGTGAGTAACTACATATGTGAAAGGCAGTATATATGTGTGTTGGAGTATATAAATGGCTATAAGTGAGAGTATGTGATTGTGAGAGTGGCTGTATGGATGAGTGTGTGCTTGTATCAGTGATTGTATAAGAGCGTAAGAATGTGCTAGTATTTGTATGAATAATTGAGCTGGTGTGTGTATAACTGTATAGGTGAGTAAATGGCAGTGTGATTAATTATTTGCATGACTGACTAGGTGTGTGAGTACCTCTATGGATGAGTGGCGGTGTGTGAGTGTCTATATAGGTGTATGAGTGCATATGATAGTCCTTTACTGAGTGACCGTAAGTATGAGTTACTGTACAGGTGAGTGAGTGGATGTGTGTGTAAACCTAAGAATCAGTGAGTGGGTATGTAGTTATTGGTGTTGGAGTGTGTATGGTTTTGAGAATGGCAGTCTGTAATTTAGAGTGGGTGTATCAAAGGTTATATTAGGGTGTGAGAAGATGCATCAAATTATGACATGGATGATGTCATCAGTGATGTCATCAGTGATGTCATTTGAGATGTCATCAGTGATGTCATCAGTGATGTCACTGACCATGTCATGAGTGATGTAATATGTGACGTCATCAGCAGTGCATTGCGGGGGCGCGAGTTATAGTTAGCTGAACTAACTATAACGGGGGAATTTCTCTGGTTTTGTACGAGTGAAATGTCCAACTAACTATAACTGTCCCTAAAACCTATGGTTTTTTCAGTGAATTTCTAAGGTTTTTTAAATGCTAATTTCTAACTATAGCATGCCTGAAACCTAAGGTTTCTTCAGTGAATTTCAAAGGTTTATTAAATGCTAATTTCTAACTATAACGTGCCTGAAACATATGGTTTTTTAAGTGAATTTCAAAGGTTTTTTAAATGCTAGTTTATAACTATGCCTACAGAGGTAGGACATGTGAAGAAAGAAGAAAAAACGCAGAGAAAGAAGCAAAAGAAATGCAGAAAGAAGCAACAGAAGTCCACAAAGACGAAGAAAAGTGCAGGAAGAAGCAAGACATGTGCAGAAAGAACCAACAGAGGAGCAGAAAGAGGCCTTGTTGCAAAATCATCCTGTGCCCACAACTTTTTAAGACGGGTACTGGTGGTAACTGACTATGAGTAACTAGGCCTACAGCCAGTGCTATGCTAAAAGACACTTAGAATACAGTGAAAACACCTACATACACTAGGGAACACTATGTGTTGGGGTACCCCTGTGATTAGCATGACCTCCTCTGTAAGGCCCTAGTACATAATAGGGCAGGGGGATTAAAACTACCTCTTAAAATGCGCCACGGGGCGCGTTTGAACAGTGGTGAAGGGAGGGGGGGCCTGAGGTGACATGTGTGCAAACACGCCCTGTGGCCGTTTTAAGTTTGGAGATTAAGTCCCCTTGAATCGTGAGGGTCCCCGGGGTCCAACTAGCTCACTAGGTACCTCCAGTAAGCGCACAGAGCTGCGTTGCAGAGAGGTGTAAAAAGGGGCGTGGCCTGGACCACCTCTCTGCAACGCAGGCCTGTGGCGCTTACTGGAGGTACCTGGTGGCCTAGTTGGCCCCCAGGGGCCCTCAGGATTGAAGGGGTATTAATTCCCCAACTTAAAACGCGCCACAGGGCGTGTTTCCACACATGTCACCTCAGGTCCCGCCCCTCCCTTCACCACTGTGCAAACGTGCCCCGTGACGCGTTTTAAGTTGGGGGATAAAGTCCCCTTGAATCCTGAGGGTCCCTGGGGTCCAACTAGCCCACGAGGTACCTCCAGTAAACGCCACAGAGCTGCGTTGCAGAGAGGTGTAAAAAGGGGCGATGCCTGGACCACCTCTCCGCAACGCGGGCCTGTGGCACTTACTGGAGATACCTGGTGGGCTAGTTGGCCCCCAGGGGCCCTCTGGATTGAAGGGGACTTAATTCCCCAACTTAAATCGCGCCACGGTCGCCAGTAGATAGTTATAGTTAGGACCTAGTTTCCATAAGAAACTCATTTTTTGTTTTCCCAATAACTTTGGCGCCGGTTGACGAATCTTCGCGAAATTTTCAAAACTCATGGCCCGCTCCGGTCAGCTCCTATCTTGAAAGTTTCAGGGTGATTCAGCAAGCGGGGGCCGAGAAAAAATGGGGGTCCCAAAACGTGTTTTCTCCATGTTAATTCCCATAGGAAACTTTAGACACGGCTACAGCCCGAACTGCTGAACGGAATTACACCAAATTTGGCAAAAAGGTAGCCCTTGGTTCAGAAAGAGACCTTTCTTTTAAATGGTGTAAATCCGTTCAGTAGTTGCTGAGAAAATCAAAAAATAAACGTTTCGATATCTATGGCCGCGGTGGATCCGCTGTCAGGACTCACGGAGGTTTCCTCCTTCTAACTCTATGCTGGCTACCATTTTCCCCCTACAAACTTACCAAAAGTCAGATAATCCCTGAAGCTGGAGTGCTTGTTGGCACCGATGGAACTCCAAGATGGCTGCCAACATGCACATACTGCGACAGCACACCACTGTTAGCAGTCTAGTCTTTTAGGTTTCATGACATCTGGTGAAGTATGCTTCAACATTCCACTGTGCACTTCACTGAAGAAATAATTTGAAGAGCACCTGTTTTCCCAGCGTCGTGGAAGTCAGTTAGGGTAGTTGCGATAAAATCGGGGTTAGCTTCGTCGGAACTACATTCCCTCACTAATCAGGTTAGTGTTAAACTATGTAGCTAATATAAAACATTCTGTGAGAAAAGGTTATCGTGTCAGAGGTAAATTTCTATTTAAAGAGAAAAAGGAAACGAAGTCAGAATATATTTTCCTTCGTTTGAAAACTGGAAATACTTTTCAGTAATTGCTTTCCTTAGCTGAGAAGATTAAATAAAAAGCTTTTTGAATCAGCTGTCTTTTTCAGCTGTTCCTGAATCTGTCAGACGCAGGCGTGACCTTTCAACACGCAGTGTCTTCTTAGACTGAAACTTGTTCACTCTTCTGAGAATTAATTAAAAGGTGAAGTCAGGGTCAAAAGCCTGGCATATTTATTTCTCATGCCATGTGTTAGGTTTGAAGATAAATAATGTGAAGGCTAGTTAAAGAACTCCAGTAATGTTCTCCTCACGTATGGCAGAATAAATTGTGCTTCCAGCAAACATAAAACCAAAGGCCTGAATAAAACGAACGCTTCCTTTTAACATTTAACCTAAGTTCTGAAGCATTGTTTAAAAACTAATTAAATACAGAAAACCAGTCATCCTACTCCAGAAACCCCAGTTCAAGGCCCACTCCAGTCTCTTAACAGTGAGTTAATAGAAAGAAAGAGAAACCCAAATAATACGTAAATTAGGAATACAGAAATAAATACTTACCTTATCTTTCTTACATTAAGGAATAGCAGGATCAAGTGCAGATTGTACCTGATAACGAAAAGGAAAGAGATCTGAGTGAAGACTTCTCATACAACCTAGCAAACAATACATGAGAAGTAGAAGAGAAGTAAGCTTCAGTAAACATTCTGGTAAGATAAGTTATTTATACACCATAGAAAAAACAGTAAGTTAAAAGGCACAGTAAATAAAGGTTTTTACATGTTAATGTTGCAGTCCAGTAAGAAGAAGAAGAAGACGTAGCTGAACAGGCAGAATATTGGAGCAGTCTCTTCTCTGTCCCTAACCCCTTTTCCCCCCTTAGAACTTACCTGCAATGGAATAGTAAAAGACCTAGCAGGGTTGGTTCTGAGAAGGGTATTGGGACCTAGCGTCATTCTGCTCCTGTGTGGTTCAGACAGCAATAAGTATTTTGACCCTGACAGAGTGAAGTGCCCACGTTGGTACAAGCACCTGAGCAGAATGGCAGAAGGACTTGATTTAAAAAATTTGGGCGAGATTTAGAGTAATATACAAAGGGACTTAGAGGCAGTCAGAGAGGAAAATAAAATACTAAGACAGGAGATAATAACCTTTAAAACGGGAACACCAGCTTTGGGATCTAGGCCAAGCACCACATCCTTTGAAACCCAGAGTCCTAACATCAGCACTTCATCCTTTGCCCCCACACAAGTAATCCACTCATTATCCCCAGTAATTCCTCTTGCCCCTCCAGAGCGATTCAATGGAGACCCGCAGAAAGTGCAAATTTTTTTGACCCAATGCTCTCTGCATTTTATGTGCCATCCAACGATCTTCCCCGATGCTCAATCCTGAGTGGCGTTTATCTTGTCCTACCTTAGTGGGGACGCCGCCTCATGGTCCATGCCACTAGTAACCAAGGATGACCCAATTTTGTACAGTTTAGATGACTTCAAAAAGGAATTTCTCCGAAATTTTGATAGAAGAACAGCATCTCAAGCTTCAGACAACGAACTGTTGGAGTTAAAGCAAGGAAACCGAGAACTCGTGTCTTACCAAGCCCAATTTAATAAACGAGTGGTCGAGACCAACTGGCCCGAGGATAAAAGAGCAGCAGTATTCTATAGAGGATTGCGAGAGGAACTGAAGGACGCTCTATCTCAAATCCCTAATCGACCCACCAATATCTCTGCCTTAGTGGATTTAACCTTAGAGATCGATTATCGGCAAAGTGAGCGGAAAGGAGAACGGCGGAAGGAGCTTAGACCAAGTGTTCCTCGTTTTGACCGTGTCAAAACAGAATCCACACGGACAGTAGAGAGTTCTTCGGGAATTGAACCCATGCAAATCGGTGTAGTCAGAGGTCCACTCTCTAAAGAAGAAAAAGAAAAGAGAAGGCTGAACAAACTGTGCCTATATTGTGGAGGAAGTGGACATTTTGTCAAGAATTGCTTAAAAAGACCAAAGTTACCTGCTAAGGAGAAGGAAAACTAGAGGCACCACAGGTAAGGGGAGTTGTACCTGTGGATGCGAATGGAAAAACGACTCCAACAAATCACCAATTGGCAAACACACTACAAGTCTCCTCTCCCCATTTGGTTATGACTGTGACTTTAAGGTTTAGAGATGTGGTTTTGACAGGAATCATCGTCATGGTAGATTCTGGGGCAACAGGTAATTTCTGCGACCACAAATTCGCTAGCCTGATCGGTTTACAAGCTATCAAGAAGGAGAAAAGTGAGAAGGTCAGAGCGGTGGATGGTACGGATTTTACTTCAGGGCCCATAACCAGTCATACTGAATTGGTACACATGACTACTGTCGAAGGACACCAAGAGACCTTGCAATTTAATCTAATAGACGCCCCCCAATTTCAACTGATTCTAGGTCTACCATGGCTAACGGAACACAACCCGTTAATTGATTGGGGAGCCCGAACTATTCAATTAAATTCAGACTACTGCACCAAAAATTGTTTCGACGACCAGACACATTCTTCTGTAATCTGCGCTGCCACCCAATTGTGTGAAGGTGGAGGTTCGGTATTTGTGATCCAAACTACCATGATACCAGATGAATACCAAGACTTTGCAGACATCTTTGATGAGATTAAGGCAGAGACGTTACCCCCCCACAGGCCCTATGACTGCAAAATTGATCTAGAACCAGGGGCTAATCTACCACGCAGCAGAGTTTATGCATTAACGGAGAAGGAAAACATCCATTTGAAGGAATACCTAGGTAAGAATCTGGAGAACAGATTTATCCGACCGTCGCAGTCCCCTGTCTCTTCCCCACTTTTTTTCGTGCTGAAAAAAGGGGGAGATCTCAGGCCTTGTATTGACTTTAGAGCGATTAACAGGATAACTGTGAAGAATCGTTATCCATTGCCTCTCACTTCAGTACTAATTGATCAAGTGAAGGAAGCAAAGATATACACTCGCCTAGACCTACGAGGAGCGTACCACTTGATTAGACTCCGGGAAGGCGACGAGTGGAAGACTGCATTCAGGACCAAATTTGGCCTTTATGAGTATCTTGTGATGCCATATGGTCTCTGTAATGCACCAGCGGCCTTCCAGTACTTTATCAATGATGTTTTAAGTGAATTCATTGACCGATGCGCTATAGTCTACATAGATGACATCCTGATTTATTCCAACACGGTTGAAGAACATCACTACCAGGTCAGAGCAGTTTTACAACGTCTACGAGAGAACTCTCTATACGTTAAATTGGAGAAATGCCTCTTCAACACAGATACAGTAGAATTCCTAGGTTTTGTGTTATCACCTGCAGGAGTTCGAATGGATGAGCAAAAAGTGAAGGCGATAACAGACTGGAAATCTCCTACCAGTATCAAAGAGGTTCAAAGCTTTATCGGATTCTCTAATTTTTACAGACGATTCATTAATGGATTCTCCAATAAGATACTTCTGCTGACTCGTCTTCTGAAGAAGGGAGTTCCGTTCCAATGGTCAGAAGAAGCAGAAGAAGCTTTTCAGTTGATGAAGGACAGTTTCACCACAGCACCGGTGTTGCTTCATGCAGATCCCTCTGAGCCTTTTTATTTGGAGACAGACGCATCGGACCTAGCCATCGGAGGGATACTTTCTCAGAGGCACAAGGACACGGGACAGTTACACCCGGTGGCATATCGGTCCCGCAAACTCAACCCTGCGGAATGCAACCATACGATTACAGAAAAAGAACTCCTGGCAATCAAAGATGCCTTCAAAGATTGGAGGCATTACTTAATGGGGGCAAAACACACCGTAACGGTGTTTACGGACCACCGCAACCTAAAATTTTTGCGATCTGCTCGAACTCTCACACCACGTCAGCTGCGTTGGTCTCTTTACTTCGCGGACTTTGATTTTGTTATCACTTTTCGTCCCGGATCCAAGAATGGAAAGGCTGATGTCCTCTCTAGACTCGACACAGAAAATCAAACTTCAGTCATTGAAAACCAGCAAATCATACCTGATGGAAAATTCATTGGAACTATCTCCTTAGAACCCTTTGAACATCACGTTCGAAATTTGATGACCGACCTTGAAATGGAGAACTGGGCCACAGAAGATCCACAACATTTCATTCGCAATGGCCTCCCCTATTTAGGTACCACCCTGTATTTACCCACCAAGGAGCTTCAGCTGAAGGCAATGCAGGAATGTCACGACAACCCTCTGGCTGGCCACAAAGGTGTTGTGAAAACCGAAGAATTACTCAAACGTCGTTTCTGGTGGCCATACATGTGCCGAGACATTCGTCAATATGTGTTAGGCTGTGAAATTTGTGCACGGGGAAAATCGGACAGGCAAGCTCCTAAAGGTCTCCTACAACCCATGCCAACCCCCCCCATATCCTTGGCACACAGTCTCCTTAGATTTGATTGTTGATCTACCTTCTTCCCATGGGTATGATACCATTCTTGTAGTTGTCGACACTTTTAGTAAGATGGCACATTATATACCCTTCAAAGGTACACCCACTGCTAAACAATTGTACCAACTTTTCAATCAACATGTTATTCGCCTTCATGGGATTCCTATGGTCCTCGTTTCAGACAGGGGCTCTCACTTCCTATCACGATTTTGGAAGGCTTACATCAAAGGCCTTAATATTGACCATCGTTATTCCACCAGTTTTCACCCAGAAACTGATGGTCAGACTGAACGCATTAACCAAGACCTAGAACAACACCTCAGACTTTATTTGTTAGATGAGGTAGGGTGACTGGCCTGACCACTTATGGACTGCGGAGTATGCTCACAATAATGCTCTAAATGTATCCACTGGCCACTCCCCTTTCTTTATAAACTCAGGCAGACATCCCAATTCTCATGCTAATTTTGATGATATTAATGTTCCTGCTGTTCAAGATATCGCCCGACAGTTAACTAAAATTCATCACTCAGTAACCCAGAATTTGTCGATCGCGAAGGATTGTTACAAACACTTCGCTGACCGAAAACGTAAAAAAGAACCTGAGCTTCATGTAGGAGACTTAGTCTGGTTGGGTACAAAAAATCTCAGACTCAAAGGTCCCTGTAAATTTCAGCCTCGTTTTATGGGTCCTTATCCAATTTAGAAGGTCATAAATCCAGTCACTTATCAACTATCTCTTCCTGGTTCTACCAAAATTCATCCAGTATTTCATGTTTCTCTCCTTAAATCAATTCAACCGGGGTTGCGTAGGGTTTCCCCTCCTGATCCTCTGATGGTTAATGGTGAGGCGGAGTACGAAGTTAAACGAATTTTGGACTCAAAACTCATCCGCAATGACATTTTCTACCTCATTGATTGGCAAGGTTATGGACCTGATGAACGTTCCTGGGAAAAGAGTACTAATGTCCATGCCCCCTGTTTAATTAGAGCCTTTCATGCCAAATTCCCTGCCAAACCACGACTGGAGGAAACCCCGTTGGGCGGGGGTACTGTCAGGACTCACGGGAGGTTTCCTCCTTCTAACTCTATGCTGGCTACCATTTTCCCCCTACAAACTTACCAAAAGTCAAATAATCCCTCAAGCTGGAGTGCTTGTTGGCACCGATGGAACTCCAAGATGGCTGCCAACATGCACATACTGCGACAGCACACCACTGTTAGCAGTCTAGTCTTTTAGGTTTCATGACATCTGGTGAAGTGTGCTTCAACATTCCACTGTGCACTTCACTGAAGAAATAATTTGAAGAGCACCTGTTTTCCCAGCGTCGTGGAAGTCAATTAGGGTAGTTGCGATAAAATCGGGGTTAGCTTCGCTGGAACTACAATCCCTCACTAATCAGGTTAGTGTTAAACTATGTAGCTAATATAAAACATTCTGTGAGAAAAGGTTATCGTGTCAGAGGTAAATTTCTATTTAAAGAGAAAAAGGAAACGAAGTCAGAATATATTTTCCTTTGTTTGAAAACTGGAAATACTTTTCAGTAATTCCTTTCCTTAGCTGAGAAGATTAAATACAAAGCTTTTTGAATCAGCTGTCTTTTTCAGCTGTTCCTGAATCTGTCAGACACAGGTGTGACCTTCCAACACGCAGTGTCTTCTTAGACTGAAACTTGTTCACTCTTCTGAGAATTAATTAAAAGGTGAAGTCAGGGTCAAAAGCCCGGCATATTTATTTCTCATGCCATGTGTTAGGTTTGAAGATAAATAATGTGAAGGCTAGTTAAAGAACTCCAGTAATGTTCTCCTCACGTATGGCAGAATAAATTGTGCTTCCAGCAAACATAAAACCAAAGGCCTGAATAAAACGAACGCTTCCTTTTAACATTTAACCTAAGTTCTGAAGCATTGTTTAAAAACTAATTAAAGACAGAAAACCAGTCATCCTACTCCAGAAACCCCAGTTCAAGGCCCACTCCAGTCTCTTAACAGTGAGTTAATAGAAAGAAAGAGAAACCCAAATAATACGTAAATTAGGAATACAGAAATAAATACTTACCTTATCTTTCTTACATTAAGGAATAGCAGGATCAAGTGCAGATTGTACCTGATAACGAAAAGGAAAGAGATCTGAGTGAAGACTTCTCATACAACCTAGCAAACAATACATGAGAAGTAGAAGAGAAGTAAGCTTTAGTAAACATTCTGGTAAGATAAGTTATTTATACACCATAGAAAAAACAGTAAGTTGAAAGGCACAGTAAATAAAGGTTTTTACATGTTAATGTTGCAGTCCAGTAAGAAGAAGAAGAAGACGTAGCTGAACAGGCAGAATATTGGAGCAGTCTCTTCTCTGTCGCCAACCCCTTTTCCCCCCTTAGAACTTAACTGCAATGGAATAGTAAAAGACCTAGCAGGGTTGGTTCTGAGAAGGGTATTGGGACCTAGCGTCATTCTGCTCCTGTGTGGTTCAGACAGCAATAAGTATTTAGACCCTGACATCCGCGCACCCTCCCGATCACGAGCTTTATTCTAATTGGCTGTCAACACTCCAAACCAGGAAGTGTTGGCAGCCATCGTGTGCCTCGGTAACCGAGGCACAAGAAAACAGGGAAACAAATGCAAAAAACAAGAAAAGGGGGCAGGGTAGAAACACCCTGACCCCCTAGGCCTGCTCTGGGGGTCCCACAAGGACCCCCTGGGCCCAAAAAAGCATTTTTTTTTTGTAAAACGGCCGAATTCACGCTGGGTGCGCGAATCCAGCCAAAAATTTAAAAAAACGAAGCACGGGCTCCCGCGCTTCATTTAATTAAGCCCCCGGGTGGGCAGGTCTCAGGGGCATGCAGAAATAAAATTGTGGGGAACCGCCACCCCCGGGCTTTGATAAAATATTTGCGGAGGTCACATGGCCCCCCTGCAGCCCCGGGGACCGCCACCCCCCGGGGCTTGTTTTTTAAAGGTTTGGGGGGCCTTCAAGGCCCCCCCAAGCCCCGGGGACCGCCACTCCCTGGGGCTTTCATTAATTATTTGCGGGGGGCACACTGCCCCCCCACAGCCCTGGGGACCGCCTCCCCCCGGGGCTTCTTTTAAAAAAAATATATATATACTTGCATGGGGGGGCTAGAGCCCCCCCACACGCCCCGGGGACCGCCACCTCCCCGGGGCACTAAAATGCTAATTTGGGGGTCCGTTACGGACCCCCGAGCCCCGGGGACCACCACCTCCCCGGGGCTCTGCATGTGATGGGAGGGGGGCCTCGCGGCCCCCCTCCTGGAGCCTGTGATGTTCCTGGGGACCGACACCCCCCAGGGCCGGCTCCTGCAGTGTCCCGGGGTGCCCACCCCCCGGACACTGCTGTTTGCTATGACAGGGCGGGAGCCTCGCAGCTCCCGCCCTGTCATAGCAAACACTGGTTTGGATTTTGGAAGAGAGAGCAGGAAACCTGCTCTCTCTTCCAAAATTCAAACCAGATTGCTTTTCCACACGGGGAGGTGCATGGCAGCAGCTCCCAATGTGGAAAAGCAATGCCGGCTCCCGCAGGCCGCGGGAAGCCGGCAGGGACCGTGGGGGCATTGGGGCTCCCCCCACGTCCCCAACGAGAGGCCAGGCCCCGGGAGATGGGGTCCCTGGGGCCAAAAGTGGCCAGGGAGGGGGGCCACGTGGCCCCCCTCCCCCATAATAAAATTAATTTTAAAAGAAACCGCAAAGGCCGGCCCCGGGGGATGGGGTCCCCAGGGCCATAAATGGCCTGAAGGGGGGCCACGCAGCCCCCCTCCAAATAAATAAAAATTTTAAAAAACACTGGCCATGCCCCGGGGATGGGGTCACCGGGCCCGAATATGGTCTCGGGAGGGGGGCCACGCGGCCCCCTTCCATTTAAAAAAAAAATAGGGGTCAGGCCCTGGGGGCCACACAGCCCCCCTTCTTAAAAATTTTTTTTTTTAAAAAGACGCGATCGTGCCGGAGGCCCCGCCCCCTCCTAGCAACACTCTGCAAACGCGCCCTGTGGCGCATTTTAAGTTGGGGAATTAATACCCCTTCAATCCTGAGGGCACCTGGGGGCCAACTGGGCCACCAGGTACCTCCAGTAAGCGCCACAGGCCTGCGTTGCAGAGAGGTGGTCCAGGCCACGCCCCTTTTTACACCTCTCTGCAACGCAGCTCTGTGGCGCTTACTGGAGGTACCTAGTGGGCTAGTTGGACCCCAGGGACCCTCACGATTCAAGGGGACTTAATCTCCCAACTTAAAATGGCCACAGGGCGTGTTTGCACACATGTCACCTCAGGCCCCCCCTCCCTTCACCACTGTGCAAACGCGCCCCGTGGCGCGTTTTAAGAGGTAGTTTTAATCCCCCTGCCCTATTATGTACTAGGGCCTTACAGAGGAGGTCATGCTAATCACAGGGGTACCCTAACGCATAGTGTTCCCTAGTGAATGTAGGTGTTTTACTGTATTCTAAGTGTCTTTTAGCATAGCACTGGCACTAGGCCTAGTTACTCAGAGTCAGTTACCACCAGTACCCGTCTGAAAAAGTTGTGGGCACAGGATGATTTTGCAACAAGGCCTCTTTCTGCTCCTCTGTTGGTTCTTTCTGCACATGTCTTGCTTCTTCCTGCACTTTTCTTCGTCTTTGTGGACTTCTGTTGCTTCTTTCTGCATTTCTTTTGCTTCTTTCTGTGCGTTTTTTCCTCTTTCTTCACATGTCCTACCTCTGTAGGCATAGTTAGAAACTAGCATTTAAAAAACCTTTGAAATTCACTTAAAAACCATAGGTTTCAGGCACGTTATAGTTAGAAATTAGCATTTAAAAAACCTTTTAAATTCACTGAAAAAACCATAGGTTTCAGGCACGTTATAGTTAGAAATTAGCATTGAAAAAACCATAGGTTTTAGGGACAGTTATAGTTAGTTGGACATTTCTCTCGTACAAAACCAGAGAAATTCCCCCGGTATAGTTAGTTCAGCTAACTATAACTCGCGCCCCCACAATGCACTGCTGATGACGTCACATATTACATCACTCATGACATGGTCAGTGACATCACTGATGACATCACTGATGACATCTCAAATGACATCACTGATGACATCATCCATTTCATAATTTGATGCATCTTCTCACACCCTAATATAGCCTTTGATACACCCACTCTAAATTACAGACTGCCATTCTCAAAACCATAGACACTCCAACACCAATAACTACATACCCACTCACTGATTCTTAGGTTTACACACACATCCACTCACTCACCTGTACAGTAACTCATACTTATGGTCACTCATTACAGGACTATCATATGCACTCATACACCTATATAGACACTCACACACTGCCACTCATCCATAGAGGTACTCACACACCTAGTCAGTCATGCAAATAATTAATCACACTGCCATTTACTCACCTATACAGTTATACACACACCAGCTCAATTACGCATACAAATACTAGCACATTCTTACGCTCTTATACAATCACTGATACAAGCACACACTCATCCATACAGCCACTCTCACAATCACACACTCTCACTTATAGCCATTTATATACTCCAACACACATATATACTGCCTTTCACATATGTAGTTACTCACACATGTACCACTGAGATATACATTCACTCACTAGCACACCCATACACACACTCACCCACCCATACAGTCCATCACAGATGCACTCTTTAAACCATGTACCCAGTGAATCACCCACTCACACATCTATGCACAGAGTCACACACACCCCACCCACACAAACACTCAGGCACCCATACAGATACTCAGACAACCAATCAATAACCCATATAGACACTCATGTAGCTATTCGCAAACCCATGCAGCCGCTTACACACCAACAAACAGACGTATACAGACATTCACACAGTTTAGTCACTAACCCATGCATTCAGTAAGATACGTTTAATCACTCACTTATAGAGTCAGTCACGCACCTACTAAATCATCCATTCAGACACTTATACACCCACTCATTCTTCAATACGCCTTTCCCTATATATATTAAACATATTTAAACTTTACAGAAACACACAGTCACTGGATGATGTCATCAGTGATGTCATCAGTGATGTCATTTGAGATGTCATCAGTGATGTCATCAGTGATGGCACTGACCATGTCATGAGTGATGTAATATGTGACGTCATCAGCAGTGCATTGCGGGGGCGCGAGTTATAGTTAGCTGAACTAACTATAACGTGGGAATTTCTCTGGTTTTGTATGAGTGAAATGTCCAACTAACTATAACTGTCCCTAAAACCTATGGTTTTTTCAGTGAATATATATATATATATATATGGACAGATCGCTGTAGGTACAGGCCGTGACTTCACGGGTAGATCTACTCATTGTAGCAGGATCTTCGATCCCACGTGGACCTGAGTATATGCGGTGAGACGTCAAAGGGGGCCCGGGAGAGAACTTTGTGCGGCGAGGACACTTGTGATTTTAATCTGCACCTCCACACTCTTTTCACTGATCACCAGCACTCACTTAGGGTTACAACGAGTTGACATCACAAATGCTTACCTGCAAGCCGAAATGGTGCTTTCTGGGAGCCGTAGTCCGTCAAGGGTGACTGCGATGATGCGTTCATGCTATTGGTCAACTCAGCTGGGCTTCCACCAATGGGAGCCAAATGGATTATTTGAAAGGTGGCAGGTGACAGTTTCTGGTGTTTGGCAATTGAAGAAGGCATTCCAGCCGAAACGCGTCTTGCCTCCCACTGTGCAATAAAGGTGTTCTCCTTGGCTCCCCGTTGTGTCCCTCCAGTTCGTTCCCTCCAGGGGGGAGGTAGCTTTCTGTGTGTATATATATATATATATATATATATATGTATATATATATATATATTTTTCACCAATAGCCCATAGCATTTCAGGACGCACACGCAGCTAATTCAAACCAGATGGGAACGGACTACTATTCCCAGCATGCCTTAAATCATGGATGAAGCACTAAGCAACGCCCATTGGGGCGGGGATATAAATTGGCATGCAGAGTACTCTATGGACATTCATTCCAGCTGCCCAAGAAGAAGAGGCTTTCTGCCTCGAAACGCGTCGGCACCCGATTTGTACACAGAATGAAGCTGTTGGTATGCCTTGTGAAATAAACCATCTGGTTTGAATTAGCTGCGTGTGCGTCCTGAAATGCTATGGGCTATTGGTGAAAAAATATATATATATATATATATATATATATATATATATATATATATATTCACTGAAAAAACCATAGGTTTCAGATATGTTATAGTTACAAATTAGCATTTAAAAACCTTTGAAATTCACTGAAAAAACCATAGGTTTTAGGGACAGTTATAGTTAGTTGGACATTTCACTCGTACAAAACCCGTGAAATTCCCCGTTATAGTTAGTTCAGCTAACTATAACTCGCGCCCCCGCAATGCACTGCTGATGACGTCACATATTACATCACTCATGACATGGTCAGTGACATCACTGATGACATCACTGATGACATCTCAAATGACATCACTGATGACATCATCCAGTGACTGTGTGTTTCTGTAAAGTTTAAATATTTTTAATATATATAGGAAAAGACGTATTGAAGAATGAGTGGGTGTGTAAGTGTCTGTATGGATGATTTAGTAGGTGCGTGACTGACTCTATAAGTGAGTGATTTAACGTATCTTACTGAATGCATGGGTTAGTGACTAAACTGGGTGAATGTCTGTATCCGTCTGTCTGTTGCTGTGTAAGTGGCTGCATGGGTTTGTGAATAGCTACATGAGTGTCTATATGAGTTATTGATTGGTTGTCTGAGTATCTGTATGGGTGCCTGAGTGTTTGTGTGGGTGGGGTGTGTGCGACTCTGTGCATAGATGTGTGAGTGGGTGATTCACTGGGTGGATGGTTTCAAGAGTGCATCTGTGATAGACTGTATGGGTGGGTAAGTGTGTGTAAGAGTGTGTTAGTGAGTGAATGTATGTCCCAGTGGTACATGTGTGAGTAACTACATATGTGAAAGGCAGTATATATGTGTGTTGGAGTATATAAATAGCTATAAGCAGAGTGAGTGATTGTGATAGTGGCTGTATGGATGAGTGTGTGCTTGTATCAGTGATTGTATAAGAGCGTAACAATGTGCTAGTATTTGTATGATTAAGTGAGCTGGTGTGTGTATAACTGTATAGGTGAGTAAATGGCAGTGTGTTTAATTATTTGCATGACTGACTAGGTGTGTGAGTACCTCTATGGATGAGTGGCGGTGTTTGAGTGTCTATATAGGAGTAAGAGTGCATATGATAGTCCTGTACTGAGTGACCATAAGTATGAGTGACTGTACGGGTGAGTGAGTGGATGTGTGTGTGTAGACCTAAGAATCAGTGAGTGGGTATGTAGTTATTGGTGTTGGAGTGTCTATAGTTTTGCGAATGGCAGTCTGTAATTTAGATTGGGTGTATCAAAGGTTATATTAGGGTGTGAGGAGCTGCATCAGATTATCACGTGGATGATGTCATCAGTGATGTCATTTGAGATGTCATCAGTGATGTCATCAGTGATGTCACTGACCATGTCATGAGTGATGTAATATGTGACGTCATCAGCAGTGCATTGTGGGGCGCGAGTTATAGTTAGCTGAACTAACTATAACGGGGGAATTTCACGGGTTTTGTACGAGTGAAATGTCCAACTAACTATAACTGTCCCTAAAACCTATGGTTTTTTCAGTGAATTTCAAAGGTTTTTTAAATGCTAATTTGTAACTATAACATATCTGAAACCTATGGTTTTTTCAGTGAATTTCAAAGGTTTTTTAAATGCTAATTTGTAACTATAACGTGCCTGAAACCTACGGTTTTTTCAGTGAATTTCAAAGGTTTTTTAAATGACATTTTTTAAATGTATTAATTTTTATATTAATTTTTTTCATACTGATTTACTACATTTTTAGAAACAATTTCTTTTACATATTTTATTTTTAAATTACATTGTAATTACATTATACATTACATTACAAAAAATACTTTCTCAGAATGAATTACTTTAGTTTAAATACTTAGCACATAGGCAATAGACTTTTAAGTACAGTAGTTACAGTTGTTGCAATGGGCAACACATTTTCAAACACAATGCAACATTCAGCTCAATGTGAATTTCTAGTTAAATGCAATTAGTTACTTTATGGATTACTTTTTCTAACCACAGGACTGGATCCTAGATTCAGTCCTGGGACATCTCCTGTAAACAGTTGAGTAAAAGCGTTTTGGTTACAGTCGTGATTTTTAAGGAATATTATTGTATTTTAAAAGTTTACACTTAGAAACTTTTCCTCATAGAATCACCAATGTTATCCTATGGAAGGAAATTCACTTAGCAGGTAAAAACTGTTATCGTTACTTTTTCTTACTCAGTGTTGGATCCTGGATCCAGCACTGGTGCATCTCCTGTAAACAGTTGAAAAAATGCGTTTAAGTCATACAGGCGATTTTTAAGGAATATTTGTAGTTTGTGAAAATGGACACTTTGAAACTTTTCTGCTGAAAACCAGACAATGGATTCCTAAGGAAGAAAAGATAAGTTACTGGTAAGTACGGTTAAAATTACTTTTCAGGGTCAGTGCTGGGCTAAAAGATGCAGCACTGGGTTCTCTCCTGATAACAGGTGAGTAAATCGGAATTCGTATTTCGGCTGATTTTAGAAGAATAATTTAAAGTTCCAAAACTCCACACTTAGAAGAATTTCCAAGGAAACCAGTCAATGTTAGCCTATGGAAGGAAATTCAAGTTACTGGTAAGTACGGTTAAAATTACTTTTCAGGACCAGTACTGGGCTGAAAGATGCAGCACTGAGGTCTCTCCTGATAACAGGTGAGTAAATCAGAATTCGGATTTCGGCTGATTTTAGAGGAATATTTGTATGTTTCAAAATCAACACTTAGAAACTTTTTCAGCAAAAAGCAGGCAATGATATCCTATGGAAGGAAATTCAAGTTACTGGTAAGTACGGTTCAAATTACTTTTCAGGATTAGTACTGGGCTGAAAGATGCAGCACTGAGGTATCTCCTGATAACAGGTGAGTAAATCGGAATTCGTATTTCGGCTGATTTTAGAGGAATATTTGTATGTTTCAAAATCAACACTTAGAAACTTTTTCAGCAAAAAGCAGGCAATGATATCCTATGGAAGGAAATTCAAGTTACTGGTAAGTACGGTTAAAATTACTTTTCAGGATTAGTACTGGGCTGAAAGATGCAGCACTGAGGTCTCTCCTGATAACAGGTGAGTAAATCAGAATTCGGATTTCGGCTGATTTTAGAGGAATATTTGTATGTTTCAAAAATCAACACTTAGAAACTTTTTCAGCAAAAAGCAGGCAATGATATCCTATGGAAGGAAATTCAAGTTACTGGTAAGTACGGTTAAAATTACTTTTCAGGATTAGTACTGGGCTGAAAGATGCAGCACTGAGGTCTCTCCTGATAACAGGTGAGTAAATCGGAATTTGTATTTCGGATGATTTTAGAAGAATATTTGCACAATGGTGAAGGGAGGGGCGGGGCCTGAGGTGACATCTGTGCAAACGCGCCCCGTGGCGCGTTTTAAGTTGGGGATTAAGTCCCCTTGAATCATGTGGGTCCCTACGGGCCAACTAGCCCACCAGGAACCTCCAGTATGCGCCAGGGGCTGCGTTGCAGAGATGTGTAGAGAGGCCACACCCCTTTTACACCTCTCTGCAACGCAGCTCTGTGGCGCTTTCTGGATGTACCTGTTGGGCTAGTTGGCCCCCAGAGACCCTCAGGATTGAAGGGGATTTAATTCCCCATCTTAAAACGCGCCACGGGGCCTGTTTGCACACATGTCACCTGAAGCCCCGCCCCTCCCTTCACCACTGTGCAAACGCGCCCGTGGCGCGTTATAAGTCGGGGGATTAAGTCCCCTTAAATCCTGAGGGTCCCTGGGGTGCAACTAGCCCACCAGCTACCTCCATTAAGCGCCACAGAGCTGCGTTGCAGAGAGGTGTAAAAAGGGGCGTGGCCTCTATACACCTCTATGCAAGGCAGCCCCAGTATTGAACGGGAATTACTTCCCCATCTGCAAACGCGCCAGGGGCGCGTTTGCAGAGTGGTGAAGGAAGGGGCGGGGCCTGCGGGCCCGATCGTTAAAAAAAAAAACATTTTGTCCCCTGAAGGGGGCTCTGTGGCCCCCCTTCCTTTTTCCAGTTTTTATGCCCTGGGACCCCATCCCCCAGGGCCTTACCCCTTTTTAAAATTAAATATTAAAAAAATCGGGAAGGGGGCCGCGTGGCCCCCTTCCTGGGCCTGTATTGGCCCCGGGACCCCATCCCCGGGGCATGGCCTCGTTTTTTTTTTTTTCTTTGGAGGGGGCTGCGTGGCCCCCTCCTCAGGCCATTTATGGCCCCGGGGACCCCATCCCCGGGGCCGGCCTTTCCGTTTTTTTTTTTGTTTTTTTGGGGGAGGGGGCCGCGTGGCCCCCTCCCGGGCCACTACTTGCCCCGGGGACCCCATCCCCCGGGCTGGCCTCTCGTTGGGGACTGTGGGGGTCCCCAAACCCCCACAGTCCCGCCGGCTCCCCGTGTCCTACGGGAGCCGGCATTGCTTTACACATGGGGAGCAGCTAACATGCTGCTCCCCATGTGGAAAGCAATGTGCTTTGGATATTGGAAGAGAGAGCAGGTTTCCCTGCTCTCTCTTCCAATATCCAAAGCAGTTTGCTATGGCAGGACGGGAGCCGCGAGGCTCCCGTCCTGCCATAGCAAACTACAGTGTCCCGGGGTAGGCACCCGGGACACTGCAGGAGCCGGCCCTGGGGGTGGCGGTCCCCAGGGCCATCAAGGGCTCCAGGAGGGGGCCGCGCGGCCCCCTCCCCTAAATTGCACAGCCCCGGGAGGTGGTGGTCCCCGGGGCTCTGGGGGTCCGTAATGGACCCCCACATTTATTTTATAAGTGCCCCGGGAGGTGGTGGTCTCGGGCGTGTGGGGGCTGGAGCCCCCCACACCTTATTCAAATTTAAAATAGAAGCCCCGGGGTGGCGGTCCTCGGGGCTGCGGGAGGGCAGAAGAGCCCTCCCTCACTATTTTTGCAATAAAGCCCCGGGGGTGGCGGTCCTCGGGGCTTGGGGGGCCCTTTGAGGCCCCCCACACATAAAATTAACCCCCCCCCACCATGCCCCCGGGACTTGGGCCACCCGGAGGCAAAATACAATCGAAGCGCGGGAGACCGCGCTTCGATTTTTTTTTTTTTTTGGCAGGATTCGCATCCTGCCGATTTTTTAAATTGTTTTTTAATTTTTTTTTGCCCAGGGGGTCCTTGTGGGACCCCCTGAGCAAACCTAGGGGGTCAGGGTGTTTCTACCCTGCCCCCTTTGTGCGCTTTGTGAACTTGTTTCTGTCCCTCGGTTCTACCGAGGGACAAAATGGCTGCCAACATTTCCTGAATCGGAATGTTGACAGCCAGCTGACAGCCAATTAACATGCAGCTCGTGATCGGGAGGGTACGCGGACCCTACTCGGCCATAGATATCACTATCTTTTTATTTTTGATTTTCTCAGCAACTACTGAACGGATTTACACCATTTAACAAAAGGGTTCTTTCTGAACCAAGAACTACCTCTTTGCCAAATTTGGTGTAATTCCGTTCAGCAGTTCGGGCTGTAGCCGTGTCTAAAGTTTCCTATGGAAAATTGCATGGGGAAAACGCGTTTTGGGACCCCCTTTTTCTCGGCCCCCGCTTGACGAATCCCCCGAGACTTTCAGGGTAGGAGCGGACCGGAGCGGGCCACAAAGTTTGAAAATTTTGCGAAGATACGTCAACCGGCAAGAGAGTTATTTCAAATAGAATGTCGCGGATTTCCTATGGATAATAGGTTGTAACTATAACTATCTACTGGCGACCGCCAGTAGATATATATATATATATATATATATATATATATATATATATATATATATATATATATATATATTACCTACTGGCGGTCGCCAGTAGGTAGTTATAGTTAGAACCTAGTTTCCATAGGAAAAGCATTTTTGATGTCCTTATAACTTTGGCTTCGTTTGCTGAATCTTTACGAAATTTTCCAAAAAGTTCCTCTTTTCAGGTGAGCTCCTATCCTGAAAGTTTGGGGGTGATTCATGAAGGGGGGCTGAGAAAAAACGGGGGTCCCAAACGTGTTTTCTCCATGCAATTTCCATAGGAAACTTTAGACAAGGCTACAGGTCAAACTGCTGAACAGAATTACGCCAAATTTGGCAGGGAGAAAAGTCTTGGTCCAGAAAGCATGCTTTTGTTTAAATGGGGTAAGTCCGTTCAGTAGTTTTAGAGAAATATCAAAATTTACCGATATCGATATTTGAGAATTCTGACATCTGATTAGCTGAGGCGTTACGAGCACGAGCGTGCGGCTCATTGGTTGCGAACTGTTGAAACTAGGAAGTGTTGGCAGCCATTTTGTGACTGACTTGAAAGGCGTAGGGCGAAACAAAAGAGAAAAATTGTATAAGAGGGTATAGTAGGAACACTGTGGTCTTAGTTTAAGCAGTCTGTACGGTGCAGAGGCAGGGAGTTTGAATGTTGCGTAGGCCGTGGAAATCACATCCGCAGATGGGGAAATCACGTCCGCAGAACAACGGTGCACGGTATTGCGGCAAGGTTGCGTAGGCTCTGGAAATCCCGTCGGGAAAATAACAATGCGCCGTATTGCAACCTTCCTTTAATATTATGCGCAGTAATGTTTATTTATAATGCAGTGTTCACTTTTATCACGGACAGTGTCACTTTCTTACACGAAAATTAATATTATGTGGGAGGGCATGTTCTGCTCGTGTGTCTGGAACAAAATTAACGTTTAATTGGCTGAGGTGTTCCATCAACGAGCTCAATGTTCATTGGCTGCGAACCATTGAAAGTATAAGTGTTGCCAGCCATTTCCTCCCCGTCCGCGGAGTAGCAGGGACATCTGATTGGCTGACGTGTTCCAAGCAGGACCTTCCCAAGCTTAATGTTCATTGGCTGCGAACCATTGAAAGTATAAGTGTTGCCAGCCATTTCCTCCTCGTCCGCGGAGTAGCAGGGACATCTTATTGGCTGACGTGTTCCAAGCAGGACCTTCCCAAGCTTAATGTTCATTGGCTGCGAACCATTGAAAGTATAAGTGTTGCCAGCCATTTCCTCCCCGTCCGCGGAGTAGCAGGGACATCTGATTGGCTGACGTGTTCCAAGCAGGACCTTCCCAAGCTTAATGTTCATTGGCTGCGAACCATTGAAAGTAGAAGTGTTACCAGCCATTTCCTCCCCGTCCGCGGAGTAGCAGGGACATCTGATTGGCTGACGTGTTCCAAGCAGGACCTTCCCAAGCTTAATGTTCATTGGCTGCGAACCATTGAAAGTACAAGTGTTGCCAGCTATTCCCTCCCCTCTGCGGAACACCATGGACATTTTATTGGCTAAACTGTTCCTAGTACAAGTTTGCTCATTATTGGCTGGGAACGGTTCACTGTTGTGAACCATTTTGTGACGCACTTCAATGGAGTACGGGAAAAGAAAGTAGTAGCGGGGAGAGTAGGAACACTATTAACTCTGTACAGTGGTCACAAGGTGGTGGAGAGGGATTGTGAAGGTAAAAATAGTTTTTTATATATTTTAAGGGCCATTTATATAATTGGCGTGGGGTGTACAAATCACGGCGGGAAAATAACAAAGTGTGTTGCGGTCTTCTTTTTATTAAGTTTGCGGGTGGGATACTTCCCAGGAGCACTGTTTAGTTATAATGTGGTGTTTACTTTTCTAACGGGGAGCTGTGGTTGCGCAGCAAAATTTCAGTCTAAGTTTGAAATAGTTTTTATTAAGCAATTACAAATATACTTTGTTCGGAAACTGAAGCTGTATATATCAAAGGGGTGACAAATAAAAACGCAATTCATAAAATATCCCTTAAGCGTGGGCACACCCTCCCTTTTTTTCTGCTATAGTTTGTAAAAGTGTTGCCCCATATTCTTGATAATATAAGAGGGCATGAGTTACTTTTAGATAAAGTAGGAAAGAAGTGCTACAAGAAACACTCCCGCACTACATCATCTCAGGTCACAAGAACAATAACAAGTAAAAACAGTTCAACACAAATCACTTTATATTACATAGAAATGTACGCTTTATCATTTTTTATAATTTCTATTATTGTAGAATTCAGGAAAGTTCGGTCGTAGTGCTTAGATCACGTACTCCTTTAAGAATATATAGGATAGTAGTATAATAATATACACTACTGGTCGTATATATTCTATAGGGAGAAGGTGAATAGGAACCGCAACAGACAAAAATAGAAATAGTAAAAAAACATTCAGAAATGTAGGGTTTATCAAAGGTATTCAGTAAGAAAGTATCTATGGAAACGATTTTTTTAAACTGCAATTTCCAAAAATATTGTCACTGTAAAAATATCTGATCAAGTAAGTTATAAAGGTCAGTAAACTGTATTTCAGATGGTTTACTCCTGGCGGCGAAAAATCTCCAATTCCTGTTGTGTGGAAATATCACACTCTTACAATATACACAGTGTCACTGATGGCACACAAAAAGGAAAATGAAAATGAAGTCATCAATACAAAACAAGATCAATAACGAAATACTTTCCAGTGATGAGTATGTTGAGAGCTTCTTTTCTCCGGGACTTCGAAATCTTTCATCTTCGCGCCAACGGGTCATAAAGTGCTCTGAGATCACAATGACTGTTAATATTATAATATACATATTCACAGTATATGATCCCAAGAAATAAACAGAGTAAGAACGAGAAGGTGCTGACGTTAAATATAAATCTTTAGTCTTCGCGTCGACGGGTCATAAACTCCACTGAGGTCAGTATAAATGTTCATATTACAATATACATACTCACACTATATGATCTCAAGGGAGAAATAGACTAAAAACCAGAAGCTGCTGACGTTACATATAAATCTTTAGTCTTCGCGCCAACGGGTCACAAACTCCTCTGAGATCATAATGTGTGGTTATTATAATATACATACTCACACTATATGATGTCAAGGAGGAAATAGACTACAAACTAGAAGCTGCTGACGTTACATATAAATCTTTAGTCTTCGCGCCAACGGGTCACCAACACTTCTGAGGTCAAGTACAGTGTCAATATTATAATATACAAAGTCACACTATATGAGCTCAAAGGAGCCAGAACAGGAACAATGTTTGCTGTATTCTGTCTGTTTCTGAAAACAAGCTGCTGACGTTACATATAAATGACAAAAACAACCAATAACACTTTTTTCTAAATACAAGTGTTTAAAGATTGACTAATAGCTACGTATTATAAATATCTAGTATTGCATAATCAAACAACTTACAACTCAGGATTATGTTTTGTGGCCGCAAAAGAAGAATCCGACTGTAGAAAAGAGCACCTGCATCACTGAATGGAGACGCGTTAATAACTCGCAAAAGCAAAACTAATCTATCAACAGGTGTGGTTTATATACTTTTTGGTTATTCAGTAGTCTATGGAAGGAAGATGCGGCTCCGCCCATTTAGATGTCACGTTTTACAGTTGACACGTGCTCACGTTTTAACTGTTTCACTTGTGCACGTGTTGGGAAAAGTTACAAAATGTGAAGCGGAAAAAGTTTCGATTTTGAACCTAACACGTATAAGGTCCTTAAAATGTACATACGTTGGAGAGCTTAAAAACTGTTACCCGGAAAACCGTGTCATTTCCATTATCATGAGTAAATACATTTATTGATTGCCGTAATTCTAAATAGAAGACATAAAAAAAAAGATCTATCAGAATAGAAGAAAAGAAAAACGTGATAATATTTCTCATCACTATGGTTTTAAATTTAAAAAATGCGAGCATTAGTACAGCGTACAGCTAACCCTGGAAAGGTGTGCCGGCGCTCGGGGGCGTCGGAAAGATTAAGCAAGGTGTTGGCCACAGTGACATAGTGGTGGGCTAACGTGCCGCTGGAGCCGGAAATCGAACTGTGAACGCTGTTGTTCGAAGTCAGGTATCATAGCTGCTCCGTCACACTTTTGCCACACTTATATGTGATGGAGCAGAGAAAATACAAAAATTTAACCCCTAACAAATTTTATAAAAAAATTTATAAAATGTTCGGTTAAATGTATTAATCAACACTGTACGTGAGGGAAGGGTAACACGCAAGTATATGGGCTGAATAATCTATTAACGAATGTCTGTGTGTCTAATTATAACATAAGAATAATTGCGTACTAAATTAATAATAAATGCATGACTTGTGCTTCATAGAATATAAACGTGTCGTTGCAAAAACAATAGTGATGGTAAGTAAGGAACAGCTTAAATGTTGCTTTCTGCTAGGTAATAACTAATTGGGGTACGTAGGTGACGGGAGGGAAACGAAAAGGCTATGTTTCTCTATTTTAATTATGTTTTGTTTATTTCAAAATAGTGCTTCTAAGTGTAAACGAGTGGCGATATAAAATGGCTGCCGGTTATTGAAGTGCGCATGTGCGGGGAAACGCGTGACAAGGGAGAAAAAGTTGGAGAAAAGCTAACCACGTGATGAGGCTGAGAGGCTAGGATGCAAGAATGGTCAAGGCTGATGTGACCTAATTGAACTGATAGTGTGCCGTGGTGATCAGCAAGGAACCGTGGGAAACCGTTTTAAGAGAAAGGACAATGCCTGCAGAGTTCTCGAATGTATCGAAAGAAGTTACAAATGTACTGATCGAAGCGGATGGAAACATGTCTTGAACTGTGAGAAAGGAAATGATCATATACATTCCAAAGAACAAGTTGGATCCGGGAGAACTTGATTAAGAATGAATAGATGAAATGAATGGACCAATGAAAGAAAAGCGTGTTATTAATGTTGCAACAATTAGTTAGCAAAGTTAGAATTAGGGTATAAGAGGGCCTACTCTTAGTGGGAGGGGAACACAGTCGGAGTTGGAGAGTCGCAGTCAGAGTCGGTGTTGGTGTTGGTGGCTTCCAGTGCTTGGTGGTCCAGATCGATCCATTTACTGAGCGGGAGATGCTGAAAGACTGTTAGATGAGACGGGTTGCAGGTAGCTGATGCTGACGAGCTGAAGTTTCTGTTGCTGTCTTATTTTTCCAGTTGAGTATGAGAATCAAGATATTTTTAATTCATAAACTTAGGTTAGAAATCCTTAGGCTAAATTAGGGAAGATAGGCAGGTAATTAGGGTTTTGCTTCATGACAAAATTTCCTTTCTGCAATAAATTTGATTTTGCTTAATAAATATTTGAATTAATAATGAATGAATAATTGAATAAAAAGTCTAAATTCTTTCTCATGCTTTTAAAATTATATAAAATTTAAGATTCTTAATCAAACGACTCAGTGGTTATTTTACTAAATGATTGTGACACTAATAATTGATTATTATGATTTAGCTGGTCTTAATCACTATAAATTAATTTCTTACTAGATGATCCATCGACAAAACAATGAGCAGGAATATCTTAAGAAATAACTAAGAAAGTGATAGGTTAAGGTAATAAGGTATCCCGGCTCTTTCCAGCGGTACATAAATGGCGTTTTCCATTTAGTTCTCATGCTTCTCCTAGGAGTACAGAATTTTGTAAAGGTGTAAAGGAAATCCAGGTGTGTGTGTGCGTGTGTAATAGGCGATGCTTATGGGCCCCATCGTCATGTGGATGTGAGAAAATATAAGTCGTCCCTGGATGACCGATAAGTGACTTAGGAGGAGAATAGTTTTTATTGTACACGCTGCATCAGATTTCTTGGTAGCAGAGTTATGGTTTCTATAGATTAGTTTAGTGATTATTGATTATTGATTTTTTTTTATGACTAACACTATATGTTGAGTCGTGTTATGTTATATGTGAGTTTTCATGCTTCTGGGATGTAGGAAGTGGAACACGTGTGGCAAGAGAAGTCACATGGAATTTGGTACATGGTCTGAATTCATTTTTTTTGTAATAACACAGGTTGTGTTATGTTAGGGATTTTCTGTACGAAAGGTGTGTAACTGAGATAGCAAATCACGTTTTCTTGTGAAACTTTGGCCTTAATTCTCAGGAGCCTAGTCTCCACATGTGTCTTATCCCCAGAGAAACGAGTTAATTGTTTGCTTGAAAGAAGGGTAAGGTAGAGGGAAGTGCTACTTTATCGGCGAGAGTTAATAATTCTGTGGTAGGGTAGAGGTAAGCGCTGCCTACTGGAAATACAGGATTCTTGTATAAAAGGACAAAGCTGTCACTTTTGTTTAGCGAATCAGACTATGGAATTGTTTTAATTGTTGTAACTAACGAAGAAAACGGTGAAAAGAAAATTGCCGATAATTATTGTAAAGGAGGGGTAAAAGAGCAGGAGTGACATCGACAGTGCCGCGCTAGGATTGGATAGTGCGCTAGTCACGTGAACACAGAGTCAGGAGTGACGTAGAAAAGTGCCGCGCTAGGATTGGTTGGTCCGCGGACGAAGGGAATTGTTCTGATTGGTGCGTTAGTGTGAGTCGCGCTGTGATTGGTTAAAGTTCCGTACACGGAACAGTGTTAGTTTGAAGAGAAAAACCAATCGAAAACATGCCGTATTACGAGTATGAAAGGGAGAGAACGTCATGGACGACAAAAATAAAGAATTTCTTTAAGAAAGACAAAAAGGTTGTGACTAGAGAGGGACAAGTAATTCCTCCGCCGAAATCAGCAGCTTCACATATGATGCTGAAATATGGATATCATACATGCATATGGTTGGAAAATTGGGCAAAGTATACGAAGAATGATGGTGCATTAGCTTTCCCTGAGAATGGTTCATTTAGTGTAGCGGTTTTGCGAAATTTGAGAGAAAAGATGACAAATCTAGAACCTAGACCTAGACCGACACAGTTTGAAGCGTTGACGGAATGGGAGGATGAGATGTATGAGCGAGAGAGATTCAGAGGTTTAAGAGATCATGAGTTTATGCCTGGAAGAATGTGGGGAATAAATCATGAGGATAGAATAAAACGATGGAGATGTGCTAACATGACAGGAGGTTTGTTTCCGGCTTTTACAGTTGAGGAAGAGACTAAGAGAAAACGTACTGAGAAAAAGAAACATATGGAGAGGGAGAAATATATGCATGAGAGCGAAATGGATGATGAATTACTGGAAGATATTTTAAATAGAAATCCACCTCCGTATCAGCAGAGTTCCACAGTGGTGACACCAAATGCGCCGCTAATAGAGACTGTGCGAAATAAAAGTCCGGTAAAAAGAATTGAAATAAATAGGTCACAAGATCAAATAAGAACTTCACAAAATGAAGAAATAGAAAGTGACAATGCAAGCGAATTGGCAAGGACAACAAAAGAACTAACTGAGAAAATTAGGGAATTAACGAAAAACATGGAAGCTGTGACTGTACCTGTAACAATAGGTCCAGTAATACCAGTTTTTGAGAATCAGAAAATTGATGAACGATCTTTAGTGATTCCCAAGAGTTCACAATTTCAGAGAGAAAAAGAAAGGATGGAACCAAGTGCAAGTACAAGTAATTTGGCTAGTACTTACAGACCAAGTCCACCTACAAATTTGACTGTGAATGAGTGCAATGGTAGGAAAATGCATATGGTAACAGAATCTGCAACAGAGACTCCTGAAAAGAGTGGTAATTGGATAGAACTAAATAATACACCCATAGGTCCGACACCTGATGAGTTAAATGAGTGGATGAAGGCATTTAAAATGAAAGAACCAGAAGAAAAACCATTAGATGTAATTAGGTTAAAAATTGACATGGAAGAATTAATTCTAGGAACGATTGGTACAGAAAAGATAAAAAATTACCAGGATGATGAAATAATGTTTCTGTGCAAAAGTATTACATGGAGAGCAAAGAATTTACATGACAAACTAGAAGAGGTAGCCAGTGAAATTGGAATAGATTTTGCGAAAGTGAAAACATTGAAGAAACCCTACAGAGTAGACTTTTGTGAAAAAGATATTGAAAACTTGAACACGGCAGGAAGGCTGACACAGATAAAAGAGTTAATTGTGTTACTGAGAAAATGGGGTGATGTGGACAGATGGAAAGTTAGATGGACAAAAAGAATGAGAAAACTACAGACAAAGCTTCTTTGGCTTTTATGATAACTGAAAAAGAACCTGTTGCCAGAGAATACCCTATGAGAGAAACTCCAGGTGGTAGTTATGTGCATGTTCCATGGACTAGGCAGGATATACTGTCATTTACGAATGAATTTCCAAAGTTGAGAGAGAAACCAGTTGAATGGTACCGACAAGTAGAGAGGTTTGTAAAGGTTTCAAAAGTGTTGTGGATAGATTTAGATGGATTATTTGACATAGTGGTACCAACTGATTTGTGGTCAGAGTGTAAAATTACAGTTGACTGGCCAACTACAGAATATCCAAGAGATCCTAAGACAGGAGCTCCAGGTCATGAGGTGATGAGGAAGTACGATAAGGTGATTACCTTTTTGAAAAATAAGACTCCTCCTAAAGAAACAGATTGGGTGAAAATTGATAGAACTACACAGGAAAGTAAAGAGTCTGTACATGCATACTATGAAAGGTTGTTGTTAGTTTTCAAGCAGTATAGTGGATATGAGGAATTAAGTGAAAAAGATATGAGTCATTTCATATACAGATTTGTGTTTGGGTTGAAACCAGAGATTAGTGAAATGAATAAACAGCATATGATTAATTGGCAGAATGGCACGGTAGACGAGGTACTGAGGTATGCTAAGTATTGCAGTGATGATATTGAGAGTAGACAGCGTAAATTGAAAGAGAAGGCAATGTGGGCACAGGTGAAAGTGGCAGAAAAACAAGAAGCTCAATTGGATAATAATAGTGGGAATGAAACAGGACAGAATAAATCGCGACCTAACATAGGTAAAGGGAAAGGTCAAATGAGTCTAGAGGAGGCAAAGAAGAAGTGGCCCTGTCATAATTGCGGAAAATTAGGGCATTGGAGAAACGAGTGTAAGTTCCCACCTAAACCTAATCCGGAAAATCAATCATTAACTCCACAGGTGCAGAATGAGGTAGTTGTTCAACAAGGTCAGGTGCCACAACCACCACTTCCCAACACTGTTAACCAGCAAAGATACAGTACAGAAACAGGATTCTACGGAGGAGAGCAGGTAACACAGTTGCCGCGAGCAGCTAACATTTCTCAGTATTGGTTGCGACAGAGTGAGGATGAGGCGGATGAAAGCTCATGACGGTGCCTAGGAGAGGGAAAAGAGTGCGTACTTGGCGCAACTCTAGAGGTAGATCAGTCTGGTCCCTTTGTGGATGGAGAAGTGAATGGTGCAAATGTAACATTCCTTGTCGATACTGGAGCTACCCGTTCTACTGTTAGATCAGTGGAAATTCCAAACCTTCCTCTCTCAGGCGAATATATCCAAGTAGTAGGAGTAGCAAATCAGCAGATTAAAACACCACTTACTGAATTAGTGGAAGTAAAAATTGGTTCTTTTAGCAAAATGCATAGATTTGTAGTGTGCGATTGTAGTCCTGTAAATCTTTTAGCTCGTGACCTTTTGTGCAAAATGAATTGCACAATTTATTGTACACCAGATGGAATTGGATTTCAGACCCCAGATGAAGATGTATTGTATAAAGTAACTTTGATGAATCAGGAACCTGAAATGAATGGTTTGTTTCCTGCATTTGATGCAGAAAAACTTCCAGAAGAACTAAAAATTGCAGTGAAAGAAAATGTGTGGGATTTTACAGGAGAAGATATTGGATTAATGAAAGAAGTTGATCCCGTAAAAGTAACAGTGAAAGAAGGAACAACTTACCCAAATACGCCACAGTATAAATTAACTCCAGAAATAATTGAAGGAATAACTCCTGTAATAAATAAAATGATCGAACAGGGAATTCTAAAAGAAATAATGAGCAGTCCATGTAATTCACCTATTATGGGACTGAAAAAGCCAAACGGAACATATAGAATAGTACAGGATTTGAGAAAGATCAACAAAATAGTTGTGCCTTGTTGTCCAATAGTACCAAACCCTGCAGTAATTCTATACCAAATTCCACACGAAGCTGAGTGGTACACAGTGATAGATTTGTGTCACGCATTTTTCTCTATTCCTTTGCATCCAGATAGCCAGCCATTATTTGCGTTCCGGTTCGGAGAGCGTATTTTGGCATGGTGCCGAATTCCTCAGGGGTATACAGAAAGCCCCTCAATCTTTAATCAGATTTTAAAGAAATCTCTGGAAGATTTGAAAATGCCAGAAAAGTCAGTGATGGTGCAGTATATCGATGACCTGTTGGTGGCATCGAAAACAAAAGAAGCATGTGTAAGTGATACTATTGCTTTACTGAACCATCTAGAGAAAAGAGGACATAAAGTGTCCCCTTCAAAATTGCAATTTTGCCAAAAAGAAGCTCAATATTTAGGGCATAAAATTGAGAAAGGAGTGCGAAAGATAGCGACAGAAAGAGTGAGAATGATTCAAGGAATGAGAGCACCAATGACGCAAAGAGAGGTAAGAATGTTTCTGGGAATGGTTGGATATTGCCGACAATGGATAAGTGGTTTCTCCTTGATTGCTAAACCATTACAAAAACTGACCAAGAAAGATGTAAGAGACCCTTTTGAGTTAAATAACGAAGAAATGAAATCTTTCAAAGAGTTGAAAAGGAAATTGTGTGAGGCCCCTGCTTTAGGCATGCCTGATTATGAGAAAGATTTTGAATTATACTGTAGTGAAAGAGATGGATGTGCGTTTTCAGTACTGGTACAAAAACATGGAACAATGAAGAGACCAATTGCTTATTTTTCAGCTGTTTTAGATCCTATAGCAAAAGCATTGCCTGGATGTCTGAAAGCTGTTGCTGCTACTTGTGTAAGTCTGGAACAAAGTGAAGGTATAGTGATGGGGTATCCACTGAGAGTATATGTTCCCCATTCAGTAGAAATTCTTTTGACAAGAACAAAAACACAGTACATGACACATAGTCGGCTGACTAAGTACGAAAAGGTAATCTTGAGTGCAGAAAATGTGACCATAGATAGATGTATGAATGTGAATCCTTCAACATCATTGCCAGATGAAGAGAGTATAATTGAACAAGACGAAGTAGATCATGATTGTCTGAATGTGCTGGAATATTGCACAAAACCAAGAGCTGACATAAAAGATGAGCCTTTAAAGGAATCGGATTATGTCATGTTTGTGGATGGCTCATGCTTGAGAACGAAAGAAGGAGTTTTAAGCGCAGCTTACGCAGTGTGCACAGTGGCAACTGTGATGGAAGCGTCTTGTCTGAAAGGAATAAGGTCTGCCCAAGTTGCGGAACTGATTGCTTTGATTCAAGCATGTAAGTTGGGAAGAAATGTGCGAGTTACGATTGTGACCGATAGCCAGTATGGTTTCGGTATTGTGCATGACTTCGGTCAGATTTGGTCACAAAGAGGTTTCTTGACGTCTGCAGGAACACCTATCAGAAATGGAGATTTTGTTAAGAAACTGCTTGAGGCGATACAGCTGCCTAAGCAGATAGCTGTAGTGAAGTGCAAGGCACATAAGAAAAACGAAGATTACATAGCTGTTGGTAATAACTACGCGGACGAGATTGCCAGATATTGTGCAGAGAACATGGTATCCCTAAACAAGAATAGAGAAAGGGAGCATATCTCTTCTCCTTTGCTTTTTACTAACACTGTCGAGACATGGGATGAGGTGAGACAGTTACAGGAAGCTGCAAATGATGAGGAAAAAGATTACTGGATAAAAGCAGGATGTAGAAGACAAGAAAACAATGGTGTGTGGGTATACAGAGATGAAAGACCAGTTATGCCTGATGGCATGATTGCAGACATGGCACGGATGTACCATGGACAAGCTCATATTGGGAGAGATGCAATGATCAGACTTTTCAGACAAACCTGGTATAACCCAAAATTCAGAGCCATAGCTGAAAGTCTTTGTCAAAGATGTCTTATTTGTCAACAGTTTAATCCAGGAAGAAAGACAATAGTGAGTCTAGGAACAATAGGACGAGAAGGAGGTCCGTTCACTAGAATGCAATTAGACTTCATCGAAATGCCCCCTTGTAACAGACTAAAATATGTTCTAGTGGTCGTCTGTTTGTTTTCTCGTTGGGTGGAGGCATACCCCACTAGAAGGAATGATGGAACAACGATAGCAAAACTTATGCTGCGAGAGTTCATTCCAAGGTATGGTTTTCCAGTCACGGTTGAGACAGATAGAGGAACACATTTTCAAAATGAGTTGATCCAATTGATTTGTGAAGCATTGAGTATTAAACAAAAACTACATTGTGCATACAGACCAGAGGCTTCTGGGGTAGTAGAGCAAATTAATGGAACAATTAAGAACAGATTAGGAAAAATGTGTCAAGATACAGGACTCAAATGGCCAGATGCACTGCCCCTTGTTCTGATGACCATCAGAAGCATCCCTGAAAAGAAAACTGGACTTAGTCCTCATGAGATGATCATGGGACGAGCAATGAGACAAGCACAAGTACCTGTCAACAAGTTATTGACTATAACTGATGATCTAGTACTGGATTATTGCAAAGGACTGGCTGATGTGGTGCGTTCTGTGTTTCATCAGGTTGGACCGGATGCGACCACTCTTGAAAGAAAACCAGCCCACGACTTGAATCCAGGAGACTGGGTCCGCATAAAAATCCACAGGAGAAGAAACTGTCTAGTTCCTCGCTGGGACGAGCCACGACAGGTAATCCTAGTGACAACGACTGCAGTCAAGTGTGCAGGAGTGAAGAACTGGGTCCATGCCAGCCACACAATCAGAGTTCAAGAACCTACTGATCGACATGTGAGTCGACGTCTGGAAGTGTGGGATAAGAGTTTAACGACTGGGACAACAGGAATAAGAGAAAGGGTGCCAGAACTTGAAGATCGACCTGAAAGTCGACATCTGGAAACCCCAACTGCAAGCACCTCTAGAGAGGAAGAGGAGGAAGAAGAAGAAGGAAGAATTTCAGAAATTCCGGAACCTGAAGATCGACCTGTAAGTCGACATCTGGAAATATCTGACACAAGTTCAGGATCTGATGATTCAGTTGCAAACTGTGAAGAATTTCGAAGGAGAACTTGGGGATATAAACCAATTAGAGAAGAGAATGAACAAGAAAATGATCTAGATGAGCAACCAAGTACAAGTTATGGTGGAAATCCTTCAAAGGTAATATTAATAGACAAAGTAGGGAAAGAGATAAATAAAAAGTTAGAAAATCGAGAAGAACCCCGAGGAGCAATAGGGACAGGTAGTGAAACAAAAGAACAGGGAAATTTAGAAGTAGAGAGTGAGGAAAATACCAATTCGGAAGAACACCGAGGAGGGACAGTAATAAGGGAACACAAGAAGGAGAAAACAGATCCACCAGTAAGAGAAGATGAGATCATAAGCTTCAAAATAAGAGACAATAGTGAAAAAGTTGAAACAGAATCTGAAGAAAGTGGAGAAGAAGAGAAAACAAAAACTGAATCAAGAAAAAGAAACTGGAAATCAGAAAGAGAAGAAAAAGAAGGTGAAGCCAAAAGGCCAAGAAAAGGAGATAATTGGCCCAGCAACTAAATAAGAAAATTGAGATATAGAATAATCAGAACAGGAGAAAAAAGTGCTGAACAAGTGAATGAAATAACAAGTCAAAAGGAACAAGAAAAGCCAAGTGGAAAACGACTGCAAAAATCTAAAAGAACAAAGAAAGTGAATGCAAAGTACAAGTCACCTGAGTGGCTGTATATCGCACTGACGGATTACAAAGAAGAAGGAAACACTCACGAGAACCCGAGATTAAGAAATCGAATGGGTAAAGGTGAGATGCAACAAACCTGAAGTGAAGACTTATAGTGCTTCTGCCGGACGTGACAATTTTACTGGATATGACAAATCACCGGATGTGACAACGAAAGAATTCTGGAGAGAATTAAAAGAAAGTACCAAGCAAAGACTTTTTGAAAGCAGAGTGGCATCTAAGTCATTTCTGAGGTGTAGTGACACAATTTTCTGAAACTTAACAAAAAGATAAAAGCAAAATGGAAAATACTAGGGATAGAAGAGATAAATGTGAGTTTGTAAAAAGATGGTGTAAAATGTGCTGCTTTTGTACAGGTTTATTAATGACCGTATGGATAGTTTTAGCAATCACAATTCCTATTAGTTTAGCTGTAATAGAAGCGAAGAATGATACTAAACCAGAAAAAGAAACTAATATTAAAGAACCAGTTATTTTAAGAAGTAGTGCAGAATTACATAAGGATAAGTCAGTAACAGACTTTTCTAAAAATGTTTTTACAAAATTGTTGTACGAATATGTAGAGACAATGGATGTGAGAGATTGTTATGTTTGTATGCAGTTGCCTGCATCAGTGTCAGAAGGTGTGACTTATCATCACCTACCTCTAACTTATGGAATAACCTGTAGTGTAATAGCAAGTTTATTTTATAAAACAGGTAGATTAGAGTCTTATTATACTGATATAGATAAGATTTTTGCAAACGTTCCTGTAGTACCAGAACTTAACAAAGTAAAACAAGCAAAAGTTTTAGGAGAATTCTTTTTAGAACATAGAAAATTAACCTTAGAAGAAATAGCTAAAAACAACCTTACCTGTGAATTAAAGAAAGAAGAAAAGGTATTTTTAGAAATGGTTGAAGAAAGAAGAATGAAATTTCAAAAAGAAGCAATAAAAGAGGAAGGAACACATCTATGGACGTTTGAGGAAGAAAATCATGAAGGGAAAAAGATAAATGCAGCAATGACATTAGATTGGCCGCAAACAGGAAAGTTGTGTATTAGAAGAAATAAGACAGTCTATGACAATTACTTTGTAGGTTCCAGTATCTGCCATGACAATTATCAAATTTTGGGAGGTTGGGGATTCAAAGGTGGAAAAGATCCAATATTTCCAGGTATCTATTATATTTGTGGGAATAGAGCTTATTACAGGTTACCGGACCATTGGTATGGAACTTGCTATGTAGGCCTGGTCTTTCCAAAAATCTTTCATATGGACAGAGAAGAAAAAGGAACATACAAGATGATTAATAGCTTTACACGTAGAAAAAGGGAAAGTTTTTCAGAAATTGTAGGTGACATTTTTGGAGCATTAATACCAGCAGTGGGAATATCTTTGAATGCATTTAAAATTCGGAAGTTATCCACAGTAGTAGATCGTTTGTCTACAGATACTGCAGGAGGGTTCTTGATGGTAAATACCGAAATGGTTGCCATGAGAGCTATGGTGATGCAAAATCGGCTTGCCCTTGATATTCTTTTGGCAAAAGAGGGTGGAGTCTGTGGAATGCTGAAAGTCCAACATTGTTGCACTTACATTCCTGATAAAAGTGAAAATATACAAAAGTATATTACAAATATTACAAATTTGCACAAAGAACTAGTTCCACTGGAGGTTGAAAGTGTCCTGGGAAAACTTGGTAGAGGGTTTTCTTCCGTAGCAAATTGGCTAACAAGAATGAGTAGACTAATGATAGGGAAAGTTATAATAATAGCAACTGTAGCAATATTGTTAGCCATGGTGTTGAAAATTGTAATAACGTGTATAAAAAGAAAAGTAAGACAAAATAAGATAAAAAGAAATAACAGAATAATGAAAGAGAGAGAGAGAGAAATGGGTGAGATTGAGTTAGAGAAAATGAAAGAAAGCATGTATAAAGAGACGAGAAGACAAGATGAAATGGAAACAGATGTGTAACTAACAAAAAGCAAAAGGATGAAAGACATATGCTGCCTGAAAAAGAAGTATAACTTGGGTTTTATGTGGTGATTTAAAAATCACCAAAGGGGGAGTTGATGGAGCAGAGAAAATAAAAAATTTTAACCCCTAACAAATTTTATAAATAATTAATAAAATGTTCGTTTAAATGTATTAATCAACACTGTACGTGAGGGAAGGGTAACACGCAAGTATATGGGCTGAATAATCTATTAACGAATGTCTGTGTGTCTAATTATAACATAAGAATAATTGCGTACTAAATTAATAATAAATGCATGATTTGTGCTTCATAGAATATAAACGTGTCGTTGCAAAAACAATAGTGATGGTAAGTAAGGAACAGCTTAAATGTTGCTTTCTGCTAGGTAATAACTAATTGGGGTACGTAGATGACGGGAGGGAAACGAAAAGGCTATGTTTCTCTATTTTAATTATGTTTTGTTTATTTCAAAATAGTGCTTCTAAGTGTAAACGAGTGGCGATATAAAATGGCTGCCGGTTATTGAAGTGCGCATGTGCGGGGAAACGCGTGACAAGGGAGAAAAAGTTGGAGAAAAGCTAACCACGTGATGAGGCTGAGAGGCTAGGATGCAAGAATGGTCAAGGCTGATGTGACCTAATTGAACTGATAGTGTGCCGTGGTGATCAGCAAGGAACCGTGGGAAACCGTTTTAAGAGAAAGGACAATGCCTGCAGAGTTCTCGAATGTATCGAAAGAAGTTACAAATGTACTGATCGAAGCGGATGGAAACATGTCTTGAACTGTGAGAAAGGAAATGATCATATACATTCCAAAGAACAAGTTGGATCCGGGAGAACTTGATTAAGAATGAATAGATGAAATGAATGGACCAATGAAAGAAAAGCGTGTTATTAATGTTGCAACAATTAGTTAGCAAAGTTAGAATTAGGGTATAAGAGGGCCTACTCTTAGTGGGAGGGGAACACAGTTGGAGTTGGAGAGTCGCAGTCAGAGTCGGTGTTGGTGTTGGTGGCTTCCAGTGCTTGGTGGTCCAGATCGATCCATTTACTGAGCGGGAGATGCTGAAAGACTGTTAGATGAGACGGGTTGCAGGTAGCTGATGCTGACGAGCTGAAGTTTCTGTTGCTGTCTTATTTTTCCAGTTGAGTATGAGAATCAAGATATTTTTAATTCATAAACTTAGGTTAGAAATCCTTAGGCTAAATTAGGGAAGATAGGCAGGTAATTAGGGTTTTGCTTCATGACAAAATTTCCTTTCTGCAATAAAATTTGATTTTGCTTAATAAATATTTGAATTAATAATGAATGAATAATTGAATAAAAAGTCTAAATTCTTTCTCATGCTTTTAAAATTATATAAAATTTAAGATTCTTAATCAAACGACTCAGTGGTTATTTTACTAAATGATTGTGACACTAATTGATTATTATGATTTAGCTGGTCTTAATCACTATAAATTAATTTCTTACTAGATGATCCATCGACAAAACAATGAGCAGGAATATCTTAAGAAATAACTAAGAAAGTGATAGGTTAAGATAATAAGGTATCCCGGCTCTTTCCAGCGGTACATAAATGGCGTTTTCCATTTAGTTCTCATGCTTCTCCTAGGAGTACAGAATTTCGTAAAGGTGTAAAGGAAATCCAGGTGTGTGTGTGCGTGTGTAATAGGCGATGCTTATGGGCCCCATCGTCATGTGGATGTGAGAAAATATAAGTCGTCCCTGGATGACCGATAAGTGACTTAGGAGGAGAATAGTTTTTATTGTACATGCTGCATCATATGTCAATTAGTGCTAATTAAGTTTTAAACATTGTTAAATTATAACTTATAACAGACTACTGTTACAGTTAGTTTTTCACTATAAAAAGTATGCAGGTCTTTTTTAAATTTAGTTAAAAACAATATAGGTTTTAGGGACATTGTAGTTAGAAATTAGCATTTAAAAAACCTTTGAAATTCACTGAAAAAACCATAGGTTTCAGGGACGTTATAGTCAGAAATTAGCATATAAAAAACCTTTGAAATTCACTGAAAAAACCATAGGTTTCAGGGACGTTATAGTTAGCTGGACATTTCACTCGTACAAAACCATAGAAATTCCACTGTTATAGTTAGTTCAGCTAACTATAACTCGCGCCCCCGCAATTCACTGCTCATGACGTCACATATTACATCACTCATGGCATGGTCAGTGACATCACTGATGACATAACTGATGACATCTGAAATGACATCACTGATGACATCACTGATGACATCATCCACGTGAAAATCTGATGCACCTCCTCACAGTCTAATATAACCTTTAATACACCCACTGTAAAATACAGACTGCCATTTTCGAAACCATCGAGACACCAATACCAGTTACTACATAGGCACTCTTTCATTCCTAGGTCTACACACACATCCACTCATTCACCCATACATTCACTTATACATGCAGTTACTCATCAATACAATACTATGATATGCACTCATACACCTATTCAGACACTCACACACCACCACTCATCCATGGAGTTACTCACACACCTAGTCACTCATGCAAAGAATGAATCACACTCCCATTTACTCACCTATACAGTTATACACACACCACCTCCCTAATTCATACAGATACTAACGCATAATTACTCTCTTATATAATCACTGATACAAGTACAGACTCATACATACAGCCACTCTCACAATCACTCACTCTCACATATACTCATTTATATACAGCATCACTCACATATACTGCCTTTTACATATGTAGTTACTCACACATGTACCACTGAGACATCCATTCATTCACCAACACACCAATACACACACTCACCCACCAATACAGCTGTTTCCACATGAACTCTTGAACCCCAACACCCACTAAATCAACCACTCACACATCAATGCACAGAGTCACACACCTCCAACCCACCCACACACACACTCAGTCTCCCATACAAATACTCAGGCAAACAATCAATAACCCATATAAACACTCATGTAGCTACTGACCAACACATGTAGCAGCTTACACAACAACAGACAGACTGATACACACATTCCCACAATTTAGTCACTAACCCATGCATTCAGTAAGACACGTTTAATCACTCACTTATACAATCAGTCACACACCTGTAAAATCCCCCATCCAGACACTTACACACCCACTCATTCTTCAATACACCTAAGAATATATGTAAAACATATTTAAAAATTACAGAAACACACAATCACTGGATGATGTCATCAGTGATGTCATTTCAGATGTCATCAGTGATGTCATCAGTGATGTCACTGACCATGCCATGAATGATGTAATATGTGACGTCATGAGCAGTGCATTGCGGGGGCGCGAGTTATAGTTAGCGGAACTAACTATAACAGTGGAATTTCTATGGTTTTGTACGAGTGAAATGTACAGCTAACTATAACGTCCCTGAAACCTAGGGTATTTTCCGTGAATTTCAAAGGTTTTTTAAATGCTAATTTCTAACTATAACATCTGTAAAACCTATGGTTTTTTCAGTGAATATATATATATATATATATATATATATATATATATATATATATCCACACACAAAAGAGCCCAACACCGACTGAAAGACAGGCTTGACATTTATTGGTCTTGGAAAGCGGAGGTAAGAACACCCAAAAATCCTTACGCGTTAATATACGCTATTATTGCTAAATTGAAAATGTGCCATGTCTCGATGCAAAAAAGAACAGAATATTGCATTTTGGGGCTTGCAGTTGGAAGACAAGCCATGTGACCACTGGGACTACAATTGAACATTACACTCACCTGTGACCAAGGCCTAACGGCTGAAACGCGTAAGGATTTTTGGGTGTTCTTACCTCCGCTTTCCAAGACCAATAAATGTCAAGCCTGTCTTTCAGTCGGTGTTGGGCTCTTTTGTGTGTGGATGAAGTGTTACCAGGATCTCCATTCCTGGCTCCAGAGCTCGCCCTGCAGGACCGGGGGCCCCCGGTAAAATGGAGGTGCTTTTTTGGATATATATATATATATATTATCTACTGGCGGTCGCCAGTAGATAGTTATAGTTAGGACCTATTTTCCATAGGAAATCCGCAACATTCTATTTGAAATAACTCTCTTGCCGGTTGACGTATCTTCGCGAAATTTTCAAACTTTATGGCCCGCTCCGGTCCGCTCCTACCCTGAAAGTCTCGGGGTGATTCGTCAAGCGGGGCCGAGAAAAAGGGGGGTCCCAAAACATGTTTTCCCATTCATTTTTCCATAGGAAACTTTAGACACGGTTACAGCCCGAACTGCTGAACGGAATTACACCAAATTTGGCAAAGAGGTAGTTCTTGGTTCAAAAAGAACCCTTTTGTTAAATGGTGTAAATCCGTTCAGTAGTTCCTGAGAAAATCAAAAGGAAAATCACATATATATCTATGGCCGCGTCGGGTCCGCGTACCCTCCCGACCACGAGCTGCATGCTAATTGGCTGTCAACACTCCAAATCAGGAAGTGTTGGCAGCCATTTTGTCCCTCGGTAGAACCGAGGGACAGAAACAAGTGCGCAAGCGCAAAAGGGGGCAGGGTAGAAACACCCTGACCCCCTAGGTCTGCTCAGTGGATCCCACAAGGACCCCCTGGGCAGAAAAAGCATTTTTTTTTTAAATCGGCAGGATGCGCTCAGGGTGCGCGGATCCTGCCGATTAGAAAAAAACAAAGAAACAAGTGCGCAAAACGCACAAAGGGGTCATGGTAGAAACACCCTGACCCCTAGGTCTGCTCAGGGGTCCCACAAGGACCCCTGGGCAGAAAAAGCATTTTTTTTTAAAAAATCGGCGGGATGCGCTCAGGGTGCGCGGATCCCGCCGAGAAAAACGAAGCGCGGTCTCCCGCGCTTCGTTGTTAATTGGCCCCCGGGTGGGCCAAGTCCCGGGGGCATGCAGGGGTTTTGTTTAAATATATGGGGGGCCTCTAAGGTCCCCCCAGGGACCGTCACCCCCCGGGGCTTAAAAAAAATAATGGTGCAGGAGGGCTCTTTGCCCTCCCGCTGCCCCGGGACCGCCACCTCCCGGGGCTTCTTTTTAAAATTATTTAACCTGTGTGGGGGCTCCAGCCCCCACATGCCCCGGGGACCGCCACCTCCCCGGGGCACTAAGAAATTTAAAATGGGGGTCTGTTTTGGACCCTCGAAGCCCCGGGGACCACCACCTCCCCGGGCTTTCTAGATGTGGGGAGGGGGGCCGCGCAGCCCCCCTCCTGGAGCCTGTGGTGGCCCTGGGGACCGCTACCCCCAGGGCTGGCTCCTGCAGTGTCCCGGGGTGCCTACCCCCGGGACACTGCTGTTTGCAATGACAGGACGGAGCCTCGCGGCTCCCGTCCTGTCATTGCAAACTTGCTTTGGATATTGGAGCGAGAGCAGGAAACCTGCTCTCGCTTCCAATATACAAAGCAAATTGCTTTTCCACATGGGGAACAGCATCTTAGCTGCTCCCCATGTGGAAAGCAATGCCGGCTCCCGTAGGACACGGGAGCCGGCGGGACTGTGGGGGGTTTGGAGACCCCCGCACAGTCCCCAACGAGAGGCCAGGCCCCGGGGAATGGGGTCCCCGGGGCCATAAGTAGCCAGGGAGGGGGGCCACGCAGCCCCCCCTCCCCTAAAAATAAATAAATTAATTAAAGGCCGGCCCGGGGGATGGGGCCCCCGGGCCTTAATGGCCTGAGGAGGGGGCCACGCAGCCCCCTCCAAATTTATAATAAAAAAAGAGGGCTTGCCCCGGGGGATGGGGTCCCCGGGGCCAATACAGGCCCAGGGAAGGGGGGCCACGCGGCCCCTTCCCGTTTTTTAAAATTTAATTTTAAAAAAAAAAACTCCTCAGGCCCCGGGGGATGGGGTCCCCGGGGCAAAAAGTGGCTGAGGGAAGGGGGCCACGCAGCCCCCTCCCAATCAAAAAAAAAAAAGACCGGCATCGTGCCGGAGGCCCCGCCCCTCCCTGCAGCAGTCTGCAAACGCGCCCCTGGCGCGCTTTGAGAAGGGGAGGTATCCCCTTGAATACTGGGGGTCCCTGGGGGCAAACTAGCCCACCAGGAACCTTCCAGTATGCGCCAGGGGCTGCGTTGCAGAGAGGTGTACAGAGGCCACGCCCTTTTACACCTCTCTGCAGCGCAGCTCTGTGGCGCTTTTGGAAGTACATGGTGGGCTAGTTGGACTCCAGGGACCCTCAGGATTCAAGGGGACTTAATCCCCCAACTTAAAACGCGCCACGGGCGCGTTTGCACAGTGGTGAAGGGAGGGGGTGGGGCTTCAGGTGACATGTGTGCAAACAGGCCCCGTGGCGTGCTTTAAGATGGGGAATTAAATCCCCTTCAATCCTGAGGGTCCCTGGGGGCCAACTAGCCCAACAGGTACGTCCAGAAAGCGCCACAGAGTTTGCGTTCCGGTTCGGAGAGCGTATTTTGGCATGGTGCCGAATTCCTCAGGGGTATACAGAAAGCCCCTCAATCTTTAATCAGATTTTAAAGAAATCTCTGGAAGATTTGAAAATGCCAGAAAAGTCAGTGATGGTGCAGTATATCGATGACCTGTTGGTGGCATCGAAAACAAAAGAAGCATGTGTAAGTGATACTATTGCTTTACTGAACCATCTAGAGAAAAGAGGACATAAAGTGTCCCCTTCAAAATTGCAATTTTGCCAAAAAGAAGTTCAATATTTAGGGCATAAAATTGAGAAAGGAGTGCGAAAGATAGCGACAGAAAGAGTGAGAATGATTCAAGGAATGAGAGCACCAATGACGCAAAGAGAGGTAAGAATGTTTCTGGGAATGGTTGGATATTGCCGACAATGGATAAGTGGTTTCTCCTTGATTGCTAAACCATTACAAAAACTGACCAAGAAAGATGTAAGAGACCCTTTTGAGTTAAATAACGAAGAAATGAAATCTTTCAAAGAGTAGAAAAGGAAATTGTGTGAGGCCCCTGCTTTAGGCATGCCTGATTATGAGAAAGATTTTGAATTATACTGTAGTGAAAGAGATGGATGTGCGTTTTCAGTACTGGTACAAAAACATGGAACAATGAAGAGACCAATTGCTTATTTTTCAGCTGTTTTAGATCCTATAGCAAAAGCATTGCCTGGATGTCTGAAAGCTGTTGCTGCTACTTGTGTAAGTCTGGAACAAAGTGAAGGTATAGTGATGGGGTATCCACTGAGAGTATATGTTCTCCATTCAGTAGAAATTCTTTTGACAAGAACAAAAACACAGTACATGACACATAGTCGGCTGACTAAGTACGAAAAAGTAATCTTGAGTGCAGAAAATGTGACCATAGATAGATGTATGAATGTGAATCCTTCAACATCATTGCCAGATGAAGAGAGTATAATTGAAAAAGACGAAGTAGATCATGATTGTCTGAATGTGCTGGAATATTGCACAAAACCAAGAGCTGACATAAAAGATGAACCTTTAAAGGAATCGGATTATGTCATGTTTGTGGGTGGCTCATGCTTGAGAACGAAAGAAGGAGTTTTAAGCACAGCTTACGCAGTGTGCACAGTGGCAACTGTGATGGAAGCGTCTTGTCTGAAAGGAATAAGGTCTGCACAAGTTGCGGAACTGATTGCTTTGATTCAAGCATGTAAGTTGGGAAGAAATGTGCGAGTTACGATTGTGACCGATAGCCAGTATGGTTTCGGTATTGTGCATGACTTCGGTCAGATTTGGTCACAAAGAGGTTTCTTGACGTCTGCAGGAACACCTATCAGAAATGGAGATTTTGTTAAGAAACTGCTTGAGGCGATACAGCTGCCTAAACAGATAGCTGTAGTGAAGTGCAAGGCACATAAGAAAAACGAAGATTACATAGCTGTTGGTAATAACTACGCGGACGAGATTGCCAGATATTGTGCAGAGAACATGGTATCCCTAAATAAGAATAGAGAAAGGGAGCATATCTCTTCTCCTTTGCTTTTTACTAACACTGTCGAGACATGGGATGAGGTGAGACAGTTACAGGAAGCTGCAAATGATGAGGAAAAAGATTACTGGATAAAAGCAGGATGTAGAAGACAAGAAAACAATGGTGTGTGGGTATACAGAGATGAAAGACCAGTTATGCCTGATGGCATGATTGCAGACATGGCACGGATGTACCATGGGCAAGCTCATATTGGGAGAGATGCAATGATCAGACTTTTCAGACAAACCTGGTATAACCCAAAATTCAGAGCCATAGCTGAAAGTCTTTGTCAAAGATGTCTTATTTGTCAACAGTTTAATCCAGGAAGAAAGACAATAGTGAGTCTAGGAACAATAGGACGAGAAGGAGGTCCGTTCACTAGAATGCAATTAGACTTCATCGAAATGCCCCTTGTAACAGACTAAAATATGTTCTAGTGGTCGTCTGTTTGTTTTCTCGTTGGGTGGAGGCATACCCCACTAGAAGGAATGATGGAACAACGGTAGCAAAACTTATGCTGCGAGAGTTCATTCCAAGGTATGGTTTTCCAGTCACGGTTGAGACAGATAGAGGAACACATTTTCAAAATGAGTTGATCCAATTGATTTGTGAAGCATTGAGTATTAAACAAAAACTACATTGTGCATACAGACCAGAGGCTTCTGGGGTAGTAGAGCAAATTAATGGAACAATTAAGAACAGATTAGGAAAAATGTGTCAAGATACAGGACTCAAATGGCCAGATGCACTGCCCCTTGTTCTGATGACCATCAGAAGCATCCCTGAAAAGAAAACTGGACTTAGTCCTCATGAGATGATCATGGGACGAGCAATGAGACAAGCACAAGTACCTGTCAACAAGTTATTGACTATAACTGATGATCTAGTACTGGATTATTGCAAAGGACTGGCTGATGTGGTGCGTTCTGTGTTTCATCAGGTTGGACCGGATGCGACCACTCTTGAAAGAAAACCAGCCCACGACTTGAATCCAGGAGACTGGGTCCGCATAAAAATCCACAGGAGAAGAAACTGTATAGTTCCTCGCTGGGACGAACCACGACAGGTAATCCTAGTGACAACGACTGCAGTCAAGTGTGCAGGAGTGAAGAACTGGGTCCATGCCAGCCACACAATCAGAGTTCAAGAACCTACTGATCGACATGTGAGTCGACGTCTGGAAGTGTGGGATAAGAGTTTAACGACTGGGACAACAGGAATAAGAGAAAGGGTGCCAGAACTTGAAGATCGACCTGAAAGTCGACATCTGGAAACCCCAACTGCAAGCACCTCTAGAGAGGAAGAGGAGGAAGAAGAAGAAGGAAGAATTTCAGAAATTCCGGAACCTGAAGATCGACCTGTAAGTCGACATCTGGAAATATCTGACACAAGTTCAGGATCTGATGATTCAGTTGCAAACTGTGAAGAATTTCGAAGGAGAACTTGGGGATATAAACCAATTAGAGAAGAGAATGAACAAGAAAATGATCTAGATGAGCAACCAAGTACAAGTTATGGTGGAAATCCTTCAAAGGTAATATTAATAGACAAAGTAGGGAAAGAGATAAATAAAAAGTTAGAAAATCGAGAAGAACCCCGAGGAGCAATAGGGACAGGTAGTGAAACAAAAGAACAGGGAAATTTAGAAGTAGAGAGTGAGGAAAATACCAATTCGGAAGAACACCGAGGAGGGACAGTAATAAGGGAACACAAGAAGGAGAAAACAGATCCACCAGTAAGAGAAGATGAGATCATAAGCTTCAAAATAAGAGACAATAGTGAAAAAGTTGAAACAGAATCTGAAGAAAGTGGAGAAGAAGAGAAAACAAAAACTGAATCAAGAAAAAGAAACTGGAAATCAGAAAGAGAAGAAAAAGAAGGTGAAGCCAAAAGGCCAAGAAAAGGAGATAATTGGCCCAGCAACTATATAAGAAAATTGAGATATAGAATAATCAGAACAGGAGAAAAAAGTGCTGAACAAGTGAATGAAATAACAAGTCAAAAGGAACAAGAAAAGCCAAGTGGAAAACGACTGCAAAAATCTAAAAGAACAAAGAAAGTGAATGCAAAGTACAAGTCACCTAAGTGGCTGTATATCGCACTGACGGATTACAAAGAAGAAGGAAACACTCACGAGAACCCGAGAATAAGAAATCGAATGGGTAAAGGTGAGATGCAACAAACCTGAAGTGAAGACTTATAGTGCTTCTGCCGGACGTGACAATTTTACTGGATATGACAAATCACCGGATGTGACAACGAAAGAATTCTGGAGAGAATTAAAAGAAAGTACCAAGCAAAGACTTTTTGAAAGCAGAGTGGCATCTAAGTCATTTCTGAGGTGTAGTGACACAATTTTCTGAAACTTAACAAAAAGATAAAAACAAAATGGAAAATACTAGGGATAGAAGAGATAAATGTGAGTTTGTAAAAAGATGGTGTAAAATGTGCTGCTTTTGTACAGGTTTATTAATGACCGTATGGATAGTTTTAGCAATCACAATTCCTATTAGTTTAGCTGTAATAGAAGCGAAGAATGATACTAAACCAGAAAAAGAAACTAATATTAAAGAACCAGTTATTTTAAGAAGTAGTGCAGAATTACATAAGGATAAGTCAGTAACAGACTTTTCTAAAAATGTTTTTACAAAATTGTTGTACGAATATGTAGAGACAATGGATGTGAGAGATTGTTATGTTTGTATGCAGTTGCCTGCATCAGTGTCAGAAGGTGTGACTTATCATCACCTACCTCTAACTTAAGGAATAACCTGTAGTGTAATAGCAAGTTTATTTTATAAAACAGGTAGATTAGAGTCTTATTATACTGATATAGATAAGATTTTTGCAAACGTTCCTGTAGTACCAGAACTTAACAAAGTAAAACAAGCAAAAGTTTTAGGAGAATTCTTTTTAGAACATAGAAAATTAACCTTAGAAGAAATAGCTAAAAACAACCTTACCTGTGAATTAAAGAAAGAAGAAAAGGTATTTTTAGAAATGGTTGAAGAAAGAAGAATGAAATTTCAAAACGAAGCAATAAAAGAGGAAGGAACACATCTATGGACGTTTGAGGAGGAAAATCATGAAGGGAAAAAGATAAATGCAGCAATGACATTAGATTGGCCGCAAACAGGAAAGTTGTGTATTAGAAGAAATAAGACAGTCTATGACAATTACTTTGTAGGTTCCAGTATCTGCCATGACAATTATCAAATTTTGGGAGGTTGGGGATTCAAAGGTGGAAAAGATCCAATATTTCCAGGTATCGATTATATTGGTGGGAATAGAGCGTATTACAGGTTACCGGACCATTGGTATGGAACTTGCTATGTAGGCCTGGTCTTTCCAAAAATCTTTCATATGGACAGAGAAGAAAAAGGAACATACAAGATGATTAATAGCTTTACACGTAGAAAAAGGGAAAGTTTTTCAGAAATTGTAGGTGACATTTTTGGAGCATTAATACCAGCAGTGGGAATATCTTTGAATGCATTTAAAATTCGGAAGTTATCCACAGTAGTAGATCGTTTGTCTACAGATACTGCAGGAGGGTTCTTGATGGTAAATACCGAAATGGTTGCCATGAGAGCTATGGTGATGCAAAATCGGCTTGCCCTTGATATTCTTTTGGCAAAAGAGGGTGGAGTCTGTGGAATGCTGAAAGTCCAACATTGTTGCACTTACATTCCTGATAAAAGTGAAAATATACAAAAGTATATTACAAATATTACAAATTTGCACAAAGAACTAGTTCCACTGGAGGTTGAAAGTGTCCTGGGAAAACTTGGTAGAGGGTTTTCTTCCGTAGCAAATTGGCTAACAAGAATGAGTAGACTAATGATAGGGAAAGTTATAATAGTAGCAACTGTAGCAATATTGTTAGCCATGGTGTTGAAAATTGTAATAACGTGTATAAAAAGAAAAGTAAGACAAAATAAGATAAAAAGAAATAACAGAATAATGAAAGAGAGAGAGAGAGAAATGGGTGAAATTGAGTTAGAGAAAATGAAAGAAAGCATGTATAAAGAGACGAGAAGACAAGATGAAATGGAAACAGATGTGTAACTAACAAAAAGCAAAAGGATGAAAGACATATGCTGCCTGAAAAAGAAGTATAACTTGGGTTTTATGTGGTGATTTAAAAATCACCAAAGGGGGGAGTTGATGGAGCAGAGAAAATAAAAAAATTTAACCCCTAACAAATTTTATAAAAAAATTAATAAAATGTTCGTTTAAATGTATTAATCAACATTGTACGTGAGGGAAGGGTAACACGCAAGTATATGGGCTGAATAATCTATTAACGAATGTCTGTGTGTCTAATTATAACATAAGAATAATTGCGTACTAAATTAATAATAAATGCATGACTTGTGCTTCATAGAATATAAACGTGTCGTTGCAAAAACAATAGTGATGGTAAGTAAGGAACAGCTTAAATGTTGCTTTCTGCTAGGTAACAACTAATTGGGGTACGTAGATGACGGGAGGGAAACGAAAAGGCTATGTTTCTCTATTTTAATTATGTTTTGTTTATTTCAAAATAGTGCTTCTAAGTGTAAACGAGTGGCGATATAAAATGGCTGCCAGTTATTGAAGTGCGCATGTGCGGGGAAACGCGTGACAAGGGAGAAAAAGTTGGAGAAAAGCTAACCACGTGATGAGGCTGAGAGGCTAGGATGCAAGAATGGTCAAGGCTGATGTGACCTAATTGAACTGATAGTGTGCCGTGGTGATCAGCAAGGAACCGTGGGAAACCGTTTTAAGAGAAAGGACAATGCCTGCAGAGTTCTCGAATGTATCGAAAGAAGTTACAAATGTACTGATCGAAGCGGATGGAAACATGTCTTGAACTGTGAGAAAGGAAATAATCATATACATTCCAAAGAACAAGTTGGATCCGGGAGAACTTGATTAAGAATAAATAGATGAAATGAATGGACCAATGAAAGAAAAGCGTGTTATTAATGTTGCAACAATTAGTTAGCAAAGTTAGAATTAGGGTATAAGAGGGCCTACTCTTAGTGGGAGGGGAACACAGTCGGAGTTGGAGAGTCGCAGTCAGAGTCGGTGTTGGTGTTGGTGGCTTCCAGTGCTTGGTGGACCAGATCGATCCATTTACTGAGCGGGAGATGCTGAAAGACTGTTAGATGAGACGGGTTGCAGGTAGCTGATGCTGACGAGCTGAAGTTTCTGTTGCTGTCTTATTTTTCCAGTTGAGTATGACAATCAAGATATTTTTAATTCATAAACTTAGGTTAGAAATCCTTAGGCTAAATTAGGGAAGATAGGCAGGTAATTAGGGTTTTGCTTCATGACAAAATTTCCTTTCTGCAATAAATTTGATTTTGCTTAATAAATATTTGAATTAATAATGAATGAATAATTGAATAAAAAGTCTAAATTCTTTCTCATGCTTTTAAAATTATATAAAATTTAAGATTCTTAATCAAACGACTCAGTGGTTATTTTACTAAATGATTGTGACACTAATTGATTATTATGATTTAGCTGGTCTTAATCACTATAAATTAATTTCTTACTAGATGATCCATCGACAAAACAATGAGCAGGAATATCTTAAGAAATAACTAAGAAAGTGATAGGTTAAGGTAATAAGGTATCCCGGCTCTTTCCAGCGGTACATAAATGGCGTTTTCCATTTAGTTCTCATGCTTCTCCTAGGAGTACAGAATTTCGTAAAGGTGTAAAGGAAATCCAGGTGTGTGTGTGCGTGTGTAATAGGCGATGCTTATGGGCCCCATCGTCATGTGGATGTGAGAAAATATAAGTCGTCCCTGGATGACCGATAAGTGACTTAGAGGGAGAATAGTTTTTATTGTACATGCTGCATCATATGTCAATTAGTGCTAATTAAGTTTTAAACATTGTTAAATTATAACTTATAACAGACTACTGTTACAGTTAGTTTTTCACTATAAAAAGTATGCAGGTCTTTTTTAAATTTAGTTAAAAACAATATAGGTTTTAGGGACATTGTAGTTAGAAATTAGCATTTAAAAAACCTTTGAAATTCACTGAAAAAACCATAGGTTTCAGGGACGTTATAGTTAGAAATTAGCATTTAAAAAACCTTTGAAATTCACTGAAAAAACCATAGGTTTCAGGGACGTTATAGTTAGCTGGACATTTCACTCGTACAAAACCATAGAAATTCCACTGTTATAGTTAGTTCAGCTAACTATAACTCGCGCCCTCGCAATTCACTGCTCATGACGTCACATATTACATCACTCATGGCATGGTCAGTGACATCACTGATGACATAACTGATGACATCTGAAATGACATCACTGATGACATCATCCACGTGAAAATCTGATGCACCTCCTCACAGTCTAATATAACCTTTAATACACCCACTGTAAAATACAGACTACCATTTTCGAAACCATCGAGACACCAATACCAGTTACTACATAGGCACTCTTTCATTCCTAGGTCTACACACACATCCACATTCACCCATACATTCACTTATACATGCAGTTACTCATCAATACAATACTATGATATGCACTCATACACCTATTCAGACACTCACACACCACCACTCATCCATGGAGTTACTCACACACCTAGTCACTCATGCAAAGAATGAATCACACTCCCATTTACTCACCTATACAGTTATACACACACCACCTCCCTAATTCATACAGATACTAACGCATAATTACTCTCTTATATAATCACTGATACAAGTACAGACTCATACATACAGCCACTCTCACAATCACTCACTCTCACATATACTCATTTATATACAGCATCACTCACATATACTGCCTTTTACATATGTAGTTACTCACACATGTACCACTGAGACATCCATTCATTCACCAACACACCAATACACACACTCACCCACCAATACAGCTGTTTCCACATGAACTCTTGAACCCCAACACCCACTAAACCAACCACTCACACATCAATGCACAGAGTCACACACCTCCAACCCACCCACACACACACTCAGTCTCCCATACAAATACTCAGGCAAACAATCAATAACCCATATAAACACTCATGTAGCTACTGACCAACACATGTAGCAGCTTACACAACAACAGACAGACTGATACACACATTCACACAATTTAGTCACTAACCCATGCATTCAGTAAGACACGTTTAATCACTCACTTATACAATCAGTCACACACCTGTAAAATCCCCCATCCAGACACTTACACACCCACTCATTTTTCAATACACCTAAGAATATATGTAAAACATATTTAAAAATTACAGAAACACACAATCACTGGATGATGTCATCAGTGATGTCATTTCAGATGTCATCAGTGATGTCATCAGTGATGTCACTGACCATGCCATGAATGATGTAATATGTGACGTCATGAGCAGTGCATTATGAGGCGCGAGTTATAGTTAGCGGAACTAACTATAACAGTGGAATTTCTATGGTTTTGTACGAGTGAAATGTACAGCTAACTATAACGTCCCTGAAACCTAGGGTATTTTCCGTGAATTTCATAGGTTTTTTAAATGCTAATTTATAACTATAACATCTTTAAAACCTATGGTTTTTTCAGTGAATATATATATATATATATATATATATATATATCCACACACAAAAGAGCCCAACACCGACTGAAAGACAGGCTTGACATTTATTGGTCTTGGAAGCGGAGGTAAGAACACCCAAAATCCTTACAGCGTTTCAGCCGTTAGGCCTTGGTCACAGGTGAGTGTAATGTTCAACTGTAGTCCCAGTGGTCACATGGCTTGTCTTCCAACTGCAAGCCCCAAAATGCAATATTCTGTTCTTTTTGCATCGAGACATGGCACATTTTCAATTTAGCAATAATAGCGTATATTAATATACGCTATTATTGCTAAATTGAAAATGTGCCATGTCTCGATGCAAAAAGAACAGAATATTGCATTTTGGGGCTTGCAGTTGGAAGACAAGCCATGTGACCACTGGGACTACAATTGAACATTACACTCACCTGTGACAAAGGCCTAACGGCTGAAACGCGTAGGATTTTTGGGTGTTCTTACCTCCGCTTTCCAAGACCAATAAATGTCAAGCCTGTCTTTCAGTCGGTGTTGGGCTCTTTGTGTGTGGATGAAGTGTTACCAGGATCTCCATTCCTGGCTCCAGAGCTCGCCCTGCAGGACCGGGGGCCCCCGGTAAAATGGAGGTGCTTTTTTGGATATATATATATATATATTATCTACTGGCGGTCGCCAGTAGATAGTTATAGTTAGGACCTATTTTCCATAGGAAATCCGCAACATTCTATTTGAAATAACTCTCTTGCCGGTTGACGTATCTTCGCGAAATTTTCAAACTTTATGGCCCGCTCCGGTCCGCTCCTACCCTGAAAGTCTCGGGGTGATTCGTCAAGCGGGGGCCGAGAAAAAAGGGGGGTCCCAAAACATGTTTTCCCCATTCATTTTTCCATAGGAAACTTTAGACACGGTTACAGCCTGAACTGCTGAACGGAATTACACCAAATTTGGCAAAGAGGTAGTTCTTGGTTCAAAAAGAACCCTTTTTGTTAAATGGTGTAAATCCGTTCAGTAGTTCCTGAGAAAATCAAAAGGAAAATCACATATATATCTATGGCCGCGTCGGGTCCGCGTACCCTCCCGACCACGAGCTGCATGCTAATTGGCTGTCAACACTCCAAATCAGGAAGTGTTGGCAGCCATTTTGTCCCTCGGTAGAACCGAGGGACAGAAACAAGTGCGCAAAGCGCAAAAGGGGGCAGGGTAGAAACACCCTGACCCCTAGGTCTGCTCAGTGGATCCCACAAGGACCCCCTGGGCAGAAAAAGCATTTTTTTAAATCGGCAGGATGCGCTCAGGGTGCGCGGATCCTGCCGATTAGAAAAAAAAACAAAAGAAACAAGTGCGCAAAACGCACAAAGGGGTCAGGGTAGAAACACCCTGACCCCCTAGGTCTGCTCAGGGGGTCCCACAAGGACACCCTGGGCAGAAAAAAGCATTTTTTTTTTAAAAAAATCAGCGGGATGCGCTCAGGGTGCGCGGATCCCGCCGAGAAAAAAAAAAAACGAAGCGCGGTCTCCGCGCTTCGTTGTTAATTGGCCCCGGGTGGGCCAAGTCCCGGGGCATGCCGGGGTTTTGTTTAAATATGTGGGGGCCTCTAAGGCTCCCCAAGCCCCAGGGACCGTCACCCCCGGGGCTTAAAAATAATGGTGCGGGAGGGCTCTTTGCCCTCCCGCTGCCCCGAGGACCGCCACCTCCCGGGGCTTCTTTTTAAATTATTCAACCTGTGTGGGGGCTCCAGCCCCCACATGCCCCGGGGACCGCCACCTCCCCGGGGCACTAAGAAATTTAAAATGGGGGTCCGTTTTGGACTCCCGAAGCCCCAGGGACCACCATTTCCCCGGGACTTTCTAGATGTGGGGAGGGGGGCCGCGCAGCCCCCCTCCTGGAGCCTGTGGTGGCCCTGGGGACCGCTACCCCCCAGGGCTGGCTCCTGCAGTGTCCCGGGGTGCCTACCCCCGGGACACTGCTGTTTGCAATGACAGGACGGGAGCCTCGCGGCTCCCGTCCTGTCATTGCAAACTTGCTTTGGATATTGGAAGCGAGAGCAGGAAACCTGCTCTCGCTTCCAATATACAAAGCAAATTGCTTTCCACATGGGGAACAGCATCTTAGCTGCTCCCCATGTGGAAAAGCAATGCCGGCTCCCGTAGGACACGGGGAGCCGGCGGGACTGTGGGGGTTTGGGGACCCCGCACAGTCCCCAACGAGAGGCCAGGCCCCGGGGAATGGGGTCCCCGGGGCCATAAGTAGCCAGGGAGGGGGCCACGCAGCCCCCTCCCCTAAAAATTAAAAAAAAAAAAATTAAAGGCCGGCCCCGGGGATGGGGTCCCCGGGGCCTTAAATGGCCTGAGGAGGGGGCCACGCAGCCCCCTCCAAATTTATAATAAAAAAGAGGGCTTGCCCCGGGGGATGGGGTCCCCGGGGCCAATACAGGCCCAGGGAAGGGGGGGCCACGCGGCCCCCTTCCCGTTTTTAAAATTTAATAAAAAAAAAAAAAACTCCTCAGGCCCCGGGGGATGGGGTCCCCGGGGCAAAAAGTGGCTGAGGGAAGGGGGCCACGCAGCCCCCTCCCAATCAAAAAAAAAGACCGGCATCGTGCCGGAGGCCCGCCCCCTCCCTGCAGCAGTCTGCAAACGCGCCCCTGGCGCGTTTTGAGAAGGGAAGTAATTCCCCTTGAATACTGGGGGTCCCTGGGGGCAAACTAGCCCACCAGGAACCTCCAGTATGCGCCAGGGGCTGCGTTGCAGAGAGGTGTACAGAGGCCACGCCCCTTTTACACCTCTCAGCAGCGCAGCTCTGTGGCGCTTTTTGGAAGTACATGGTGGGCTAGTTGGACTCCAGGGACCCTCAGGATTCAAGGGGACTTAATCCCCCAACTTAAAACGCGCCACGGGCGCGTTTGCACAGTGGTGAAGGGAGGGGGTGGGGCTTCAGGTGACATGTGTGCAAACAGGCCCCGTGGCGTGCTTTAAGATGGGGAATTAAATCCCCTTCAATCCTGAGGGTCCCTGGGGGCCAACTAGCCCAACAGGTACGTCCAGAAAGCGCCACAGAGCTGCGTTGCAGAGAGGTGTAAAAGGGGTGTGGCCTCTGTACACGTCTCTGCAACGCAGCCCCCTGGCGCATACTGGAGGTTCCTGGTTGGCTAGTTGGCCCCCAGGGACCCTCATGATTCAAGGGGACTTAGTCCCCCAACTTAAAACGCGCCACGGGGTGCGTTTGCACAGATGTCACCTCAGGCCCCGCCCTCCCTTCACCATTGTGCAAATATTCCTCTAAAATCAGCCGAAATACGAATTCCGATTTACTCACCTGTTATCAGGAGAGACCTCAGTGCTGCATCTTTCAGCCCAGTACTGGTCCTGAAAAGTAATTCTAACCGTACTTACCAGTAACTTGAATTTCCTTCCATACGCTAACATTGACTGGTTTCACTTGGAAATTCTTCTAAGTGTCGATTTTTGAAACATACAAATATTCCTCTAAAATCAGCCGAACTACGAATTCCGATTTACTCACCTGTTATCAGGAGAGAACCCAGTGCTGCATCTTTTAGCCCAGTACTGATCCTGAAAAGTAATTTTAACCGTACTTACCAGGAACTTGAATTTCCTTCCATAGGCTAACATTGACTGGTTTCACTTGGAAATTCTTCTAAGTGTGGAGTTTTGAAACTTTATAATATTCCTCTAAAATCAGCCGAACTACGAATTACAATTTACTCACCTGTTATCAGGAGAGACCTCAGTGCTGCATCTTTCAGCCCAGTACTGATCCTGAAAAGTAATTTTAACCGTACTTACCAGCAACTTGAATTTCCTTCCATAGGCTAACATTGACTGGTTTCACTTGGAAATTCTTCTAAGTGTGGAGTTTTGGAACTTTATAATATTCCTCTAAAATCAACCGAACTACGAATTCCAATTTACTCACCTGTTATCAGGAGAGAACCCAGTGCTACATCTTTTAGCCCAGCACTGACCCTGAAAAGTAATTCTAACCGTACTTACCAGTAACTTATATTTTCTTCCATAGGAATCCATTGTCTGGTTTTCAGCAGAAAAGTTTCAAAGTGTCGATTTTCACAAACTACAAATATTCCTTAAAAATCGCCTGTATGACTTAAACGCATTCTTTCAACTGTTTACAGGAGATGCACCAGTGCTGGATCCAGGATCCAACACTGAGTAAGAAAAAGTAACGATAACACTACTTACCTGCTAAGTGAATTTCCTCCCATAGGATAACATTGGTGATTCTATGTGAAAAAGTTTCTAAGTGTCAACTTTTAAAATACAATAATATTCCTTAAAAATCACTACTGTAACCAAAATGCTTTTACTCAACTGTTTACAGGAGATGTCCCAGGACTGAATCTAGGATCCAGTCCTGAGGTTAGAAAAGTAATCCATAAAGTAACTAATTGCATTTAACTAGAAATTCACATTGAGCTCAATGTTGCATTGTGTTTGAAATTGGGTTGCCCATTGCAACAACTGTAACTACTGTACTTAAAACTCTATTGCCTATTTGCAAACTATTTAAACTAAAGTAATTCATTCTGAGAAAGTATATTTTGTAATGTAATGTATAATGTAATTACAATGTAATTTAATAAATAAAATATCTAAAAATAAATAGTTTTAAAAAATGTAGTAAATCAGTGTCAAAAAAATAAATATAACAATTAATACATTTAAAAATTGTCATTTACAAAACCTTTGAAATTCACTGAAAAAACCATAGGTTTTAGGGGCGTTATAGTTAGAAATTAGCATTTAGAAAAACCTTTGAAATTCACTGAAAAAACCACAGGTTTCAGGTACGTTATAGTTAGAAATTCGCATTTAAAAAACCTTTGAAATTCACTGAAAAAACCATAGGTTTCAGACACCTTATAGTTAGAAATTAGCATTTAAAAAACCTTTGAAATTCACTGAAAAAACCATAGGTTTTAGGGACAGTTATAGTTAGTTGGACATTTCACTCGTACAAAACCCGTGAAATTCCCCCGTTATAGTTAGTTCAGCTAACTATAACTCGCGCCCCGCAATGCACTGCTGATGACGTCACATATTACATCACTCATGACATGGTCAGTGACATCACTGATGACATCACTGATGACATCTCAAATGACATCACTGATGACATCACTGATGACATCATCCACGTGATAATCTGATGCACCTCCTCACACCCTAATATAACCTTTGATACACCCACTCTAAATTACAGACTGCCATTCGCAAAACCATAAACACTCCAACACCAATAACTACATACCCACTCACTGATTCTTAGGTCTACACACACACATCCACTCACTCACCCGTACAGTCACTCATACTTATGGTCACTCAGTACAGGACTAACATATGCACTCTTACTCCTATATAGACACTCAAACACCGCCACTCATCCATAGAGGTACTCACACACCTAGTCAGTCATGCAAATAATTAAACACACTGCCATTTACTCACCTATACAGTTATACACACACCAGCTCACTTAATCATACAAATACTAGCACATTGTTACGCTCTTAAACAATCACTGATACAAGCACACACTCATCAATACAGCCACTAACACAATCACTCACTCTCGCTTATAGCTATTTATATACTCCAACACACATATATACTGCCTTTCACATATGTAGTTACTCACACATGTACCACTGGGACATACATTCACTCACTAACACACTCTTACACACACTTACCCACCCATACAGTCTATCACAGATGCACTCTTGAAACCATCCACCCAGTGAATCACCCACTCACACATCTATGCACAGAGTCGCACACACCCCTCCCACACAAACACTCAGGCACCCATACAGATACTCAGACAACCATTCAATAACTCATATAGACACTCATGTAGCTATTCACAAACACATGCAGCCACTTACACAGCAACAGACAGACGGATACAGACATTCACCCAGTTTAGTCACTAACCCATGCATTCAGTAAGATACGTTAAATCACTCACTTATAGAGTCAGTCACGCACCTACTAAATCATCCATACAGACACTTATACACCCACTCATTCTTCAATACGTCTTTTCCTCTATATATTAAAAATATTTAAACTTTACAGAAACACACAGTCACTGGATGATGTCATCAGTGATGTCATCAGTGATGTCATTTGAGATGTCATCAGTGATGTCATCAGTGATGTCACTGACCATGTCATGAGTGATGTAATATGTGACGTCATCAGCAGTGCATTGCGGGGGCGCGAGTTATAGTTAGCTGAACTAACTATAACGGGGAATTTCACGGGTTTTGTACGAGTGAAATGTCCAACTAACTATAACTGTCCCTAAAACCTATGGTTTTTTCAGTGAATATATATATATATCTTTTTATCTGTCTGCTGCAGATCTACAAAGAAAAGATGGTAAATAAGTCTGTAAGCAAGTATTATGCAAGACCCGAGGAATGTGGTTCAAGTGCTGCTTGATGGGCCAAGTGCAGTGATGCAGACAGGGAAAGAGAAATAATTAAAAAAGGGGCTAGTGCAGAAAGACAGGCAAATAGAGCGAGAAAGTTAACTCACTTGTATATGCACCTTCATGCTTACTCATATACTATGAAATGCAAATGCCCATGTGCGCCTTAACGTGTACTGTTACATTTTATTGATCAATTGCTATTTCATTTTGAAACCTACTTGAAGACCACTAAAGCCTTAGCTTTCTTGCACACTTACACATATTTTAAAGAAATTCTCATTTTGTTATTCCATGCTGTACACTGCACATTTTAGCTGAACCATTCTAGTAAAGAACAGCCTAGTTCTGAAGTTGGCACATCAAAGTGAACGCTTTCAGAATGTTGTAGAGTCAGGTCTTGCAAGTGATACTTGTATTTTTCTATCAAGGTCTCCTTACATTCGGTGCTGAGCTGCAGAGAGAAGAACACAGTGGATTGAGTAAGAAACCCATTTCAATGGAATGGAATGTGATGATGGAAGAATTTATCGCTGTGGATATGCAAACGTACTGATAGACCCCAAGTACACCCCCTCAAACCTGTTTGGGCGGGCCAATGGGTACGATATGAGCTGAAGTACGTCTTTATTATACAGAGATATTCACTGTTACAGTGTGATGCATAAGATCCTCATGATTATGTTGTGTTGGTGTGGATCCAATGGATGTATAGGATTCAGGCTGCGTCTGTAGGGGGGAGGGGGTGGGTACAGAGGTTAGTTTAGTTTAGTTTTTTTTAATGGAAGAGACACAGTTACCAGGGATGGCAACATTGTTCGGATATATAACATTAACTGGTCAATAGAATACGGGCCTTATAGAACAATGACTGCAAAGAAATGTAGGGATAGAACTATCTTACCTTGCTGGATGTCAATTATTGATCAGTTATTTACTTGGACACTACTTTGTTATATAATTGCACTGTTGTTTTTTCTGAGATTTTCTATGATGGCATGTAAAATTACCAGATAATGTCTCCTGCTTTACTATTTGATATATAAAATCAATAAAATGTGTTTAAAAAATAAATAAAAAGGTCTCCTTACATTCTTCTATAAGAAAAGCCCAGTGCCTGCTCATTAGTGCTTATCTGTAGGTTTTTGATTAATCCCGGGTGGAACATTCATTCTGTTTGCGGAATTGGAAGAATTTTGTCGCTCCGTGTTACTCTTGTAACATGGAGTTCTAGCCAAAGTCTGCCAATTGCCGCATGGTGAAATTCTGCTCCCGTTCAAGCAATGCGACGACAATGGTAGCAAACGAGGCTCCAGCAAGCGAGCTGGCGCATCCTCTCGCACGATTTCCAGTCACCAGGAAGCCTTCTGGTGCCATTTTTGAACGAGGGTGCTCTTTTTCAGTGACATTCAATGAGCTGCTTCTCGAGTAGACTTTCTACTCTAGAAGCAGCAAAATTAACTCGAAATTGAATTTTCAAGTAACTATTCTACCCAAACTGATGGTTCAGATAGTTTTTTAAACGCATTTTTTATTTTACTTTTTTTTCAACAGGAAGGAAGTGCCACAGAGATACCAACTTCCTCTTCCTGTCCAGAAGGCTCCTCCCGGTGCTTTGTCCATCCCGTGGCCTTTTTTATGTGCATTTTGAGAGGAAAGGATCACTCTCTTCTTTTTCTGCAATGCCTGTTGCATATACCATTGAATTTTAAGGATTTTTTTGTGAGAAATCAAGTAAGCTAAAGAACATTTGGATATTATGTTGTTTGATGGAGGGCATGCACGAGTATTTTTTTACCTATTTTGTTTTTTCTTCTATTACTAAATTTTGGGTGGCCTGGAGTTGCAGTAAGGGCCTATTTTGAAATGATGTTTCTAGTTTTTTCTAAGGGAAAACGTTTGCACAGGTTTGGGAGGGCTGGGGGCCTGGTTTTAAAACTTTTAAAGTACTTTTTCTCCATTTTCTTGTGTGTTGTTTATGAATTTTGCACTATTATTTGATCATTTTACTATGGGACTAGTCTGCCCAGGGGCCATGGCCAGCCATTGCTAGGTATTGGGTATATATTAAACAACTCTACTACATGCTGCAACATCTGTTCAAGCAGGACAGACCGAGGTCGAGCAAGTGGCAGCACCAATGACCATTCAGAGGATGGTCCAAGACTATGTGGATGACCCAAAGAGGTCTACCTGGATCAAAACCCATTGGTCTATTGGTATGGGAAGATGTGACAATGGCCAGAGCTCAGCAGGCTGGCACTAAGGTATCTGGCTTGTCTGGTAGCAGTTGTTCTTCTGAGTGTGTGCTCAGTGCAGCTGATACAGTTGTCACAGTCAGAAGGACCAGTCTCTCACCTCAAAACATGGAGAAAATGACCATGATTATAATGAACCAACACTTCATCCCACAAGATTACACTGTTTCTGAAACAGCACAGAGGAGGATGAGGGCGATTGGTCAGACTCAAGTGTATTAACTGGTCAACTTTTGGGTGAACCCCCTGTGTATGAGGATTAACTATACTTCCCTGACTACGTAGGCCACAACAGAATTTTCATACATTATCGTCGAACTGCTTTGCAAAAAAAAAGATATAGAAGAAAATCTATATGTTTGGTGTCTGACATATGCATCCCCATTTATTCACATGTATGGAGTGGAGTTCGACCAGTGTGCACAGAAGAAGCCTCCACATTCGCTTAAAGGACATGAAGACAATGCCTAATGTCCCTTTCCTTCTTTTTTTCATTCCCTAGCTTTGCTGCAAATAGAGATGATTAATTATACAAGACTGCCGTTGTTTGTTGCTTCCATGGGGAAAGAAAAGATACAACAGACAAATGTGCACACGTTTGGAACAGGTAATTAACTATTGCACAAATGAGTGATGTATTGAGTGATTGATGATTCATGTGGTGGCTGGAAGGGTGTTGTTGTAACTAATTTGTAAACTTGATTTGTAATGTTTGGGGCCTGATGGGTGATTCTGCGTAGATGATTGCCTTGGCTTCACACTTCACTATAATTACTTACATGCCCCTCTGCTTTCCTGTACTTCTTTTTTCTGGTTCTGCAGGAACCAGTCAGTTTAGTTAACAAAACTACACAAAATGCTCACATTCTTTCAATCAATACTACAGGTCTATCTCAATCTCATTTGGGTCAAGACTCAGAGTTAGGCTGGGACTACCCACCCCAACAGTCAGAAGAAGGAAGTTAGGTACAATGCCTATCTACTTCAATGGGAAACAACATGACTCAATGGGGCCTACTCCTGTGGGCTAGAGAGAGGTGCGTTGATTTGGGAAATGCCGAGTAGTGTGCTGGCTCTAATGTCACTGGACCCATGTCACATGATAGACACACACAGCTAAATATTATGACAATTGACATTTGTGAAATTGATCAGCCAGATATATGCAGCTACTTGTCTGAGATTGGTTGTAAAATATTGTTATCACTTCTCAGTTAATCACAAATGACTGCAACAGCCTATGCTCTGCTCTCTTGATCCTCATCCACCATGAAGCTTACCTTCTCCTTGACAATATTGACATTTGCTTTTTTTGCATTCCACAGGCCTTCTCTTCCTCTGCACAAAAGCTCCTTAGCACTCCTGCTGATCAGACCGGTTCAGCCCTGCACCCAAGATGGACATGCCAAAAAGAAGAATGCAGATAGACCGTTCATGTTGGCATTTTTAAACAGTATAATTCTTCTTTTTTAACAGTAACAATTTGTTGAACTGTGTGGGTCCTCCCTATTTTGTATTTTGCAAACCTAGATAACAGAACAATTAGATAATTTGGGACTCTGGGGCTGAAGGACTGTTTGCATTTAGTAATTGAACTATGTCATTCCTTGATTTCCTTCGACAACAGATGTGATGATGATGTTCTGCTCATCGACTTGATGAATGTTGTGTTCGTCTTTGTCTCACCTTTTCCCCACTCCCCGTTCCCATCCATTTATCAATGCCTTAACCCACTTCCTCCAGGTTGTATCATCTATTGAGGTGTGGCTTAATAATTTACACCATAATTGAATGACACACTTGGCGGGACGGATGTGGTGAAAGCGACACCAACTCACTCTTAGAGGATCTCCTTAACTAAACATTAGCCCATGACAGTCCTACTAGCCACCCAGGCATGAAAGGGATATCATCATTATAGTGCAGAGTCTTAGGGCCTGTTTTAGATCTTGACGGACGGGTTACTTCGTCACAACGGTGACGGATATCCCGTCTGCTGAAATATAAATCCCATAGGATATAATGGGATTTATATTTCGGCGGACAGGATATCTGTCACCGTTGTGACGGAGTAACCCATCCGCTGAGATCTAAATCAGGCCCTTAGTTAGGACAATGTTTGTCTCAGGATAGGTAGTACTAGTGTGCACTATAGCCTGATTCACAAGGGTAAAGTCCACAAAGGTAAAGTTGTTGGAAGTTTACTCTTGCAGTGTAACTGTACCACTAGTAACTTTATGGGTAGTAACTTTATGAATAGTAAGTAACTAGTAGTAATAGTAATTCCTTTTAAGTGGTAGGAGTTACTTACTACTCGCAAAGTTACTACTCATAAAGTTACTGATGGTAAAGTTGTCATAAACTTACATTACAAGAGTAAAGTAAGACCTAAAGTGTAACTTACTTTACCTTTGTGAATCAGACCTTGTGTTGCTTACAAAATCTGTGTAACATGGAGTAACCTTTTCCTGAATCCTGACAAAGTTGTTGTAAGTTTACTTTATATTTTTTTAAATAAATTAAATAGTTACTAGCCCCCCAGTTTGCTTAGAAGTTACTACTGCTAGTTGTTGCTTGTAATATGACTTTTTGTCATGGTGGTCTCAGTCTTGGATTATCCACTAACTCTGTGTTTTCTTTCAGTCTACTTGCCTGTGATGGATAATCCTTCTGAATAATCCTACAGTTAGAGTTCACCTTGCAAGCATTATTCGAAATAGGTAGGAGTGGCATCCCACTTTGTGATGTCTTCCCTGTTAGCGCTAGACCACTACTATCACCAGCATTAAGAAGGCCATTTGGGAAACACTGTAATAAGGCCTGGGAAAATTGAGAGAGTTAGCAGACATTGCTTAATCTATTCAGGTAAGAACTAGTTAAGAACTTAGGGGCTCTTTAGGATGGCGTCGTAGGGACATCCGCGTTGCCGGCGGTGGCGAAAATGTCCTTTTCCGCACTCCATCGGCGGTCCTCGCGTCGGCCATATTACAATGGGCAAACATAGCCTATTTTCCGTCCGCTGCGGAGTTACGTGAACCGCCAGAAATTTCCTTCCGCAACGGTGGCAGAGGGAGCCAATAGAGAAAAACCGCCATGCGGAATGACATCCCGACCGCCGGACAAATCACGATGCCGCAAACAGCCCATCACACCGCAGCGGAGAATCCAGCCACCCGGAGACGGCGGAAGCACTACTGCGGAGAGCGAAACTCGAATCCGGTCACCTCCACGCAGTCCTGACCGCAATGGATCCAGCTCTTCAAGCCCTTCCGCTGCTGTACCTCATCCACTACCAGCAAATAAGACGTCGCCGTGGACAACACCGCAGGTACGCAAAAACACAACTCTGCATACAACCACAACACACAACTCCTGTGCTGACATACGGTTCCTGTCCACATCAGACACTCTGGTGGGGACTGGAACATATCCCCCAGTGTACTCACACATGTCCTGTCTGATAGAAACCCACACCTCTGGATCCGGGTCACCCATCAACCGTGAAATCACTGCAATGTCCCGGGCAAGTCACCGCAGCGGTGAAGACACGGGAAAACCTGCACACAATGTAGTAGGCATGGCCGGCGCAGGCATGGGCAGTCCAGCCAGATTCACAGGGCTCCACCTCCACCCTACCCACAGTACGCTTCCCACACTCATTTGCGCACATGCTGTGTGCCCCTCCTGTGCCCCCCTGCACAATTTATCAGCCAGGTGTGGCTAGACCTCACACCTCACACATCAAAGGACAAGGTAGATTGACTGGAAAGGTGGGGGTGAAGATGAACACCCTGCACAGAAGGTCAGGGGCTGGACAACCCTCCTCCTCGTACCTACCTTCCACTCATGTGAATCAAACTGAGTATAATTAAGAAATGAAGATTCACACTGCATATGAACAACCACTGAACTGTTCACACTGCTTGTCAAGTCCCTCAGAAAGATCCCACACTGACACACTGCCACATACACATACCATAGGTCAGCAGCAATGGAGGACAATAAATGTGCTAGCCCAAAGTGAAGTGGACAGTGCTGGAAAGCCAGGGAGCAAGCCAAATAGCATGTGTACATCACATGCAAGAGGAGGAACACACCACACCACCATTAGGCCCTCAAATCAGACATGGGTGGCACAGTGAGTGAAATTAAACCACAGTGACCTCTGTGCAACAACTCAGGGATACATCAATGCAAGCCATGCATAGGCACAGGAATGATAGGAAGTGTCAGAAGTCATACAGTTACCAGCCACACATCTGTGTCAACTTACTTGACATGTGTATGCCATCAGCACAACACACACGGCTCATTGTCACACTCCATGACTGTCAAACCCAAGTAGGACCTTCACACATGCCCCTCATCTACCCGCCTCACACCTGCAACACTCAACACCTGTGAGAAACACACATAATGGTGCAAATGATGTCCTGTGAGTTCATTGACAACCAATCACACACCCTGTGGTGCACCCACAAATGTCAGACACACACTCAGGGATGCCTGAACCAATGCTGACACAAAACCAATAGCCAAACACAAATCTCACAAACAACAACCACAGACGTTTAACAAGCCCAGCCATGTGCAGCCAAACAGTGGAAAGGCAATGTGACTCTAGACAGAACAGGAATACACAACATTGTCACTCTGGACCAATGCACAGACACCATACCCCAACACAAACAAGAAGTGCATCATCAAAAAACAATCATGAACAATAACTGGGATCAAGGGGACAAATCAGCTAACACACACATACACACCACACCAGTCATCAAGTGAACATGGTGTCATAGTGTACCACAAGCATGCACATGCACAAACCTGACAAGTGACAGGCCAAAAATAGGAGGACAAACCACTATTGTGCACTCAAAACAAGTTCATGAACATGAATCCACATTGCTGCATGTGACATACACACAAGAAATGCACACTACACATGCAACACACATCTGAATGTATCACAATGCACAAACTACTCACACACAATGTCATGCAAATAGAACATCACACACACATTGCACCTGTCAGCAGAAAGGGCCAACACAGGCCAAACACTGCATACATCCACAAGAAAAACACAACAGAGGCACATACCAATCCATCACATAGCAAATTGAGGTGGACATCAGGGGGATGCACACCAAGCAAGTACAAGGGAACATACACTGACAGCACTGCATGCACACCAAGCAGTGTGTGCACAACTACAAAACCAGTAGCACATATATCTGAGTGCCCCACCATGAACTCACACAACACAAACCATCAAAGCACACAGATAACATCACACTCAGGAAGGGTAGCAGTACCTCAGCAAACACACATGCAGCTTAGCCTTCACCCACAGATGCACAACTCAGGGAAACCCAGATGCAAACAACATGACTAGAGGACTGTGCTGCTCAAACATATGCACTGCACATGAGCAACCATGACTGCAAAATAGTAGAAGAAAATAACATGAAACTAATTGTGAAACTGTCCTGAGTGGCACATTGGTCCTGTACACAGATCATCCTCACACAGTATAGTGTCACACTATGAAGTGGTGGGGAGGCTCACACACTGGCAAGGCATGGGGTGGAAGACATGAGACTGAAGTGGTGTGTACATCAGTATTGGACAGGTGAGGAGTGTACAGTCCACAAACACATAGAGGAGTAACTCACAATGTGTTGGCATCAGAAGCATCTATAGTGTATGGTATGACTTCTCATACCACATCCCATACTGGAGCCAAAAATGGGTCAAGTGACAGCAATGCATGATAAAACTCACAAATAATGTCAGTGTGGTTGAGCAGGTCAGCACAGTGAGCACAAACAGAAACAAGACACATGGCTGATCAACAAAACACAACACAGACGTGGCAGTCACACACTCTGCATACTCACAACTGGCAGCAACTACAAGTAGGTGTCCCCAGGAGTGCAAGGACACACCGACACACTGCACAGTGCTCAACCTACAACTCCTACATGTGCCCACAATCTGAAGCACATGGCTGACAATTTAAACAAACAGGCACTCATTACCTCGGTCATACATGTGTGTAGTTGGCATTGCAGGGGCACACACACATCAACACTACTGACAATGACAGGCCATTCACACTGTATGACTACTCAAGTGCACACATTCAAATGTACCCATGTGACTATGAACACAGGCACACACAAGATGACTACACACCAACTTTGCTGTGCACACATCAAGAAAGAGTCCACAGAAATGCCGGACCCTGGCCACCCCGCAAGTAATCCTGTGGATAGCATTCACCTCTGTACTGGTATTGCATCCTGACATGACATGTGTACAATTTAGCAAACCTGAGCACAGAATGATTAGGAGAAGAGTAGACCATCACGAAAAACCATCATTGCACCCTCAAGCCTCAGACTGAAGAAGAACAAAAGTGCCTGTTACCTCTGGGAACCTCTGAAAAAGTAAAACAAGCAATTGGCAATGTTAAAGTGGCATACAGAGCATGTGTCACATGAACCGATACCCACACATAAAACCTTGTATTTAGCAAGGACATTGACAAAGCAGACAACAGGAGTAACTGTCTTTATTACATAATACCCAGATAGGCATCAAAAGTACAAAACAGCAAGGCCATTGGCCAGTGCAAATTCAAAGTATGCACATGTGTGCATGAGAAACTGCACAGGGAATGGGCATCCAAAGTGAGAAACAGCAAGGCCATTGGCCAGTCCATAGTTCCGGTGTGCACATGTGTTCATGAGAAACTGCACAGGGAATGGGCATCCAAAGTGACAAACAGCAAGGCCATTGGCCAGTCCATAGTTCCGGTGTGCTCATGTGTGCATGAGAAACTGTACAAGGAATGGGTAACACCGTCCACTGCCATGGGAATCACCCCAGCTCAGGGGATACAAATGGGCAGTCCAGGCACCGCTGTGGGAGAGATGGTGTTGGGAGGGGGACTTTGCCTCAAATTTGGCTGTCAGTTGAGCTGGTAGGTGGCTGATTGTCGGGGCCAGTTGGAGGACTGGACCTGGGAGAGAGAGGACCAGCTGAGGTAGAGGCATCAGTGGCTGTGGGAGCCTGAGGGCTGCTTGGACCGGGTGGCGTGGTGGCACGGAGAGGCAGAGACATGCTGCTGTGAGACACAGTGTGTGAGGGTGAATGTTGAGGGCTGGACCTCAACTTCTTGGGGATTCGATAGCCCACAATTGTCTTGGCCGGAGTGGGAAGTGAGGTGGGCACAACAGCCTCACTCTCCACCAAAGGTGTATCAGGTGCAGGTGGCTTTCCCCGTGGGGATTTGCTGGATCTGGTGGTACGCTTGGGGTGGCCTTGCCTTTTCCCCTCCATCCCCTGTTGTCCAGGTGAACCCCCCACTTTGCTCTCCTGTCCCCACTTCACAGGGGTGTGGGTGGGAGTTGACGTTGTGGGTGAATGTGCCTTAGAGAAGTGTTTGTGCTGAGTCGTTGCAGGCACTAGGTTCAAAGCGGATCACTGACAGAATATAGAATGCCAAAATATCGACCTGCCAAAATATCGTGGATAAAATATAGAATGCCAAAATATCGAATTCCTATCTACAAACAGGTAAGTACACAAATATTGAATCCAAAATATCGTTGTAAATAATATAGTTTGTTTAAATATCGAATTTTTTAAATGTCTTAAAAGTAATGTAAAATTAATGAAATAATAAATATAATTAACTAAAACACACTTAAAAATACTTAAATAACCTTAAAATTAATAAATAATTAATGTAAGTTATAAAAAAAAACATACATTTTTATTTTTTAATACATATATATATTAACTTAATATTGATAAAAAATATTCAATATTTTTAGCGTAGGATAGGGGGAGGGTAAAATTTACTATTATCACTCCAGAGAGTGCAACAGTAGGGAAAGCGTTGGATAGCGGGAGGGTAAAAATTACTATTCCCACTCCAGTAAGTGCAACAGTAGGGAAAGCGTTGGATAGCGGGAGGGTAAAAATTACTATTCCCACTCCAGTAAGTGCAACAGTAGGGAAAGCATTGGATAGCATAGGGGTAAAAATTACTATTCCCACTCCAGAGAGTGCAACAGTAGGGAAAGCGTTGGATAGCGTAGGGGTAAAAATTACTATTCCCACTCCAGAGAGTGCAACAGTAAGGAAAGCGTTAGATAGCGGGAGGGTAAAAATTACTATTCCCACTCCAGTGAGTGCAACAGTAGGGAAAGCATTGGATAGCGTAGGGGTAAAAATTACTATTCCCACTCCAGTGAGTGCAACAGTAGGGAAAGCGTTGGATAGCGTAGAGGTAAAAATTACTATTCCCACTCCACTGAGTGCAACAGTAGGGAAAGTGTTGGATAGCGTAGGGGTACAAATTACTATTCCCACTCCAGTGAGTGCAACAGTAGGGAAAGTAATGATTTAATATTTAAATAAAAATAAATTAATTATCAATACCAATAAAAAATTAGTTAAAATTAATTACCAATTACAAAATATTTAATAATTAATTAATTATAAATACCAATAACTATTTATTAAAAATGAATTACCCATTAATAATTAACAACCAATTAATTTTCAATACAAAAATATAACAAGTAATAAAAAAAATTAACGATTAATATTTAATTAACAATAAATTAATTATCAATACACAGAAATAATTTCATTAATTACTTAATTACAATTAAATTACTTCCCACCCTATTCCCCTATAAACCCACAACACGCTCTGAATAATACATTTATACAGTTAACATAATTATCAATTTATCAATTAATAAAAATTAATTACCAATTAATAAAAATTAATTACCAATTAATAATTAATTAACAATACATTAATTATCAATAAAAATAAATTAAAATAAATATTTACTTAATTACAATTAAAATACTTCCCACCCTATTCCCCTATAAACCCACAACCCGCTACATAACTAAAACGCAAAATTAAATTAAAAATAATTCATAATTCCTAAAAATTAATATTTAATTTACTATAATTAAATTACTTCCCACCCTATTCCCTATAAACCCACAACCCGCTCCGAATAATAAATTAATACAATTAACATAATTATCAATTTATCAATTAATAAAAATTAATTACCAATTAATAAAAATTAATTACCAATTAATAATTAATTAACAATACATTAATTATCAATACAAATAAATTAAAATAAATATTTACTTAATTACAATTAAAATACTTCCCACCCTATTCCCCTATAAACCCACAACCCGCTACAGAACTAAAACGCAAAATTAAATTAAAAATAATTAATAATTCCTAAAAATTAATATTTAATTTACTATAATTAAATTACTTCCCACCCTATTCCCCTATAAACCCACACCCCGCTACGGAATTAAATTACGCAAAAATTAAATAACATAAAATTCATTATTTAAAAAAATTAAACATACATTACAAAAATAATATACACTTTTAACACATATACTAACATAGTAAACACTTAAAAAAATTCAATATTATTAAAAATTCTATATATTTTAATGCCTATATTATGTACTTCGATATTTTGACAGTCGATATTACTTACCTGCATTACGATATTTTTAACCACTATATTATGTCCATTCGATATTATGTCCATTCTATATTTTTACTTCGATATTCTGTCCATTCTATATTTTGACTTCGATATTTTGTCTAGTTACCGTTCAAAGCAGACAGGGCAACTGTTTGTTTGTCTGTGTGAGCAGGTGTGCGGATGGGAGTGCCCTTGGATGGGGGTGATTTGGATGAATGTGAGGTTGAGGCCTGCTTCTTGGCCCGATGCCCCTGAGTGTCACGTGATGGGCTTTTGCCTTTGCGCTCCTGTGTGCCTGTTTTCTGTTTTGGGGATGGTGTCTGTGGTCTGGGCCGCTTGGAGTGCTGCTGTTGTGTGCTGCATGTGGAGGACTTGGTGCCTGAGGGATGTGGCGTGTGGGCACTCTCGTCAGGTGGTACCACTGGCAGGGTGGTTGCTGAAGGGACTGGAGCTGGACTGGGAGCCTGTGACAGCTGAATGGCTGCTGTCACTGTGGTGGACAAAGACTGGACAGTTCAGTGTAGCCCACCCACATCAGAATGAATGCCCTCCAGGAAGGCAACTACCTGTGCCAACTTCTTGTCATGATCCTGGAAGGCATTCAGGAGAGCAGCCTGACCCACACAGCTGGCGCAAAAGGTCCACCGCCTCCATACTGAGGGCAGCAGGGGAGACAGGGGCAGGGGCAGCGGTGCCTGGGGGGAAGGAGACTCTACCCTTCCTAGGGCTGCGGGCACGGACAGCACTTGTGGGAGCATCTGGGAGGGTGGGCATTGGACGATGTGTGGTGGAAGAAGAGGCAGATTTGGAACTCCCTGTGCCCGCCAACATTGAGGAGTCACCGCTGGAGTCTGATGATGTTGAGGTTGGTGTTTCCGGGCGTGATTCATCCAGGGCACTCATGTCCCCCTCTGAGGCGCTGGTCACATCAGTGTCAGTGAGCTCATGTGTAGCAGTCGTGCCAGAAGCTTCACCACTGGTGTCCGTGTCCGTCCTTCCGTGCCCTCGGTAGATGCTGCGATAGACAGAGACGTAGGTTCAGTATAGTGCTATACTCACAAACATCATATGCAAGCAAAGCACCAAACTAGAAAATAATCCCCCCATGTTGCCCACCACCATGTGCAGTCTGCATGTGCAACCTTTGTGCAACCATCCAAAGATGCATGGAAACATGCATAGTTGACATTAATGACCCATGTGACATTGACACAGCCAAATAGCTGGCCCATGCCTCCTTGTAACCTAACATACTAATCTCTGTAAGCATACCTACATGCCTGGAGGTGAGATAGATATACATCTCAACATGTTGCCTCTGTCACATATGGAGTCACTTTAAGGGAACACCACAGATACAGACTCCCAAATGTCCTTTTGCAATGGCCATAAACTCCTGATATCCACCTTGTTGTGCTTTGAAGCACAACTACACAAATGATAAGATGTGCACAGCACACATCTACAAAAGCACACTAAGATGATGCTCACTGCTGTTCACTGCCAGGTGATGTCTATGACACCCATAATGCAGCATATGTCACAAGGCCACATCTCATCTTGCAATGTCAAGGGTCATTGTATTAAACACATGAGAAACTACATGTTGTGAAAATGCATGACAGCTGCACTCAACACAGAGGCCACATAGAAGCCATTGCATCACACTAGAAACATCACAGAGCTCCGCACTGGCTCAGGGTTGGGATTCATGCAGTCACTCACATCCAAAGTCACACTTCGCAGAATACTCACCCCCAACTTGCTGCTGATGGGCCCTCAAACGTCCATCCAGCTCTGGCTGTGTCACTGCCAAGATGCGGGCCATTAGTGGTGGCATGCTCCTGCGCGCCAACCTGCCACTCCGAGGGTGCACCCCCAGCATCATCTCTGCCACGTTTTTGCTCAGCCGGCAGATGTCATCCCACCTCTTGTGACAGTGTGTGTGCCGTCGGTTGGAGACACCCAGAGCCCGCACCTTGCGTGCAATGGCCCTCCATATGGCCTTACGCTGGTGGACCTTAAGCTGCAGGCATGGGAGACAAGAAGAGGAAGTTTCAGTGACACTGTTTTATGTACCACTGTGTGTCAGTACAGGAGCATGAAAAAACATATCACACCAATACATAAATGTTGAGCCGAGGACATACAGCATGACAAGTAGTATACTTGCATCAAATAATTTCATATAAATGTATACATGTATGAGGATGGACACAGTACATGGCCATCTCATACACATGCAGAGTGCCAGCACAGAAACCAATGTGAAGAAGACCCTCCTCTGTGATACAGTATGTGAGTGAGCAAGACATACAATACATTTGAAATGATGTGTCGGGCAGACTCACTTTGTCCAACACTACACACCCCTCAATGTCCTTGGCCAGTGAATGGCTACCTGTGTCATGGAGGTCACATTTATGGCCATGATCTTACATTCTCACACTCTTCTCACAAGGTCTGTCTTGTGCAATCCTCAGGCCTAAGATAGCTCATTGAGAAATAGGGTGGCAGACAACACATATGTTTCACTCTGTCCATTTACTGATGGGGCCTTGTCAAATTGGGCAGTTTCTGTGCAGGCCAGGAGGACTCACACTGAGGTTAAACATGGGCCATCAGAACATTCACATGCATGTACAATATGAGAGGGCAAACAGTGCCTACACATGCGAGTCAGAACACATAATGAAAACAATGGAAGGATGATATCTCCAAATTACATTTATCTGATGTGTCATAGGTGAATCACCACCAAAAGTGTTACACTCAGGCATTTTACTCTTGTGCATAATGCACACATATCCATGGGGGCAATATGAAAACTGTATACCCATTCTTCATTACCCTCTGGAAGACATACCTTTGCAATGTCACAAATGAGCATGTGAAAACCTCGTGGACTATGTCATCACATAGCCCAGGCAATGTTTTTTCAGACTTCGACTGTGCAAACCAGCAGTGTGACAGTATGTCTGCAAAAACACTGCATGTCCCTCCCATCCTTCAATGCAGCCATGGATCTGTGGAAATAAGGCTACACACCCCATCGACATGAAGTCAGCATGCCAGGCAGTGTATCACTCATTTACATTACCCAGTCTCAGACCAACGTTTGTATTTTACTTGCTGGAGAAGGGCTGTTGAACTGTCCATGTTTCCATCCTCCACAAATAGTCAAGTGCAATATTTACTAGGCCAGGTATGGAGCATGGTACATCAAAAATGAGGATGCATGCACATTAACTTGCACACACAGGCACATACTACTGCAGAGCAATATCATGTGAGCACTGTGAGCACTCTCAAACTGTCACTCTGAAACACTTACCAGTACATCTGGAGCACCATATAGCCTCCCATACTGTGAAAGCACCTCGTCCACCAGGACCTCCAGCTCCTCTGTGGTGAAGGGACGGGCCCTGATGTTCTCAGTTCTTGCCATCACTGGGTCCAGGAGACAGGCACAGCAGCAGTTGTTGGTGAAGAATGGCAGGCAGGAGTGTCTGGATGCAATTGTAATGTGTGGCTCTCTCACAGACATATATAGCTCCCTGGGGTTGTTTCAGTGATACTCAGCTGCTGCAATTGGTGTTCCTGGTCAGCTTTTTTCAAATGTAACCAATGACCGGGACCGCGGTGGCGGTGCACGCCTACCGCGATTTTCAAATGTGTAATTCACTACCGCGATTGCGGTTCCCATTGGCTGGTAGGGCATGGGCATTGGCGGTATCACACCGCGGGGCCCAGGCGGACGCTACGGCAATCGTGCATCTTTTGATAGTACCCAATGACCGGGACCACGGTAGTGGAGCACGCCTACCGCGGGTTTCAAATGTGTAATTCACTACCGCGATCGCGGTCCCATTGGCTGGTAGGGCATGGGCATTGGCGGTGTCACACCGCGGGGCCCAGGCGGTCGCTACCGCAAATTGGCATTTTTCAATTGTGTAACTAAACAAAGAGAGAGAGAGGGAACTTCTTTGTCTCCACTCTTATTCCCCAGGAATATATGATAAACAACAAAAGAGTGAGGCCAGGATGTCAAGGGCTATAAACAGGGATCACTCATGTTTTTATAAAGGGTCCTCACTCACCAACCTAGTTGGTGACATGCTTCATCATAGGACCCCCACCAGAGAGGCCGAATGCCTCTCCGGTGTGCTTCAACGCCTGATTACAGAGGAGCAGGATTTATGAGTGTTGTGTGCAAGTGATGGTGCAGTAAGTGGTGTTAAAATAATCTTTACTACTCCTAAAAAAAAATTAATAGTAGGGTAGTAAGACTAGATTAAAAAGTGTGTGATGGACGTTGTGACTGAATAGATTGATCAGCCATATCCAGAATTAAAACATTAGGTCGACATGTTTCAGCCTCTGTGTGCCAGTTGCGAGGCTTTCCTCAGGACCAGGGACCATGGTGGTATGCACTCTCTAAGGTGCACCCTAACCTATGGCCACGTAAAGAACCGGATTACTCACGGTTCGAAAAAATCACGCCTTCAGCTCTTCTGAATGCGTAATTAAATCTGTAAGAAGAAAAGGACATTGAAAAACACATACACAAGACATGACAAATACACATATTTTACCTGGTGCATAGTCCAAAAATTCGAGCGATCCTCTGTAATCGCAAATGCCCTTAAAATGTGACTGCTTAAATTGCTACCGTCACATGAAATTGAAATCGACGGTGGCGAATGCATCAACAAAGTGATGCTTGTTAAACTACCTATTCGGGTTTCTAGGTGCAATTACGCATTACCAGCAATAAATAAAATTTGTGAGGTGTGCCAGTTCACTATTTCAGGTTCTATGCGCAAAAATGCTTTACCGTCACAGGGTGCAGTATCCTATGACCAGTGTTTAATGTGACTAATTGCCAATTCAGAAATGACTTAGAGAGTTGCCTAAGAAAACATGGTGGAACTGCCTCGTAAAGTAAGAAAAGGCTGTGTGATCAAATATTCTCTAGTTACGACAACTGAGAATAAAAGTCAAGGAGATGTAAAGCTTACGTTTCAACATGAAGTTGTATTACAGCATGGGTCCTGGCAGGGGGCGGTGACAAGAAGTCACTCGCTGGCGGGTGAGAAACAGAAAAACGAGGGTCATTACGATTTTATACTAGGGAAAATACCTCGTGTTGACCGGATCGTCCTGTGTCACTTACTGCTTCAAAGTCAGCTGCCCGAGTTGCCTAGGTCGTGCCCGTCTACAGGACCCGAAAACTGCGAATGATCCTCCATCAAGAAGATATAGCCGGAAGTACCGCCGCTGTCTCTAGGGCGGCGCTCAGCTAGCGGAATGACGTCAACGCACATGCGCGCGCGTCACTAACGTCAGATGAGTGGACCGCTAACCCAGTTACAGGCATGCTGGCTTCCCGGTGGTGATGTGCACATGCGTTCAAGCAGTAGTGTCGGGGCTGAATGAGTACAGTCTAATCTTACTCGTTACATGACACCAGGTGCCGGACAGAATGTTTAACGTGGCACCATGATAAAATACCTGTACCCTATGGATATTAATTAGACCAAGGGGTCAGAGCATGTCATGTCCTCGAGATTATGGGAAAACAGCATGAAGAAGCCTGCTTCCGTGGGTGAGGATAAAATTAACTACAAGAGTAGTTAACACTGGGGGATAAGGCAAGTAGCTAACGCCCGTAGAAGCCATACTTTACTGGAGAGAGCAGAGTCTCCTAGTTCTAGAACACAAAGAGGTAACGGCTACATCACTTAAAAGATCTGTCTTGCAGTAAGCCTAATATTATTCAGTGATAGCTGGCTGTATTAGATAGAAAACATAGGAGGGCGACTGATGGCAACCGCTATAGGTTTATATGTTGGACAGTACCTTTACGCACTTGGTAATTATCTTTTTAATACTGAACCCCATGGGATATTATCATTCATTCCCTGCTTGTGGGTGGCCAGACGGTATATCCAGCGTTGCTCTTTCTCGAAAAGGGAGCTCTGTGTATTTTTGCCTGGTTTCAGTTGCTCAATTACTGTCCAGTGTATGTCGTTGGTGATATGATTAGCCTGCATGAAGTGTTCGGTCAGCTTAGTTGTATTCTTTTTACACCGGATATTACTCCGGTGTTCGCAGATACGTAACTTGATTTTCTGGTCGTCATACCCAAGTAACGTAAGCTACAGGGGCATGTGATAAGATATATCACGTTACTTGGATTGCAGTTTGTATGGGATTTTTGAGTCCAGGTTCTGTTGGGTTCGAGGTCAAGTGTTTTGGAAGCAGTGGTCAGATGGCAGACACTGCAATTCCCACAGGGGAAGTGCCCAACTATATTGGGTAAGCCCCAAGCATTGCGGACTGATGGATTACTAACAGGCACAGACTTTTGAGGTCGAGTATGGACCAAGCAATCCTTAAGGCTCCTCGCCTTTTTGAAAGAGAAAAGGGGTTTATTCCATTTCCTGTTCCCAGTTTCAAGGATCTTCCAATGTTTATTGATGGCTTTCGTGACTGCATTTGAGGCTGTACTGTACGTCGTCACACATGTCAGCGGGATTTCCTCTTTGTTCCTGGGGTTGTCTTCCAACAGTGTATCGCGGTGCTGATTCCTCGCTCGCTTGTAACTTTTCTTGAGGATGTGTTCAGGGTAGCCACGGTTCCGTAGTTTCCCTGATAGTTCAGTAGCTTGGGAGTGATAGTCATTGGTACTGCTGCAGTTTCTCCGGATCCTAAGGTATTGTCCGTACGGGAGATTTTCCCGCAGTGCTCTTGGGTGGAAACTGGTGAAGGCTAGGAGGTTGTTTTTTGATGTCGGTTTGTAGTATGTTTTTGTGGCAAGCCTTCCTTCCGCTTTTGTGATTGTCACGTACAGGAACACCATCTCCTTCTTATCATGGGTGTGGGTGAACCGCAGGTTAGCATCACAGGTATTGATCCAGTTGAAAAAATCCAACAGGGCTCCCTCTGGTCCTTGCCAGATGACAAAGACATCGTCTATATATCTTTTCCAGCATGTGATATAAGGTCCGAAAGGGTTGACTGTGGCCAGGATGTACTTTTGCTCGAAATCATACACATACAAACCGGCCACACTTGGGGCAAAAGTGCTGCCCATCCAAGTTCCCGTAGTTTGCAGAAAGAGCTCTCCCTCATACTCGAAGAAATTTATTTTCAGTGCTAATGTGGCACATTCGATGATGAACTGTCGTGGGACATTGTAATCCCATTGTGCCTCCGTTAAAGCCTTGACTAGGACAGTAATGGTTGCATCTTGGGGAATGCTTGTATACAAGCTTTCTATGTCCATAGAGACCAAGATGGTAGAGTCTTCATCTATGGAGACGTTCTGCAAGAACGAAAGGAGAGTTTTGGTGTCCTTCAGGTAAGTAGGGGTTTTTTGTATCAATGGTTTCAGGTAAAAGTCACAAAATTTGGACAATGGTTCTAGTAAGGACCCGATACCTGAAACAATCGGGCGACCTGGTGGTGGGAAGGTGTTCTTATGGGTCTTCGGCAGGGTGTAAAAGTAGGGGATAACACTATCCCCTACAGTTAGAAAATCAATTGTGGCCAATGACCGTGATTGCGATGGCGGAGCATGCATACAGCACCTATAGACACATCATGCTGTAGCAATGGCAATGGCCAATTCTCATCATTGAACACTAGACACTTACAATGAATCATGCCACCTGAATGGTAAATTCAATGCTAGTGTGACATTGAACTCACTGATGACTACACATGCCATGTCAGTGCACAGGATTACATGCATTGGCAAGTACTCCCTCACATGTCACATATGATATTTGTGTGCATGTACACAGATCTGTTGTGTAATGGACTCTCATATTTGTGAACATGTCAATGTGTGAGATGGCTAATCAACCCACTGTAATGATGGACTGACTACATAATGTGCCTATTTCACTGTGTAGATTGCTGAAATCATTTTGATAGTTGATCTGCTTACACACACTGTGCTCATTGTGTTGAAAATGTGTGCTCTGTCCGACTTACGCAAGAAGGTGTGGCAGGTACAGCAGCTACGTAGAAGCCAGCAGTGTTGCTGTTTCAAACATGTGCTGTGCAAACTACTCTCAGGGCTGGTGACACAAGATGTCGGAATGTACCATTTTCCATTCACATAGTCAGAATCTGTTTTGGAGGTACTCAGTATGTACATACTGAACACGTACAACTACTTGAGATCAAGGTGTCTCTGCATGTAACTTGTGCTTTAAGCTGTTGTTTCAGTCCAGTCATTGTTTGCGCTGTGTCAGTCAAGACATAAGATGTTGGACACATCTCATAGGGGAATTAAATTGACATGTGTCCACTTTCATTTTATGTAGGAGACGACCAAATGTGCATCGTCCGTTCACAGTGCTGGCGGACATGGAGGATGTGGACATCATAAGGAAGTTGTGTTTGGATCGACTTACCTTTCAAGACCTATGTGGTCAGTTGGTGCCCCATCTGAGGCCTCACAGAACCTATCCGACTGCTTTGACACCAACAGTTAAGGTGATGGCGGCCCTGCATTTCTTTGCAACTGGTTCGTTCCAGTACACGGTGGCCAGCGCAGGTGGGATGTCTCAGCCAATGTTCAGCATGGTGCTACGTGATGTCCTGTCCGCAATGATGACATACAAGGACCGCTACATCCATTTTTCCAGGAGACATGAATTGGCAGATGTGAAGTGTGATTTTTATGACCTTGGCAACATACCGAATGTTGTTGGCGCCTTTGACTGCACACATGTTGGCCTGGTTCCACCACAGGCACGTGAGCACATATACAGGAACAGGAAGCATTTCCATTCCATTAATGTGCAAGTGGTATGCCAAGCGGATATGATTATCTCCCATGTCTGTGCCAGATTTCCAGGATCTGCACATGACTTCTACATACTGCGTAACAGCATCATACCACAGCTGATGGCAAATATGCATCTGGAGCGTGCGTGGCTTGTTGGTGAGTATGCAGAGTCAAGTAGTGTGCTGTATGTGTGACATGCTGTCCTCAGCTACTGTTTATATTACAAAATTGGTCTGTGTATCTCACATCTAGGTGACTCTGCGTATCCCAACCGGCCTTGGTTGCTGAGCCCAGTGAGGAATCCCAGGACACCGGGTGAAGTCCGCTACAATGATGCACATGGGAGGACACGTCGTGTGGTGGAGCGTACTTTTGGGCTTCTGAAGTCTAGATTCCGGTGTCTGGACAAGAGCGGAGGGGCACTACTCTACTCTCCCCAAAAGGTGTGTAAGATCGTAGTTGATGCTGCATGCTCCACAATCTGGCCTTGCGCAAAGAGATCCTCCTGCTCCTGGACGATGATGAGCAGCAGATGCCCCCCCCCAGAAAACCCACACATGTCCAGTGACGATGATAGTGGAGAGGAGGAAGGTGTTGACCTGCATCAACAGCTCATCAACAACTACTTCCCTTGAGGCTGATTGACATTGCACTACAGTGACATTGTCTGTTGTCTTTGATGGTAGTGACAAGGCCTAGAAGAGCTTTTTGACTGCTGGCTGTTGTTGGCTCTGTGCTAATGGCTGATGTGTGTGGCACAGGGTATTTATGACCAGCTACATAATGTCTATGTTGATGTTGTTGCTCATTGTTATGTGTGCTGGTTTGTGTACCTTGATGACTAGTGGTGTGTTCTAGCTGTGATGGCATCACCTGACAAGTAATTGTCATTCTCTTGTGTCTTTCTAGGTCCCTTCACCCTTTCAATTCCTCATCACAATCAGAGCTTGTGGTACATTGGAATCTGAGTTGACATTGTACATACTGTGATAAACATGGAGCTGACACAAAGACATAGGTGTGTAAAGAGTGTTTATTTACAATGAGTATTTGTGACAGAAAAGTGATTATTTACAAAATGGTGCTAAGTGAATTTCTGATTTGTCAGTGATGGCAAATGAGACAATAGAGTAGTCACCACATTGATGTAGTCACACAGTCCAACAGACACCTGCCATCAACATGGCAATGTGGGTTAGGATAGTCAACAAAGTCAATGTCATGGGGAACAGAGGTGCCATCATGGCTGGCTCGGCGACTAGCGTTTGGATGGTGCATTGCCACGTGATCCTCCCCTGATGTTTCTCGGATGGCCCCTTGTCCGTTTGGCAGGGGGGGCCACTGCTGCGGGCTCAGCGGTGTCTGAGGAGTCATTTTGTTGCAGCTCACCCCTCTCTGTGGCCACAGCAGAGGTGGTGGGAGTATCATCCTGCGGGCCACTGGAGGAGGGTTGAGCTGTCCTTTGGGCAGCATGTCTGTCCCTCAGAACACCCACTAGCTGGCCCATGAGGTTCACAATTTGGCCCATACACGTATCCATGGACCTCAGCGGCAGGCGGAGCTCACGCACTTCTTCCACAACCTGGCCCATGTGTCCCTGGGTCTCCTCATATGCCCCAAGGACTCTGGCGATGTTGGCCATGGCTTCGGTCCCAGTGTCCTCTGGAATTTGTCCCCCAGTTGCCCTCCCAACTGCCCTGCTGACCCGAACCTGTGGCGTTGGCACTCGACGCACCCGCAAACTCTCCCTGCCCTCCTCTGATTGTGTGGTGGTGTTGGTAACCACTGAGGCAGGGAGAGTGTTGCAGGCAGCAGTGGTGCTGGTGGTGGTGGTTGAGGCCACACAGGTCGTTGCAGCAGGGGTCAGCGCTGTTGTTGTTGCTGTGGTGGTGGCGCTGGTGGGGACAATGGGGGCCTGGGACGTGTTGCGCCCTGGCAGTCCGGATGGGCCAGGTCATTGCTCCTCATCCAAGAAACGTAGGGAGTCTGCATCCGAGAGTTCATGTTCCGGGGGGGGTAGACTGGCTCTGTAGGTTGGTGTTGTGTTCTGCAGCAGTTGCTTGTGGATCTCCTGTTGAACAGAGGTGCAATGGTCATTGAAGTGCACTCCACAAGCTTGGTGTTAGACGTTTGGATGTTACATGTGATACACCACACACTTTACATTGAAATCACTTTATATGGCTGCAAGGTACTGAGCATCATGACATGATGTTGAGGTACATACATTACTTGTCCATGGTGTGACATGTAAACAGAAACCATGTGCCACGTACAGATTGTGTGATTACAAGGACATGTCGTCATCTAACGACTTGCGGCACATCAACTTTATGTGATGCGTCTTTTTGGTTTGCTCTGCATGGAATCAGTTTCAGCTAATCAAGAACTAGCCATTGTAATGTTATACATACCTTTTCCATATCATGTACTTTACTTTGTTTTTCCAATTGACCATGCATATTTTGTGTTCATATGGGCCTTCATGATCTGACACCAAGGCACTTGCACATTGCATTCTGTGCTGTGCATGATTGGTCCCTGAATTTCTTCAACATGTGACTTGGTGAGTCAAAGTTTAATTTCAGTGACAGTTACGTACGCTTAGCTGTCTGCACACTGGATGTGGCTTTTGGATCTATGCCAAGTTGGCTGACATGTGATGGCTGATGTGGTCATATGACTCCATGCATTTTGAGAAGGATGGCAGGGTGCATGCACTGTCTACCTACCTGTTCGGTGACACAGTGGAGGGAAATAGCTACCACATGGTTGTGGGTGTGGGGGGTGCTCCATCCTGCTGAGTTGTGGGACAAGGGGGCCTGGTGGGAGTTGTAGTGCAGGCGTCCCACCCACAAACACCCCTCCCTGTTAAGATGGCTACCTACCTGTGAAGTGGAGCTGAGGAAGGGTATAGGTTACACATGGCTCTTGGAAGGGGGAGTGTTCCATCCTTCTCAGGGGTGAGACAAGAGAGCATGAGATGGCTACATACCTGTAAGTTTGAAGAGAGCAATGCAATAGCTGCCACATGGTTGTGGGTGTGGGGAGTGCTCCATCCTGCTGAGTGTGGGACAAGGGGGCCTGGTGGGAGTTGTAGTGCTGGCTTCCCACCCACAAACACCCCTCCCTGTTAAGATGGCTACCTACCTGTGAGTTTGAAGAGAGCAATGCAATGGCTGCCACATGGTTGTGGGTGTGGGGAGTGCTCCATCCTGCTGAGTTGTGGGACAAGGGGGCCTGGTGGGAGTTGTAGTGCTGGCTTCCCACCCACAAACACCCCTCCCTGTTAAGATGGCTACCTACCTGTGAGTTTGAAGAGAGAAATGCAATGGCTGGCACATGGTTGTGGGTGTGGGGAGTGCTCCATCCTGCTGAGTTGTGGGACAAGGGTGCCTGGTGGGAGTTGTAGTGCTGGCTGCCTGTACACATGCCCTACTGGGAATGTTGCTAGCTACCTTTGGGGTGATGCAGAGGAAGGAAATGTTAGATCTGTGAGACAAGTGTTGGGAAGAGTGTGTTGTACAAAAGTGCATTTGGGCCTAGGAAGTGTAGCTTTGTAGTTGTGCAAGACAGTAGATAGCAGTGTAATAGGAGACATTTTTTGTAACTTACCAGCCTCTGGGTGCAGTGTGGCAAGCACCTTCTCCTCCCATTCGGTGAATGTTAGTGGTGGAATGGGAGGGACACCGCCAGTCCTCTGAGCCAGCTCATGGTTCTTGTTGGCACGCTCTTTCACCCTGGTCTTGATGTCATGCCACCTCCTCCAGATCTCCTTCTGGGTGCGCGGGGTGGTCCCTACTGCATTGACTTTGTTGACTATCCTTGCCCGCATTTGATTTTTGGTGGCTACTGGTGTCTGTTGGACCATGCTTCCAAATAAATGTGATTCTACTCTGATTACCTCATCTACCATCCCTGACAACTCATTGTCAGTGAATTTGGGCATCTTCTTCTGTGACATAGTGTGTGATGTGCAAATGTGGGAACAGTGCAGTTGTGAAGGTAGTGGTGGTGGTGATGTGTGTGGTGTGTGTGTGTGGTTGTGAGGGTGTGATGTGTGCTGATTTGCCTCTCCTTTGTGCTGTGGGGTTGGGCCCTTCAGTTGTGAAGTTGTGCAAAGGATTCTGGTCAGGGAAGGGGCTGGTTTTATACTCAGCTATGTGGGTGGGTCAAAATGGAGTATTCATGTCAGGTGTGTTGTGTGGGTTGACCTGGGATTTGTATTTTTTACTTGCCATGGGGATGTGTCATTGGGGTGTGTTAGGTGTTTTTGAGGCTGAGCCAGATTAATGGCCACACTTGGTAGCTTTGTTGTATGGTTGCTTTCGACCGCCATTACTCTTCCGGAGCAACCGCGGCGGTCGGAATACAACAGCCCTTCCACCGGCTCTCCCATTCATCAATTGTTGCGATCGCAGCGGTTGGAATACAACAGCCCTTCCACCGGCTCTCCCATTCATCAATTGTTGCGATCGCAGCGGTTGGAATACAACAGCCCTTCCGCCGGCTCTCCCATTCATCAATTGTTGCGATCGGGGCGGTCGGAAACAACTGATTGTTCCGCTGTCACCGCAATCATATCCTAATTTCACTTGCGGTCATTCCGCTGGTCGGACGGTGGTTTTGGCTCTTTCCGGAGGAAATTCGACTGCTGCGGATGGATTTTCACCTGCTCCGGACGGTCCCAGCGGAGTTTCGTGGGATCCGTCCACCGCGGTTGAATTTTTCTGGCGGTTCATCCTAATATGACCGCCGGTTTTCCACGGTACATGCGGACGGTTAATTTCCGCTGCCACGGTGGTCGGAATGGTTTTCCGACCGCCATCCTAATCGACCCCTAAGTACTGAAGTTGTTCTCGGGAAGGAGTGATAGATAAAATTGAGATTTTTGTGTATGTTTTTGGCAGACCCTATTAGTAGTCAACAGATACAGAGGGTAGGACAAGGGCAGTAAATAACTAGTATAAAGTATCATTGAAAGGTGGCTGGTTGGTGCACAACCTCATCAAGCAATAAAGTCAAACAGAATTCGCCAGTTTTATATTCCTACTCCGGTAGAGGGGTATACTACTGGACCGCAAGAAGAGAAGGATAACCTAATGAAGAACAAATACATGGCAAGGGACTTCAGGTAGGGAAAAGTTGATGTACAGTATAGTGTGTGACAATTTCAGAGGATAGCTTCTCGTCTCATTCCTGTCACTAAACCACAACGCTAACTAGCAATGCAAACACAGATAGTGATAAATAAAAAAGCCCTTTTTTTTACATATGAAAGCAAAACTCACCCACAACATGCCCACCTCACTCCCCAAGCAAACCCCCAAGTGTCCTTTTTTGAGTTCCCTTTCCCCAACCTCTCTTCCTACCCTCACCACCCACAACAGGCCCTCCCATCACAACACATTTCAATAAAAAAGGGCTTTGAGGACACACAGTACAGTTTTTATCTCAGTCACAACCTGGGCCAGGTTCGGCAGCCCACACCTGAGCAACGTCAGCTCAAGTACGATGCGGTGGAGGAGGCGGTTTGATGATGACGAGGAGGCTGGTGGTGTTCTGGGCAGCAGTGGACCCTATCTGCAGATGGCGCTGGAGTTGGTGCGACTGGGTTGGAAGGGAGCCTGGCTGGAGCCCCAAGGAACTGAAGGCCAGTGCTTCCTCCTCTGTCTTTTCCAAGGACAACAGCCGGCGATATTCAACTGCCGCGGCCTCCAACTTTTGGCTATATCCTGCCTGGATTGTTGCTGGCCAGCTTCAGAACCAGAAGTAGCTATATCAAGATAGTAATTGAAATTTAATTTGGATGTGATGGTTAGTCATAGGGTCAAGTTTTCCCGGACATGCATCACATAATGCAATAGCACTGACTGCAAGGAATTAAGCCATTACACCAACATAATCAAAAGTGATTTTAGTTTAAAGGATGTCATAGTGAAAATGAACAGACACTTTGGGGCCGATTCCGATCTCGGCCGGTAGGGCTCCGAATCGGAGTCGGCATTACCGGATCCGATTCGGAGCCCTGTTTCCCGACCGAGTCGGACGTGCGTCCGGGCAAGCGAGTACGATGCGAGCGTACGCGAAATCGCCGACCGACTCGTTCGCGGGACCCAACCGCTCTGACCGACTCGCACGGACACGACTCGCACCGCGCAATGGAGACGTTCCCCGGCCGGGTAAGTACCATGCGCGCCTCGAGCAGTCCGACCGACTCGCGCCGTCCGGCTCGAAAGAGCAGTCGGAGCCGCACTTTGGGGGTCTGTGTCGGACCCCCTTGTACGCGTAGCCGCGTGAGTCGCACACAGGGGGGACCCATGGGTCCCCCCTACCTGTGCATGTACGGCGCGACCCGCTTCGACGCGTACCCGCTGTAGGGGGCGCCCTTGTTCGCCTCGCACCCATTGAGTCAATGGGAGCCCGCGTACGCGTTGTACGACCGGCTCCCATTGACTTCAATGGGAGTCCGACCGAATCGAGTCCGATAGCATGCGAACGCATCGTACTCGTTCGGTCGGACTGCAAGGGTCCGATTCGGTCGGAAATCTCTCCGGGTCCGGCTCGGTCAGAGAGATTTCCGGCCTGAATCGGAATCGGCCCCTTTATGTGTGTTAATAAATGAATAAGCTGCCATTACAGAGTAAGGCGTGTATATGCTGCACAATTAATAATTGACTATATATTCAACATTAACAGAGCCATGCTGGCGGGTATGCTACTCTGCAGCATGTTTTTGAGCAGCTGTAATGGCATGTTATGTTATTAACCTATTTGAATTAATTCTAATGGCCCTCTTCTTCTCTAACTCTCTCTTTTATTTCTATCCTGAGTTCAAACTTAGGGGCTGATAGAGTGTGACAGACAGTATACTCCTTCACACACGTGGCAGAAAATGGATATCCTGCCTCCCATATTACAGTAAACAGTGCATAGAATATAAACGATGTACTGTAGTACAGCAAACGGAATATGTATTTTATTTGTCATGTTTGACACGGAGTATCCCATCCGTCAAACTCTAAATCAGGCACTTAGTCCCACATTACACACTGCCTCCACCACAAATTATTTTCAACAAATACCTTCACTTGGCAGTAGGGAAAGTTAGCCTACAGGGAGGTTAGTTATAGGTACTGGACTGGGCAGAGGTTAGGCATGGAATGGTTGGGTATCACTGATCATGCACCATGCTTTTGCTTAGTCACATTGGTTGATGGAAGGAAATAATTAGAACCGTAAATCTGTAATGGAAGCCATGAAATATAAGTCACTTGAGCAGAAAAATGTGGCACATGTCTAGATAGAATTTACATCTTTGGGTATGATGGGCCAGAAAGAAAAAATGATGAAGTGAAGTACTAATTGGTGTTAGACCTGGCATGTAAATTAAATGCTACTAGTGGGCCTGCAGCACTGATTGTGCCACCCACTTGAGTAGCCCTTTAAACATGTTTCAGGCCTGCCATTGCAGAGCCTGTGTGTGCAGTTTTAACCTGCCATGTCAACCTGGTAAACTAAACCTTTTTGCCAGGCCCAAACCTTCCTTTTAATACGTATGTCACCCCTAAGGTAGGCCCTAGACTGCCCAAAGGGTAGGGTGCAGTGTATCTAAAAAGTTGGACATGCACTTTTAAGCTTTACATGTCCTGGTAGAGAAAAACTCTTAAATTAGTTTTTTACTACAGCAAGTTCTATCTCTCCCATAGGATAACCTTGGAGTTGCCGTATTATATTTTATAAGTGTCATTTCCAAATGAGAAGAGATAACTGGTTCATCTTTCGTGTCTCTGGAATCCTAATCTAGAATCCTAATTTATGGAAAAGTCAGATTTTAAATTATAATTCTGAAAATGCCACTTTCAGAAAGTTTCAAAAAGAACAATTGATGGACAGAATGTTGAACAATGTAAAACACTCATCCCCAGTCAGAGATCCGGGCCTAAATCCATAATGTTTCTGCTCATCACGCCATTCCACTTTAATTGTTAGTTTTGCATTTGTCACCTCAAGGGGGACAGGTATACCTAAACGTGGGTCCCATGCTCACCATGCCTCTGGATTCAGGCTATCCTGGCTGATGAGGGGTGATATCCCGAAACCGGTCTTAGGATGCTTGTTTCTGGTCCAGGGAGGACATGGCCTGGCCATTCGGGCTGGACCCATTGAGAGCAGGGTCAAGACTGATTTGCACATGGCTGGGTCCAAACTGGAATGGCGTGGTGTGCAAAAAAACAATGGATTAAGGCCTAGATCTCTGACTTGGGGTGAGTGTTTAGCTTTGCAGCATTCTGTCCGTAAATTGTTTGTTTTGCATTTGTCACCGCAAGTGGAAGTGGGACAGGTATGCCCAGACTCTTGAACCCAGGACCCCAGAATGACTCAAAGGGCTAGTCTGCTGGCCCGCTGATCTGAGCCGCAGGGAGATAACAGGCTCCCCACAGCTCCTAGATCTGTCTTTAGCGAGTTCCTGACACCCAAGGGGCACCTGTCAAGTCCTGGGCCCTTGGTGTGGCTCTCGAGCTCTTAAAGTCAAGCTTTTGGGCTCCTTGCGAACACTAGCAGGCCTGTTTGCACCAGAACCATGACGCTCGCATGAAAAATCAGTGCAAGCCCCCGCAAATCCATCACTTGGCACAGCAAGCATCATCAGCCCACATGGACCACCAACGCAAGGCTACAGCTGACCTGTTTGCAATGCCCAGCCTGCTCCTTGTGACATGCCGACCACCGCGAGCATCGCTCTCCTTGCGCGAACAGGACTCCCGGCACAAACCTTGAGAAGGTAAACCTTCAGCGGGACAAATCTGGGACTGTATCCCTTGCTCCATCGTGATTGGCCTGAACCTTTGACTTTGACCCGGTCCAGCGCAACCAAATATATTCGGTTGGCGCTTTATGCTTTTAGGTGCTATTTTACAGTTTATTCTTTAAAAATTCATAACTCCTTTTCTAATATCCGGATTTTGGTTATTTTGGTCTTGTTTTATTTATAAAAATTTGCGCTATTTATCTAATTTGATGTGGGAACTTTTTTGTGTGGTGTTTTCACTGTTTTAGTGTTTGAAGTGTTGCACAAATACTTTGCACATTGCCTCTAAGTTAAGCGTGACTGCTCTGTGCCAAGCTACCGGGGGAGAGCACAGGTTAATTTGGGGTTTGCTTGTGCCTTGCCCTGACTAGGATTGTGGTTGCTTCTTGACCAGGGCTCACACTTCAGTCAACCAACAACCCAATTTCCAACAGTAGGTGACTTAGTGGGCACTGAGAAATTCACCATGCCTTCAGTTTGTATGCATTGCAGATTTCATCGTGCTACAGTAAGCGCACATTTCACTGTCTACATTGCAGTGCCAAATTAAACCATGCTGCAGTTTTAGGTGACGAATTGTCGTTGGCAGGGAGGTGATGAGCGGGAAATTTGCCTCGTTTAACAAATACAGTTCTGTCAATAAGAAAACAAGGTGTCTTACCACTTGTCCCTGCCACCACTGTGATTGCTCCCCCTCCCTCGACTGACTTGGCCTCCTCCGACGTTCCTGGCTGGCTGGAGCTTGTGGCGGCACTGGTGGTCTGTGCACCTAGAGAGAAGCATAATGCTCGAATTTTAGAGACCAGGCTATCCACCCACCTAATTATTTAATTTGCACAAGGTACAACAGCAATACCTCACTACAGTTAGGTTAGCTATCAGTATCTCCTATCGAAAGTTAACTTTGGGAGGTTTGTTGGTTGACAACTTTTTAAAAACCAGGTTGTCATGGAGTCAAAAAAACTTTTTCTCCTAATGGAGGGATAAGGCTACGAAAGATAAGAGGGAAATGTAATGAAGGAGTGGAACGGAATGAACTGAAGGGCATATGATATTGGCTGGTAATGGTATCTCATTCCTGTCATGCTGCACTGTCATGGAAACTGCTAGTAGAAGAATAAGACAACACTGGGAATCCATGACCACTCTATCTCTATCCCTGTACTTTTTGACTGTTTGATCAAAAAGGCTTCCGAACCAACATGTTTGATGAATACTTGGGCCTACAAATTTCTTTACGTTACCAAAAATCTGTTCTCTCAACAATGCAACACAAGACTTGTAAAAGAGGGGTGATGGAAAACTTACTAAAGGGAGCAGAAGAAAGCTACAGACAGGGGAAAGTCAGCCGCGGAAACAGAAAATATAGAAAACACAGGGAAATACAGGGAGAGCAAATACAAGATAGGGAAGTTGAAAAAAGTAAATAGTATACACAATGCCATAATTTTACTAGTGGGAATAGAAAGTAAGAAATAATAATAAACATGACTGACTGGGGCCAGCAGAACCACCTGCTGCTGTCCTAGTGGTGGTCTTCGAACCGCCTGCCGTGGCACTGTTGGTGGTAGTGGCAGTAGCTTGCCCATGTGCTCTCTTGCCCTTGGGTGCTTACGAAAGGAATAGAGAAGATAAAAAGCAATCATTGGTGACACTCTCTACAAAAAAAAACATTTTCATGGGCATTCATTGTACTTTTTTAATTAGATAGCCTATTCCTAGTTTCCTTACCTAAAATTACATTTTGAAGTATTCATATTTTCCAAAGAATGATCTTTGCTTCTCTGTCCCCTTTGGATGGGTCAAGTCGAACTTCCTTTGCATACTGCACATCAGGGAGATTGGGCCTGTAATGAGCTCCATAAAGCCACAGAGAAGAACGCTAATACCTCTGATATACTGCTATCATAAGAGTGAGTGACATGAGTTGACAGCCCTTAAATTAGTCCAAGAGATCACCTGGCTAGCTCACACTGGAACAGAACACTGGCAGTATCATTCACTTGACATCCACTCCTACGGTCTTACAACCTACTGGTCAGGTTGACACCATGCACCACTACTCTTATTAAGGGCTTGTTTTGCCCTTGACTCTAAGTATTGTTTTTGTGCAGGGAGGTGTCCCTTCCTGCACAAAAACAATCCAGGTTGCCATACAACATGGCACCCTTGCAAAATGGGACAAGGGTGCCAGTATTGGCATTAATGAGGTCTATTTATAGCAATTGAGAAATTACAATTGAGCAAGCTCTGTGAAAGTCGCTTACAGTTAGTTTACTCCATAAACAATTCGGTTACTTAGTCAATGAATCAAACATTATCATAGAGAAAGAGATAAGCACAACACGTGTGTAGGTATTCTAAAACCTAATTTTATATTTGTAGAAAATCATTGACTATAAAGGGTACAGAAATCAAGAAATCAACACAATGTAACCAGAAGTAAAACAATACAAAAGGTTAAATAATCTTCATAGTTACAATTGTGAACACCTTTTCACAAAGTATTTGTTGGCAATCTGAAAAGTTTACACAATGCCAAAATTGCCTCTAGTACAATAAAATAGGGAATAGGTGTAAAAGTCAACGTTTCGGTCTAATATTGTCTTTATCCGTTAGACCATCCTCAGGACTTTGCTTTTGTTGATAGTGAAAGAACTCTCCAGGTTTCAACGCGGTTCATTTCTATCAACAAAAGTAAAGTCCTGATTTCTCAATTGCTATAAATAGACATGATGGAACCAATCCCTGGTAGGCACACATACCTGCTCATTTAACTGCCCAAGCCTCCACGGGTTTATTGGGTTTCCAATTGTTCGAGATAGTATTGGCATTAGGCAGCACTTGGTGCCCCAGCGCAAGGAGACAGCAGGAATGTGACATATCCTGATAAATAAATATGTTGCATTCCTTCCCTCTCCCTTTGAATCAGGCAGCATAGCAAGTTGTCTTGTTGCCCTGTGCTGTATGAAATTTTGATAACTCTGGGTCCTGATGCACTCAGCAAAGTGTATTGATAAATCCTGGATTATTACATCACATGCCCACTCCTTTTGGAACAAAGACAGTGTGTGCAACTGCAACGGCAATCACTCTCTGATGCAAAAAGTGCATTTTTTTAATGTGAGGGGCACACACTAACATTAAATATTATATATATATATATATATACACATATATATATATATATATATATATATATATATATATATATATATATATATATTCACTGAAAAAACCATAGGTTTCAGATATGTTATAGTTAGAAATTAGCATTTAAAAACCTTTGAAATTCACTGAAAAAACCATAGGTTTTAGGGACAGTTATAGTTAGTTGGACATTTTACTCGTACAAAACCCGTGAAATTCCCCGTTATAGTTAGTTCAGCTAACTATAACTCGCGCCCCGCAATGCACTGCTGATGACGTCACATATTACATCACTCATGACATGGTCAGTGACATCACTGATGACATCACTGATGACATCTCAAATGACATCACTGATGACATCATCCAGTGACTGTGTGTTTCTGTAAAGTTTAAATATTTTTAATATATATAGGAAAAGACGTATTGAAGAATGAGTGGGTGTGTAAGTGTCTGTATGGATGATTTAGTAGGTGCGTGACTGACTCTATAAGTGAGTGATTTAACGTATCTTACTGAATGCATGGGTTAGTGACTAAACTGGGTGAATGTCTGTATCCGTCTGTCTGTTGCTGTGTAAGTGGCTGCATGGGTTTGTGATTAGCTACATGAGTGTCTATAAGAGTTATTGATTTGTTGTCTGAGTATCTGTATGGGTGCCTGAGTGTTTGTGTGGATGGGGTGTGTGCGACTGTGCATAGATGTGTGAGTGGGTGATTCACTGGGTGGATGGTTTCAAGAGTGCATCTGTGATAGACTGTATGGGTGGGTAAGTGTGTGTAAGAGTGTGTTAGTGAGTGAATGTATGTCCCAGTGGTACATGTGTGAGTAACTACATATGTGAAAGGCAGTATATATGTGTGTTGGAGTATATAAATAGCTATAAGCGAGAGTGAGTGATTGTGATAGTGGCTGTATGGATGAGTGTGTGCTTGTATCAGTGATTATATAAGAGCGTAACAATGTGCTAGTATTTGTATGATTAAGTGAGCTGGTGTGTGTATAACTGTATAGGTGAGTAAATGGCAGTGTGTTAAATTATTTGCATGACTGACTAGATGTGTGAGTACCTCTATGGATGAGTGGCAGTGTTTGAGTGTCTATATAGGAGTAAGAGTGCATATGATAGTCCTGTACTGAGTGACCATAAGTATGAGTGACTGTACGGGTGAGTGAGTGGATGTGTGTGTGTAGACCTAAGAATCAGTGAGTGGGTATGTAGTTATTGGTGTTGGAGTGTCTATGGTTTTGAGAATGGCAGTCTGTAATTTAGATTGGGTGTATCAAAGGTTATATTAGGGTGTGAAGAGCTGCATCAGATTATAACGTGGATGATGTCATCAGTGATGTCATTTGAGATGTCATCAGTGATGTCATCAGTGATGTCACTGACCATGTCATGAGTGATGTAATATGTGACGTCATCAGCAGTGCATTGCGGGGCGCGAGTTATAGTTAGCTGAACTAACTATAACGGGGAATTTCACGGGTTTTGTACGAGTAAAATGTCCAACTAACTATAACTGTCCCTAAAACCTATGGTTTTTCAGTGAATTTCAAAGGTTTTTTAAATGCTAATTTCTAACTATAACATATCTGAAACCTATGGTTTTTTCAGTGAATTTCAAAGGTTTTTTAAATGCTAATTCCTAACTATAACATGTCTGAAACCTACGGTTTTTTCAGTGAATTTCAAAGGTTTTGTAAATGACAATTTTTAAATGTATTAATTGTTATATTAATTTTTTTCATACTGATTTACTACATTTTTAGAAACAATTTTTTTAACATATTTTATTTTTTAAATTACATTGTAATTACATTATACATTACATTACAAAAAATACTTTCTCAGAATGAATTACTTTAGTTTAAATACTTTGCACCTAGGCAATAGACTTTTAAGTACAGTAGTTACAGTTGTTGCAATGGGCAACACATTTTCAAACACAATGCAACATTCAGCTCAATGTGAATTTCTAGTTAAATGCAATTAGTTACTTTATGGATTACTTTTCTAACCACAGGACTGGATCCTAGATTCAGTCCTGGTACATCTCCTGTAAACAGTTGAGTAAAAGCGTTTTGGTTACAGTCGTGATTTTTAAGGAATATTATTGTATTTTAAAAGTTGACACTTAGAAACTTTTTCTCATAGAATCACCAATGTTATCCTATGGAAGGAAATTCACTTAGCAGGTAAAAACTGTTATCGTTACTTTTTCTTACTCAGTGTTGGATCCTGGATCCAGCACTGGTGCATCTCCTGTAAACAGTTGAAAGAATGCGTTTAAGTCATACAGGCGATTTTTAAGGAATATTTGTAGTTTGTGAAAATCGACACTTTGAAACTTTTCTGCTGAAAACCAGACAATGGATTCCTATGGAAGAAAATATAAGTTACTGGTAAGTACGGTTAAAATTACTTTTCAGGATCAGTGCTGGGCTAAAAGATGCAGCACTGTGTTCTCTCCTGATAACAGGTGAGTAAATTGGAATTCGTACTTTGGTTGATTTTAGAGGAATATTTTAAAGTTCCAAAACTCCACACTTAGAAGAATTTCCAAGTGAAACCAGTCAATGTTAGCCTATGGAAGGAAATTCAAGTTACTGGTAAGTACGGTTAAAATTACTTTTCAGGACCAGTACTGGGCTGAAAGATACAGCACTGAGGTCTCTCCTGATAACAGGTGAGTAAATCGGAATTCGTATTTCGGCTGATTTTAGAGGAATATTTGTATGTTTCAAAAATCAACACTTAGAAGAATTTCCAAGTGAAACCAGTCAATGTTAGCCTATGAAGGAAATTCAAGTTACCGGTAAGTACGGTTAAAATTACTTTTCAGGACCAGTACTGGGCTGAAAGATGCAGCACTGAGGTCTCTCCGGATAACAGGTGAGTAAATCGGAATTCGTAGTAAGGCAGATTTTAGTGGAATATTTGCACAATGGTGAAGGGAGGGGGCGGGGCCTGAGGTGACATCTGTGCAAACGCGCCCCGTGGCGCGTTTTAAGTTGGGGGATTAAGTCCCCTTGAATCATGAGGTTCCTAGGGGCCAACTAGCCCACCATGAACCTCCAGTATGCGCCAGGGGGCTGCGTTGCAGAGACGTGTAGAGAGGCCACACCCTTTTACACCTCTCTGCAACGCAGCTCTGTGGCGCTTTCTGGATGTACCTGTTGGGCTAGTTGGCCCCCAGAGACCCTCAGGATTGAAGGGGATTTAATCCCCATCTTAAAACGCGCCACGGGGCCTGTTTGCACACATGTCACATGAAGCCCCGCCCCTCCCTTCACCACTGTGCAAACGCGCCCTGTGGCGCGTTTTAAGTTGGGGGATTAAGTCCCCTTGAATCCTGAGGGTCCCTGGAGTCCAACTAGCCCACCATATACCTCCAAAAGCGCCACAGAGCTGCGTTGCAGAGAGGTGTAAAAGGGCGTGGCCTATGTACACGTCTCTGCAAGGCAGCCCCTGGCGCATACTGGAGGTTCCTGGTGGGCTAGTTGGCCCTCAGGGACCTCCAGTATTCAAGGGGAATCGTTCCCCTCTGCAAACGCGCCAGGGGCGCGCTTGCAGAGTACTGCAGGGAGGGGGCGGGGCCTCCGGCACGATGCCGGTCGTTTTTTTTTGTTTTTGTTTTTTTTTAATGGGAGGGGGCTGCGTGGCCCCCTTCCCTTGCCCACTTTGGCCCCGGGGACCCCATCCCCGGGGCCTGAGCATTTTTTTTTTTTAATTAAAAAAAACGGGAAGGAGGGCCGCGTGGCCCCCTTCCCTGGGCCTGTATTGGCCCCGGGGACCCCATCCCCGGGGCATGGCCTCGATTTTTTATTTTTTTCTTTGGAGGGGGGCTGCGTGGCCCCCCTCCTCAGGCCATTTAAGGCCCCGGGGACCCCATCCCCCGGGGCCGGCCTTTCCCTTATTTTTTTTTTTTTTTTAATTTTGAACTTTGGGGAGGGGGCTGCGTGGCCCCCTCCCGAGCCACTTATGGCCCCGGGGACCCCATCCCCGGGGCCTGGCCTCACGTTGGAGACTGTGGGGGGTCCCCAATCCCCCACAGCCCCAGCCGGCTCCCCGCCTCCTGCGGAAGCCGGCATTGCTTTCCACATGGGGAGCAGCTAACATGCTGCTCCCCATGTGGAAAGCAATTGGTTTGCATTTTGAAAGAGAGAGCAGGTTTCCTGCTCTCTCTTTCAAAATGCAAACCAAGTTTGCTATGACAGGACGGGAGCCGTCCTGTCATAGCAAACAGCAGTGTCCCGGGGGTAGGCACCCCGGGACACTGCAGGAGCCAGCCCTGGGGGGTGGTGGTCCCCAGGGCCATCAAGGGCTCCAGGAGGGGGGCCGCGCGGCCCCCCTCCCATTCAGTGCACAGCCCCGGGGAGGTGGTGGTCCCCGGGGCTTGGGGGTCCGTAACGGACCCCCATATTTAAATGTTTAGTGCCCCGGGGAGGTGGCGGTCCCCGGGGCATGTGGGGGGGCTGGAGCCAACACTTCCTGATTTGGAGTGTTGACAGCCAATTAGCATGCAGCTCGTGATCGGGAGGGTGCGCGAATCCGACGCGGCCATAGATATATATGTACTTTTACTTTTGATTTTCTCAGCAACTACTGAACGGATTTACACCATTTAACAAAAAGGGTTCTTTCTGAACCAAGAACTACCTCTTTGCCAAATTTGGTGTAATTCCGTTCAGCAGTTCGAGCTGTAGCCGTGTCTAAAGTTTCCTATGGAAAAATGAATGGGAAAACGTGTTTTGGGACCCCCTTTTTCTCGGCCCCCGCTTGACGAATCACCCCGAGACTTTCAGGGTAGGAGCGGACCGGAGCGCCCCACAAAGTTTGAAAATTTTGCGAAGATACGTCAACCGGCAAGAGAGTTATTTCAAATAGAATGTCGTGGATTTCCTATGGAAAATAGGTTCTAACTATAACTATCTACTGGCGACCGCCAGTAGATAATATATATATATATATATATATATATATATATATATATATATATATATATATATATATATATATATATATGTTCCAACAAAAGAGCCCTTGCGCTCTGACAGGGCACACGACGCTCTCCCCCACCATCCGGTTGTAATGCCTTGCTGACGCTCGCATTCCTGACCTTCATTCGATATCCACCATGTCCGACGCGTTTCAAGGCTGTTCCGCCCCTTATTCATGGACTCTGCACAGAGGGAAATGAAAACTCACCGTTACTTTCTTTCCGACCCTTTATTGATGGAAAGACCGGCCATAGTGGGCGTGGCACATTTCAAGGTAACCAGCAGCATGCTGGTAATTACAGTCCATAAGAGGTGAGTACAATAATAACCTTAAGTAGGCTCAGTCCCCCTGTTAGTTGGAGCTTTTAATCATACTTTAGTAGGAGAGAAAGTCAGGTTTGAGTGCTATTGTTCACCTTGGGAGAGAGTGCTTCAACGAAAGGAAACGGTTTCCCTTCTTGAGCCTTTCCAGTCTTCAACTTCACCTATAGTCGAAGGCGAAAATGGTGCTCCTCTCCACGGCCAAGGGTAGCCGTGCAATTATGTGTTCCAACAAAGAGCCCTTGCGCTCTGACAGGGCACACAACGCTCTCCCCCACCATCCGGTTGTAATGCCTTGCTGACGCTCGCATTCCTGACCTTCATTCGATATCCACCATGTCCGATGCGTTTCAAGGCTGTTCCGCCCCTTATTCATGGACTCTGCACAGAGGGAAATGAAAACTCACCGTTACTTTCTTTCCGACCCTTAAGAAGGGAAACCGTTTCCTTTCGTTGAAGCACGCTCTCCCAAGGTGAACAATAGCACGCAAACCTGACTTTCTCTCCTACACAGTCCCCAACACATCTAAGTGAGTGCCCTGGGTGGGACAAGGGCACCCACACTAAAGACCTCACACTGGGGGATGGCGACCCCAGGGTCGAAATCGGCTCGGGTGGGCTTTCATTATTTATTTATCAAAAAAAGGGAAAGGCCAGGCCCCCGGGGGGATGGGGTCCCCAGGGCCAAAATCAGCCAGGGACCCAGGGTTTGGGGTCCCCGGTGCACACATTGGGCCAGGGAACGGGTGCCACGCAGCCTCCTCCCGTAATAAACTTTAAAAAAATTGAAAAAAATGTGAGACCGGCAAGGCGCCAGAGACCCCGTCCCCTTTTTGCATCACTCTGCAAATGCACCTTTGCACTTTTGGTTGGGGGATGAATCCCCTTGGCAATGAAGTGTCCTTGGAGGCCAACAAGGCCTCCTGTCACCTCCAGTAACTCCCACACAGCAGAATTGCTAAGAGGTCTTCTGAGGCCATGGCCCCTCTGCCCACCACTCTGCAAATGCGCATCCTGGCATGCTGCTGGTTGTTCTCTTGGATGCTGAAGGTTCTTGGGGGCCCAGAAGCTCTCCTGTTACCTCCTGTAAGTCCGACACAGTAGGATTCCTGAGATATGGTCGGAGGCTCGCCCCCTTTCTCCACCACTCTGCAAACATGACTACAAGTTAAAAAAAACCATAGAAATTCACTTAAAAATCCAAATGTTACAGGGACATTATATAGTTAGGAAATAGATTTTGAAAAACTTTAGAGTATAAATCCATGCTGAGCTGTAAAATGGCCAAAGACAGAGTGTCGCTGGTGTTGAGAGTGCTCTATACTGGAGCTGCTTTCCACCTAAACTTGAGAACTACCCAGAATTCTCTGCTTCTTTTTTTGCATAATTTATGTGTCACTCTATGCCTGAAAGGGTTTTGTTTTGACTTATACTGGGTGCTCCCTTGTGTCTGGACTAAGCTATACCTATCTGAAGAGCTCTAATGAGAGCGAAACACGTGTCAGGGGTTGCTTTTATTCATGTCAGGTTGGCTTGGATGGTATTTTACCAATCCAAAGCTGTAATACTGTGCCAGGAGTGGTAAAAGGCTTTGGCCATTTTACAGCTCGGCATGGATAGCACTGTGCTAATCCTATGCTTAAAGACTTTGCTGTAGAAATGGCAAAAGACTTTGTCCCTTTCTATCTCGGCGTGGATGGCACTGTGCTAATCCTACGCTTAAAGACTTTGATAGAAAAGCAGACATTTGAGGTGAGAAAATTTAGAGTGTTGCTGGTGTTGAGAGTGCTCTATACTGGAGCTGCTTTCCAACTAAACTTGAGAACTACCCATAATTCTCTGCTTCTTTTTTTGCATAATTTATGCATCACTCTATGCCTGAAAGGGTTTTGCTTTGACTTATACTGGGTGCTCCTTGTGTCTGGACAAAGCTATACCTCTCTGAAGAGCTCTAATGAGAGCGAAACACGTGTCAGGGGTTGCTTTTATTCATTTCAAAGCTAAGATCATCGTCACCGTCTGGAAGCGGGATTCCGAGAAGGCAGAGGTGCGGGAGTGTGGCTACCTTGTGATCCTGCAGAACCGCTCCCCCACGCAGATCTTCCGGAAAGAGCAGAACACCTTCAAAGCCCAGGGTAGGTGAGGAGCTTGGAGAATGGTGAACTTTGTAGGTGGGAGTGGTGGGACAAGGTCTGACTGACTTGAGATGTGAGGGGAAAGCGATCATGGAGCCTTTTTTTAAAATATGCATAGAAATTGACAGCAGGTACGTTTCACCAGGCTTCGGTCATCTGCTGAATTTAGAGTGTCGCTGGTGTTGAGAGTGCTCTATACTGGAGCTGCTTTCCACCTAAACTTGAGAACTACCCAGAATTCTCTGCTTCTTTTTTGCATATATATATATATATATATATATATATTATCTACTGGCGGTCGCCAGTAGATAGTTATAGTTAAAACCTATTATCCATAGGAAATCCGCGACATTCTATTTGAAATAACGTTGGCGCCGGTTGACGAATCTTCGCGAAAGTTTCCAACTTGTTGGGGCGCTCCGGTCCGCTCCTATCCTGAAAGTCTCGGGGTGATACGTCAAGCGGGGGCCGAGAAAAAGGGGGTCCCAAAACGCGTTTTCCCATTCATTTTTCCATAGGAACCTTTAGTCGCAGCTACAGCCCGAACTGCTGAACGGAATTACACCATATTTGGCAAAGAGGTAGCCCTTGGTTCAGTGTCGTGCCTTTTGCTTAAATGGTGTAAATCCGTTCAGTAGTTCCTGAGAAAATCAAAAGTAAAGTCACATATATATCTGGGCGGAGCCTAACCACACATGTCATCGTGAGATCTGATTGGCTGTCAGCACTTCATCCTGGAATTGCTGGCAGCCATCTTGGGACCAATATAAATGATAGTACCTCATTGAAATGCATTGTAGTGAATAGAAGATTTTGAGGGTCACCAAAAGGAGAACTATAAAGGGTGATAACAGATTTTAGTTACATTAGAATTTATTTGTTGATGGTACCATACTAATTTTAGGAATTGTGGTGTATTCTAAGGTGATTTTACCATGTGAAAAACCTTCTGCTGGGATATCATGAATCATGTTTGAGAGAACACTATTTTCTCATGCTTGTCCCATGGAGGTTTGGAAGGTGCTCCAGAAGCTAAAATGAGAGCATATTTTCTGTAAATTCACATTATCTTTCTCAGTCATGTGAGAATGAAGTCTGACATTCTCAGTAAAACATGTACATCCAACAAGGGCAGAGACTGTCAGTTGATTCCTTTGTGTTCTACTGCAGCTTCCCAGAGTGTTCTAAAGAACAACTAGAGTGCTAACAGCCTTACTTATGACAAAAGTATGGCACACCTGAAGCCATCTTGATTGGAATAAACTGGTAACACTTAAACAATTTAATTTAAAAGGAACAAAATGATGGGGTTCATTTTGTCATAGAAATTATGGTTAGTGCTGTAGAAAGAAAAATTAGGACATGTTTCAAGTGTGATCTCAAATATCTTCCTGTTATATTTCAACAGGAGCAGCCTGCCAGTTGATGCCTTTGTGTTCTACTGCAGCTTCCCAGAGTGTTCTAAAGAACAACTAGAGTGCTAACAGCCTTACTTATGACAAAAGTATGGCACACCTGAAGCCATCTTGATTGGAATAAACTGGTAACACTTAAAACATTTAATTTAAAAAGGAACAAAATGATGGGGTTCATTTTGTCATAGAAATTATGGTTAGTGCTGTAGAAAGAAAAATTAGGACATATTTCAAGTGTGATCTCAAATATCTTCCTGTTATATTTCAACAGGAGCAGCCTGCCAGTTGATGCCTTTGTGTTCTACTGCAGCTTCCCAGAGTGTTCTAAAGAACAACTAGAGCGCTAACAGCCTTACTTATGACAAAAGTATGGCACACCTGAAGCCATCTTGATTGGAATAAACCGGTAACACTTAAAACATTTAATTTAAAAAGGAACAAAATGAGGGGTTCTTTTTGAAATAGAAATTATGGTTAGTGCTGCAGAAAGAAAAATTAGGGCATGTTTTAAGTGAGATCTCAAATCCTCTTCTATTTCATTAGAAAATTCTGACATGCAGACTGAAACAATCACTTTAAATACCAGCAGCAGACTACCAGTTAACTCCCTGGTGAGCAGTAGCTTTACTCCAGTGATCTAATGAGCAACTAGAGTGCTAACATTCTGAATTTATGACAGATGTGAGACACATCTGAATGCCTTCTTGATGGAATCAAAGTAAAAAACTGAAAGCATTTCCTACTGAGGAGACTGCAGTAAATGAAGAAATTAGGAAACTTCATAACAAAGAAGTCTTCCAAGATGGCCACCAGTGAAAAAAGATCCCAAATGTAGCACAAATATTACCCAGATGTAGCCCACATATAGCCCAATGACAAAAGTGTGAAAAACACTTTTTATTTTTAGTTTTTTTGCAGTTTTATGTAGTGCAGACTGGTCAGGTATTGGAGCATTGCATCTTAAAACATGACCCCCTACACTACAAAAACACCACTGCACTACCTTAAACCCTAAAACACTACCCCCAGCACGACCCCCTACACTACACAAGCACCACTGCACTATCCTAAACCCTAAAACACTACCCCCAGCACGACCCCCTACACTACCCAAACACCACTGCACTAACCTAAATCCTAAAACACTACCAGCAGCACGACCCCTACACTACCCAAACACCACTGCACTACCCTAAAACATGACCCCTACACTACACAAACACCACTGCACTACCCTAAACCCTAAAACACTACCCCAGCACGACCCCCTACACTACCCAAACACCACTGCACTAACCTAAATCCTAAAACACTACCCCCAGCACGACCCTCTACACTACCCAAACACCATTGCACTACCCTAAAACATGACCCCTAAAATACACAAACACCACTGCACTACCCTAAACCCTAAAACACTACCCCCAGCACGACCCCCTACACTACACAAGCACCACTGCACTACCCTAAACCCTAAAACACTACCCCCAGCACGACCCCTACACTGCCCGAACACCACTGCACTGCCCTAAACCCTGAAACACCAGCCCCTGCATGACCCCCTACACTGCCCGAACACCACTGCACTGCCCTAAACCCTGAAACACCACCCCTAGCACGACCCCCTACACTGCCCGAACACCACTGCACTAAACCCTGAAACACCACCCCTTCACGACCCCCTACACTGCCCGAACACCACTGCACTGCCCTAAACCCTGAAACACAACCCCCAGCATGACCCCCTACACTGCCCGAACACCACTGCACTGCCCTAAATCCTGAAACACTACCCCCAGCAAGACCCCCTACACTGCCCGAACACCACTGCACTGCCCTAAACCCTGAAACATCACCCCCAGCAAGACCCCCTACACTGCCCAAACACCACTGGCCTAAACCCTGAAACACCACCCCCAGCACGACCCCCTACACTGCCTGAACACCACTGCACTGCCCTAAACCCTGAAACACTACCCCCAGCAGGACCCCTACACTGCCCGAACACCACTGCTCTGCCCAAAACCCTGAAACACCAGCCCCAGCACGACCGCCTACACTGCCCGAACACCACTGCACTGCCCTACACCCTGAAACACCAGCCTCAGCACGACCCCCTACACTGCCCGAACACCACTGCACTGCCCTAAACCCTGAAACACCAGCCCCAGCACGACCCCCTACACTGCCCGAACACCACTGCACTACTCCTAAACCCTGAAACATCACCCCCAGCACGACCCCCTACACTGCCTGAGCACCACTGCACTGCCCTAAACCCTGAAACACCAGCCCCAGCACGACCCCTACACTGCCCGAACACCACTGCACTGCCCTAAACCCTGAAACACCAGCCCCAGCACGACCGCCTACACTGCCCGAACACCACTGCACTGCCCTAAACCCTGAAACACCAGCCCCAGCACGACCCCCTACACTGCCCGAACACCACTGCACTGCCCTAAACCATGAAACACCAGCCTCAGCACGACCCCCTACACTGCCTGAACACCACTGCACTGCCCTGAACCCTGAAACACCAGCCCCAGCACAACACCCTACACTGCCCGAACACCACTGCACTGCCCTAAACCCTGAAACACCACCCCGTGCATGACCCCCTACACTGCCCGAACACCACTGCACTGCCCTAAACCCTGAAACACCACCCCCAGCGTGACCCCTACACTGCCCGAACACCACTGCATTGCCCTAAACCCTGAAACACCACCCCCTGCACAACCCCCTACACGGCTCGAACACTACTGCACTGCCCTAAACCCTGAAACACCACCCCCAGCGTGACCCCCTACACTGCCCGAACACCACTGCATTGCCCTAAACCCTGAAACACCACCCCCTGCACAACCCCCTACACGGCTCGAACACTACTGCACTGCCCTAAACCCAGAAACACCATCCCCAGCACGACCCCTATACTGCACGAACTCCACTGCACTGCCCTAAACCCTGAAACACTACCCCCAGCAAGACCCCTACACTGCTCGAACACCACTGCACTGCCCTAAACTCTGAAACATCACCCCCAGCAAGACCCCTACACTGCCCGAACACCACTGCCCTAAACCCTGAAACACCACCCCCAGCAAGACCCCCTACACTGCCCGAACACCACTGCACTGCCCTAAACCCTGAAACACCAGCCCCAGCACGACCCCCTACACTGCCCGAACACAACTGCACTGCCCTAAACCCTGAAACACCACCCCCTGCACGACCCCCTACACTGCCCGAACACCACTGTACTGCCCTAAACCCTGAAACCCCACCCCCAGCATGACCCCCTACACTGCCAGAACACCACTGCACTGCCCTAAACCCTGAAACACCACCCCTGCACGACCCCCTACACTGCCCGAACACTACTGCACTGCCCTAAACCCTGAAACACCACCCCCAGCACGACCCCCTACACTGCACGAACACCACTGCACCGCCCTAAACCCTGAAACACTACCCCCAGCAAGACCCCTACACTGCCCGAACACCACTGCACTGCCCTAAACCCTGAAACATCACCCCCAGCAAGACCCCCTACACTGCCCGAACACCACTGCCCTAAACCCTGAAACACCACCCCCAGCAAGACCCCCTACACTGCCCGAACACCACTGCACTGCCCTAAACCCTGAAACACCACCCCCAGCAAGACCCCCTACACTGCCCGAACACCACTGCACTGCCCTAAACCCTGAAACACCACCCCCAGCACGACCCCCTACACTGCCCGAACACCACTGCTCTGCCCAAAACCCTGAAACACCAGCCCCAGCACGACCCCCTACACTGCCCGAACACCACTGCACTGCCCTAAACCCTGAAACACCAGCCCCAGCACGACCCCCTACACTGCCCGAACACCACTGCACTGCCCTAAACCCTGAAACACCACCCCGAACACGACCCCCTACACTAGCCGAACACCACTGCACTGCCCTAAACCCTGAAACACCAGCCCCAGCACAACCCCGTACACTGCCCGCACACCACTGCACTGCCCTAAACCCTGAAACACCAGCCCCAACACAACCCCGTACACTGCCCGAACACCACTGCACTGCCCTAAACCCCGAAACACCTGCCCCAGCACGACTGCCTACACTGCCCGAAAACTACTGCACTGCCCTAAACCCTGAAACACCACCCCCAGCAAGACTACCTACACCGGCCGAACACCACTGCACTGCCCTAAACCCTGAAACACCACCCCCTGCACGTCCCCCTACACTGCCCAAACACTACTGCACTGCCCTAAACCCTGAAACACCACCCCTCAGCACGACACCCTACACTGCCCGAACACCACTGCACTGCCCTAAACCCTGAAACATCACCCCCAGCAAGACCCCCTACACTGCCCGAACACCACTGCCCTAAACCCTGAAACACCACCCCCAGCAAGACCCCCTACACTGCCCGAACACCACTGCACTGCCCTAAACCCTGAAACACCACCCCCAGCACGACCCCCTACACTGCCCTAACACCACTGCACTGCCCTAAACCCTGAAACATCACCCCCAGCACAACCCCCTACACTGCCTGAGCATCATTGCTCTGCCCTAAACCCTGAAACACTAGCCCCAGCACGACCCCCTACACTGCCCGAACACCACTGCACTGCCCTAAACCCTAAAACACCAGCCCCAGCACGACCGCCTACACTGCCCGAACACGACTGCACTGCCCTAAACCCTGAAACACCAGCCCCAGCAAGACCCCCTACACTGCCCGAACACCACTGCATTGCCCTAAACCATGAAACACCAGCCTCAGCACGACCCCCTACACTGCCTGAACACCACTGCACTGCCCTGAACCCTGAAACACCAGCCCCAGCACAACACCCTACACTGCCCGAACACCACTGCACTGCCCTAAACCCTGAAACACCACCCCGTGCATGACCCCCTACACTGCCCGAACACCACTGCACTGCCCTAAACCCTGAAACACCACCCCCAGCGTGACCCCCTACACTGCCCGAACACCACTGCATTGCCCTAAACCCTGAAACACCACCCCCTGCACAACCCCCTACACGGCTCGAACACTACTGCACTGCCCTAAACCCTGAAACACCACCCCCAGCGTGACCCCCTACACTGCCCGAACACCACTGCATTGCCCTAAACCCTGAAACACCACCCCTGCACAACCCCCTACACGGCTCGAACACTACTGCACTGCCCTAAACCCAGAAACACCATCCCCAGCACGACCCCCTATACTGCACGAACTCCACTGCACTGCCCTAAACCCTGAAACACTACCCCCAGCAAGACCCCTACACTGCTCGAACACCACTGCACTGCCCTAAACTCTGAAACATCACCCCCAGCAAGACCCCCTACACTGCCCGAACACCACTGCCCTAAACCCTGAAACACCACCCCAGCAAGACCCCTACACTGCCCGAACACCACTGCACTGCCCTAAACCCTGAAACACCAGCCCCAGCACGACCCCCTACACTGCCCGAACACAACTGCACTGCCCTAAACCCTGAAACACCACCCCTGCACGACCCCCTACACTGCCCGAACACCACTGTACTGCCCTAAACCCTGAAACCCCACCCCCAGCATGACCCCCTACACTGCCAGAACACCACTGCACTGCCCTAAACCCTGAAACACCACCCCCTGCACGACCCCCTACACTGCCCGAACACTACTGCACTGCCCTAAACCCTGAAACACCACCCCCAGCACGACCCCTACACTGCACGAACACCACTGCACCGCCCTAAACCCTGAAACACTACCCCCAGCAAGACCCCCTACACTGCCCGAACACCACTGCACTGCCCTAAACCCTGAAACATCACCCCCAGCAAGACCCCCTACACTGCCCGAACACCACTGCCCTAAACCCTGAAACACCACCCCCAGCAAGACCCCTACACTGCCCGAACACCACTGCACTGCCCTAAACCCTGAAACACCACCCCCAGCAAGACCCCTACACTGCCCGAACACCACTGCACTGCCCTAAACCCTGAAACACCACCCCCAGCACGACCCCCTACACTGCCCGAACACCACTGCTCTGCCCAAAACCCTGAAACACCAGCCCCAGCACGACCCCTACACTGCCCGAACACCACTGCACTGCCCTAAACCCTGAAACACCAGCCCCAGCACGACCCCCTACACTGCCCGAACACCACTGCACTGCCCTAAACCCTGAAACACCACCCGAACACGACCCCTACACTAGCCGAACACCACTGCACTGCCCTAAACCCTGAAACACCAGCCCCAGCACAACCCCGTACACTGCCCGCACACCACTGCACTGCCCTAAACCCTGAAACACCAGCCCCAACACAACCCCGTACACTGCCCGAACACCACTGCACTGCCCTAAACCCTGAAACACCAGCCCCAGCACGACCGCCTACACTGCCCGAAAACTACTGCACTGCCCTAAACCCTGAAACACCACCCCCAGCAAGACTACCTACACTGGCCGAACACCACTGCACTGCCCTAAACCCTGAAACACCACCCCCTGCACGTCCCCCTACACTGCCCAAACACTACTGCACTGCCCTAAACCCTGAAACACCACCCTCAGCACGACACCCTACACTGCCCGAACACCACTGCACTGCCCTAAACCCTGAAACATCACCCCCAGCAAGACCCCTACACTGCCCGAACACCACTGCCCTAAACCCTGAAACACCACCCCCAGCAAGACCCCCTACACTGCCCGAACACCACTGCACTGCCCTAAACCCTGAAACACCACCCCCAGCACGACCCCCTACACTGCCCTAACACCACTGCACTGCCCTAAACCCTGAAACATCACCCCCAGCACAACCCCCTACACTGCCTGAGCATCATTGCTCTGCCCTAAACCCTGAAACACTAGCCCCAGCACGACCCCCTACACTGCCCGAACACCACTGCACTGCCCTAAACCCTGAAACACCAGCCCCAGCACGACCGCCTACACTGCCCGAACACGACTGCACTGCCCTAAACCCTGAAACACCAGCCCCAGCAAGACCCCCTACACTGCCCGAACACCACTGCATTGCCCTAAACCATGAAACACCAGCCTCAGCACGACCCCCTACACTGCCTGAACACCACTGCACTGCCCTGAAACCTGAAACACCAGCCCCAGCATGACCCCCTACACTGCCCGAACACCACTGCACTGCCCTAAACCCTGAAACACCAGCCCCAGCACGACCCCCTACACTGCCCGAACACCACTGCACTACCCTAAACCCTGAAACACCAGCCCCAGAACGACCCCCTACACTGCCCGAACACCACTGCACTGCCCTAAACCCTGAAACACCAGCCCCAGCACCACCCCCTACAATGCCCGAACACCACTGTACTGCCGTAAACCCTGAAACACCACCCCTGCACGACCCCCTACACTTCCCGAACACCACTGCACTGCCCTAAACCCTGAAACACCACCCCCTGCACCACCCCCTACACTGCCCGAACACCACTGCACTGCCCTAAACCCTGAAACACCACCCCCTACACTGCCCGAACACCACTGCACTGCCCTAAACCCTGAAACACCACCCCCAGCATGACCCCCTTTACTGCTTGAACACCACTGCACTGCCCCAAACCCTGAAACACCACCCCCAGCATGACCCCCTACACTGCCCGAACACCACTGCCCTAAATCCTGAAACACAACCCCTGCACGACCCCCTACACTGCCCGAACACCACTGCACTGCCCTAAACCCTGAAACACCACCCCCTGCACGACCCCTACACTGCCCGAACACCACTGCACTGCCCTAAACCCTGAAACACCACCCCAGCACGACCCCCTACACTGCCTGAACACCACTGCACTGCCCTAAACCCTAAAAACCACCCCCAGCACGACCCCTACACTGCCCGAACACCACTGCACTGCCCTAAACCCTAGAACACTACCCCCAGCATGACCCCCTACACTACCCGAACACCACTGCACTACCCTAAACCCTAAAATACTCGCCCCAGCACGACCCCCTACACTACCCGAACACCACTGCACTGCCCTAAACCCTAAAACACTCCCCAGCACGACCCCCTACACTACCCGAACACCACTGCACTGCCCTAAACCCTAAAACACTCCCCCAGCACGACCCCCTACACTACCTAAACACCACTGCACTGTCCTAAACCCTAAAACACTACCCCCGCATGACCCCTACACTACCCAAATACCAATGCACTACCCTAATCCCTAAAACACTACCCCTGCACAACCCTCTACACTACCAAAGACCACTGCACTACCCTAAACTCTAAAACAATACCCCCGCACGACTCCCTACACTACCCAAAGACCACTGCACTACCCTAAACCCTAAAACACGACCTCCTACACTACACAAACACCACTGCACTACCCTAAACCCTAAAAAACTACCCCCAGCACGAACCCCTACACTACCCAACCACTGCACTACCCTAAACCATAAAACACTACCCCCAGCAGTACCCCTACGCTACCCAAACACCACTGCACTACCCTAAACCCTAAAACACTACCCCCAGCAGTACCCCCTACACTACCCAAACACCACTGCACTACCCTAAACCCTAAAACCCTAAAACACTAACCCCAGCACGACCCCCTACACTACCCAAACACCACTGTACTACCCTAAACCCTAAAACACTCCCCCAGCACGACTCCCTACACTACCCAAACACCACTGCACTACCCTAAACCCTAAATCTACCCCCAGCATGACCCCCTACACTACACAAACACCACTGCACTACCCTAAACCCTAAAACACTACCCCCAGCACAACCCTCTTCACTACCTAAACACAACTGCACAATTTGTTACAGGCGTTGCAACGCAGGCCTGTGGTGCTTACTGGAAGTACCTGGTGGGCTAGTTGGGCCCCAGGGACTCTCAGGATTCAAGGAGACCTAATCCCCCAACTTAAAACGCGCCACGGGCGCGTTTGCACAGTGGTGAAGGGAGGGCGGGGCCTCAGGTGACATGTGCGCAAACACGCCCTGTGGTGCGTTTTAAGTTGGGGAGTTAATTCCCTTTGAATCCTGGGGCCAACTAGCCCACCAGGTACCTTCAGTAAGCACAACAGAGTTGCATTGCAGAGAGGTGAAAAAAGGTGCGTGGCCTCGGAACGCCTCTCTGCAACTCAGCTCTGTGGTCCTAACTGTAGGTACCTGGGGGCTAGTTGGGCCCCAGGGACCCTCAGGATTCAAGGGGACTTAATCCCGCAACTTAAAACGCGCCACGGGGCGCGTTTGCACACATGTCACCTCAGGCCCCTCCCTTCACCACTGTGCAAACGCGCACTGGCTCTGGTTAGTCAGAGTCAGTTACCACCAGTACCCGTCTGAAAAAGTTGTGGGCACAGGATGATTTTGCAACAAGGCCTCTTTCTGCTCCTCTGTTGGTTCTTTCTGCACATCTTTTGCTTCTTTCTGTGCGTTTTTTCTTCTTTCTTCACATGTCCTACCTCTGTTGGCATAGTTAGAAACTAGCATTTAAAAACCTTTGAAATTCACTTAAAAAATCATAGGTTTCAGGCACGTTATAGTTAGAAATTAGCATTTAAAAAACCTTTGAAATTCACTGAAAAACCATAGGTTTCAGGCACGTTATAGTTAGAAATTACCTTTTAAAAAACCTTTGAAATTCACTGAAAAAACCATAGGTTTCAGGCACGTTATAGTTAGAAATTAGCATTTAAAAACCTTTGAAATTCACTGAAAAAACCATAGGTTTCAGACAAGTTATAGTTAGAAATTAGCATTTAAAAACCTTTGAAATTCACTGAAAAAACCATAGGTTTTAGGGACAGTTATAGTTAGTTGGACATTGCACTCGTACAAAACCCGTGAAATTCCCCTGTTATAGTTAGTTCAGCTAACTATAACTCGCGCCTCGCAATGCACTGCTGATGACGTCACATATTACATCACTCATGACATGATCAGTGACATCACTGATGACATCACTGATGACATCTCAAATGACATCACTGATGACATCATCCATGTGATAATTTCATGCATCTTCTCACACCCTAATATAACTTTTGATACACCCACTCTAAATTACAGACTGCCATTCTCAAAACCATAGACACTCCAACACCAAAAACTACATACCCACTCACTGATTCTTAGGTCTACACACACATCCATTCACTCACCTGTACAGTCACTCATACTTACAGTCACTCAGTACAGGACTATCATATGCACTCATACACCTATATAAATACTCACACACCGCCACTCATCCATAGAGGTACTCACACACCTAGTCAGTCATGCAAAAAATTAATCACACACCCATTTACTCACCTATACAGTTATACACACACCAGCTCACTTACTCATACAAATACTAGCACATTCTTACGCTCTTATACAATAACTGATACAAGCACACACGCATCCATACAGCCACTCTCACAATAACACACTCTCACTTATAGCCATTTAAATACTCTAACACACATATATACTGCCTTTTACATATGTAGTTACTCGCACATGTACCACTGAGATATACATTCACTCACTAACACACCCATACACACACTCACCCACCCAAGCAGTCCATCACAGATGCACTCTTGAAATCATGCACACAGTGAATCACCCACTCACATATCTATGTATAGAGTCACACACACCCCACCCACACAAACACTCAGGCAGCCATACAGATACTCAGAGAACCAATCAATAACCCATATAGACACTCATGTAGCTATTCGCAAATCCATGCATCCACTTACACACCAACAAACAGACGGATACAGACATTCACACAGTTTAGTCACTAACCCATGCATTCAGTAAGATACGTTTAATCACTCACTTGTAGAGTCAGTCACTCACGTACTAAATCATCCATTCAGACACTTATACACCCACTCATTCTTCAATACGCCTTTCCCTATATATATTAAACATATTTAAACTTTACAGAAACACACAGTAACTGGATGATGTCATCAGTGATGTCATCAGTGATGTCATTTGAGATGTCATCAGTGATGTCATCAGTGATGTCACTGACCATGTCATGAGTGATGTAATATGTGACGTCATCAGCAGTGCATTGCGGGCGCGAGTTATAGTTAGCTGAACTAACTATAACAGGGGAATTTCACGGGTTTTGTACGAGTGCAATGTCCAACTAACTATAACTGTCCCTAAAACCTATGGTTTTTTCAGTGAATATATATATGTATATATATATATATATCACTGAGTTATGAGTGCATGCGTTGGGCCTGCTTATGCAGAGCTTGTGTGTGCAGCCAAGTCGAGTTGGTATTGATAACTCATTGCCAAGCCTTGAACTCACCTTTTACTATATATGTCAACCCTAAGGTAGTCTGTAAGTAGGCCATAGGGCAGGGTGGTATGTGCTTGAAAGGTAAAACATGTGGTTACAATTACAGTGATTTAAACATATACTTACAGACACATACACACAGTTATATATTTAGCCAGCCACACATACTGTGACTCACATACTTATTTACAAAGACATAGAACCACTCACACACCCAGTCAGACAGACAGTGGCACTTACACATTCACTCACACACCCACACAGCAGTTATGTATCCATCAGTAACAGATCTAGTTGCACACACAGTTACACACCTCAGGATTCACTAACACAATCAGTGAGCAATCCATGCAGCCACTTATATACAGATACACAGACCCATAGAGTTTCTAACAGAGCCAGTCATATAGTGACATAGGGCCTGATTACGATGGCGGGCGGATTTAAGTCCGTCCGCCATCGTCCCGGGGATTGGGACCGGCCGCCTATATGGCGGCAGTCCCGCACATGAAATTACAATGCGACCGCCACTGTGGCGGTCGCATTGTGCATGTTTACCATTGCGCCGGGTGCTGCTGGCTGCTGCACCCGCCGCAATGGAAAAAATGCATGTTGTGCATTTCCCTGCACTACGTGGCAGGCACCACGCGGTGCCTGCCACCTGGTGCAGGGAACTGTAGGGGGCACCCTAGGTGCCCCCAAGTGCAACATTCAGATGCCCCTGCACAAGGGGGGCCCGCAACGGTCCCCCAAAGTACATCCCCGCTAGCCTTTCAATGGCAGTTGAACCACTATAGACAGGCTGGCGGGGATGCAGCATCTAAATCTGGCAGACGGTGCCTGCTAGGCACCGCCACCATTTTGTGGATGCGGGGTGGGTCCGACAGGCAATCATAATGATTGCCTCTGTCGGACCCGTGGCGGATGGGCTTTCCGCCCGCCAGGCTTGCCGCCCGCCATCCTGATCTGGCAGCCGGTAATTGGCCGCACAATGGCGGTGAGCCCGCCACCAGCAGGCTGCAGACGGCAGATTCACCACCATCATAATCACCCCCATAGTAATTTACACAACCAGTGACACACCCACAGAGAATCTGATACAGTCAGCCAGATATGTACTCAAACACTGACACTCTAAGTCACATATCCAGAGAAGTAGCCCTTTAAACATGTCTGGAGCCTCCTTCTGATGAGTTTGTGTGAACAGTTTTACTGTCATGCTTATGTGGCATTTAAAACCTACTGTGGGCATTAAACTCTCCTATTTGTACATATAAGTCAACATCAAGGTAGGCCGTAGGTAACCCATAGGGCAGGATGTTATGTGCTTATAAGATAAGACATGTACCTTTAAGATACAGTGAGTTCCATGCACACTTACAGATCCATATAACCAGTTATATATGCTGTGTTGCAGCTAAACTGTGAGTCGCATACTGTAGCAAGGTGGAAGAATTATGTGGTATGGCTGGGGAGCCTAACCATGTAATATTAACACAATACCCAAAAGTGGATCTCAGATTCGCACCAGTAATCCTTAGCTCAGTCTTGGTAGAGTGACAAAGAGCAGTCAGGCCTACTTAGAGGAACATGTGTTAAACATTTCAGAGCACCAACATGGGCGATACGTAATTGACACGACCCGAAAGAAACCCAACACCAATTTATAAAACTAGAGCTTATTTTTATATAAGTTTAGATACCAAAATGAAATCAATACAGTTCGGATAACCAGAGTTATCAATTTTAAAGTGTTCAATAAATTAGTACTTTTCAGAGCTGTCAACCTTTATCATTGCGGTCAATGGGGAAAATCTCAGGTGACACCTAGTCACTTGTGAGGTCAGTTCAACAGAACCCACTTGGAGTTAAGGTCTTGTGGGTCCACAGACCAAGCCTCGACAGTCAGAACAATTTTACCTTGCCCAGGAAGTCCAGGTGCAGAGGTGACTTAGCTGTCCTTGGTGATGAATGGGGAGCCACGGTAGCTGTCAAAAACAGTAGTTGTGACACTCTGTCACTTGCAAATTGGGTTCAGGGCAGCCCCTTGGAGGTTAAGTTTGGAGGGGCCCCAGGACTAGCAATCACCAAGCAGAACAGCTCTATCTAGCTCCGCGTCTCCGGTGCAGAGGTGTACCTGGCTATCAGTGGTGCTGAACTGGAGCTGCGGGCTGCTTTGCCAGGCGTGCCAACGCAGATAGGTTTAGGATGTAAGTACCCAACGACTGTGACACAGAATAAGGAGGTTGACGGAGTAGACGATTCCCTCTTCATGGGGTGTCGAGTAAAGTAGTCAGTAGTCATCAAGACCACCAACAAACCTTGGCCACGGCAAATACCGAGCTTGGATCAAATCTTCTTCCGGAGGTCGTAGGAATGCTGTAGTGAGCTGAGACTCGCTGGGGTTCCGGACTACACTTCCCAGAAGGCACTTAGCCAGTTACTTTGAGGCTGGTCCTCAACGGGGCCCGAGGGACAATCCTTCTTGATCTCCAGGGTTGTGGTTTGTGCCTGCCCACTGCAGGGGACTAGTACCTCTAGTTCTAGGGAGTCCTGGTGAAGTCTTTCAGTTGCAGAGGGATTCACCTTCCTTTTGGAACCGGTATCTGATGCCTTATCCTCGTGGAGTCCTGGTTTGTGCAGACACAGGTCTCTTCTTTGTCCTTTCTTCTTCAGAGCAGATACAGAGTTCTGGTGTCAGGGGTGCCCCTTAAATCCTGGATTTAGAGTGTGTTTTGGGATGTAAGGGCTAGCAGTCAATGGGCTACTAGTCTTGCAGCTAAGCCGCCCCTGAGGTGACCACATCCAGTGAGCTGTATGTCACCAAAATACCCAGAACCCACTATTCTTGGGGCTTTTCAAGATGGTATGAGTTATCCTCAGCTGCACAGACCAGCTGGCCGACCCTGGAGGTGTGGCTAGCCTTTGTCTACCTCCTGAATATCATATTTCCCATCTGCTTGCAAACACGAGGGTTTAGAGAGGCTTTGTCTCCAGTGGGAGACACATCACTTACATATCAGAGGTGATGTGGCCTTTGAGGCTCACCGCCCTGATTTGTTATTCACTAGCCATCCTGGGAGGGCGGAGGTGTGACCTCCTTCCTGCCCAAGCCTTTTGTCTCCATCCTCTGGGAGTGATAGCACTCCCCAGCAGGAGGGCAGACTTCTGTCTTAGTAGCAACCAGTTCCGAAAGCCCGCCAAAGCACAAGAAGACTGAGGCAACTTGGGGCAACCTCTAAGGATGCCATCCAGGTACATGCCAGCACATCCTCGACACGAGGATCGTGTCAGGGGTGAAAAAGCACTGTGTTTGATACCAAACATGACAGAATTTGGTGGTGTCATAATGGAGCTGGCTATCTCGGGGTCACACTTAGCCAGTCCATGGTAACTTATGGACCGCCATTCACTTACACTAAACTTGAATTGCAAGGTTACTGTGGAGACATAGATTTATTTATTTATTTATTTATTTATTTGTGAGTTTTATATAGCGTGAACAAGACCCGAAGGTATCAGAGCGCTTTACAGAGTAAGCACAACAACAATAACAAGAGGTACATCGAAAATAGATGAAAATATATAGTAACGGTAAAAAGGGCAGATGGTATACAATGGTAAATGTAGGCAAAGTAGCAGCAAGTGCCCGAGTTACATAAAACATAAATAAAAATATATATCAACATCAGGGGAGAGGATGTGGCCTAATGGCTAGAGCGGTCGACCTCGAAGCTGGGGAACAGGGTACGAGCCTCGGCAGGGACGCTCAACATCCTGTGATTCTGGGCAAATCACTTAATCCCCCCGTGCCCAATAAAAATTAATGTGTCCATCTGTAATACGACTAATGCTCATGTAAAGCGCTCTGATACCTTCAGGTCGAGTTTGTGCTATATAAAACTCCCAAAATATATACATATATACAAAAGTATAATCCGATAGACAGAGGGATGTGAGGATGTAAATTACTGGGGTAGATATAGTAGGTAGTTGCAAGGGTAGGGAGAGTAGGTGCACAGTATTTGCCCGAAGTAGTGAACGAGCATGGCAACATAGCACTTAAGATCATGAAACTAGCACTTTACAGAGCAAGCATAGCAGCAGAAACTTGAGGTACATAGAGACCAAAATAAAAATATGTGCTAACGGTCAGAAAGGAGTAGACGAAATACAGTGGGGCATGTAAGCAAGAAGCAGCCAGAACCAAAGTTACATAAAGTGTGAGTGAAAGTACATAGCAACAATGAGTCAAAGAAGAATACGAATAATAGAGTACATAAAGGTTCTGAGGTAGTTGAGGAAGGGAGATGTAAGGATGGGGAAAGTCAAAGCACAGTTTTTACCAAAGTAGTTATGCATAGATTTACGTGAGGAGTGCAGTGTAACATAAGTCAGAGACTCAGGCAAATTATGGAGTGGCAAGAGGCAGGGGACAGATGGAGGGCGGGGTCTAAACAGAGAGCAGGGTTGTGGTCAAGTCCTCAGTGAAAGGGATATGTTGGAGAGGAACATTTTTGAATTTTTCCTGTAGAGGAATGTGGATGAGTTGCATCTGATCTCAGTAGGGAGAACGTTTGGGGCCATTCCAGAGAAGGATTGGTAGTAGGTTTTTTTCTTGAATCTTTGTGGTTTGAGAAGTAAGGTGCTTGTACTTCTGGAGGACCTGTTTCCACCCAAAAGGGTCAGTTTCTGGGACAGGTAGGAAGGGATATTATGGTGCAGTGCTTTATGGGTCATGCAAGCACTTTTGAAATGCATCCTGGCCTCGAATGGTAGCCAATTCAGAGCTCAAAGGTCAGGGGTGATGTGATCACTCTTTTTGAAACTCTTGACAAGCCTGGCTGCCGCATTAAGTGTAGCAGTAAGGGAAGCAAGTCAAGTTTTTGGGAGGCCCACTAGGTTAGCGCTACCATAGTCTAGTTTTAAAAGCACAAGTGCATAAGTCGCAGACGTGAGGTCGGCCGCGGGGATGAAAGGTTTTAGTTTCCTAAGGATATGCAGCTAATGGTTAGCTCCTCTAGTGATGGTGCTGATGTGTTTTTGCATGGTGAGGTCTTTGTCTAGAGTAATACCAAGGGATTTGGCGGAGTCGACAACATGTGGGGTGCAATTCAGGGCAGAGAGAAGGTGGGGCCATTCTGTGGCGTTAGAGATGGTAGTGGGTGGTACGATCAGTAAGAATTCAGTTTTAAGGGCATTGAGTTTGAGGTGATTGCGAGTCAGCCATCATTGAGTTAGTATTACTAAGGTTATTGAGGGTGTGGAAGTCCTCGGGGAGGTTATTCTCATGTAGAGTTGGGTGTCGTCAGCATACATATGGTAGGAGATGTGGGAGCATTTGAGAATAATAGTTAAGGGCTCCATGTAGAGATTGAATAATGTCGGGGAGAGGATATATGAATAAAAGCTTGCACATATATGTCTGCACCATTAGTATACTGCACCCTGTCTCCTGAGATATAGGAGACCTACCTTAGTGGTGACTTATGTCTAGCACTGGCAGTGAGGGGACTCTGTGACAAGTGCTTTGTGCAGAGTCAATCTCGAGCAGCATAGCTGCTCATGCAAGCTGTGATGGCAGGCCTGTAGGCCTTACTTTTACTCGGGTCACTCAGGATGGCACGAATAGTGCTGCAGCCTGGTGACCACTGGTATCATATACTAGGGGCTTACAGTGGAGGTTAAAGCATCTTGCCAATTGGGTGTACCAATTCACATTACCTTTTGAGGGAAAGAGCACTGGGGTCTGGTTAGCAGGTCCCAGTGCACTTTCAGCTCTATTACCACAGCATCTAGAGCAAACAGGGGGGAGGGGGTGATCATCCAAAAAGGGCACTTTGCTACACAAACCTACTTAGAAAGCATCAAGGCACTCACACACCCAGTTGGTCTGTGACAGAGGTGCTTAGAAATTTACTCATACACCCTTACAGCACTTATATATTAACCTGTAACTCAGCCAGCTGGACACACAGGTGCCTACTCTTATACTCACTATAGCTAGTAATCAATCCATACAGTCAGTTACATACACATACACAAACCCATAGAGATAGTAAGCCAGCCAGTGACACACACATATATTTGCTTACACATCCGGTGACACACCAAGAAAGGGAGTAATACACTTATTTAGGTATGTACTCATGTAGTGACACTCTAAGTCACCTATCCAGATAAGTAGCCCTTCAAAAATGTCTTGGCACTGCTACTGTGGAATCTGTTTGTGCAGTTTGACTGCCAGGTTGATCTGACGTTTAAAACCCCTTGCCAAGCCTTAAACTCCTCTTCCACTTCCAAGTCACCGCTAAGGTAGTCTGTAGGTAGGCCATAGGGCAGGATGGTGCTTAAGAGGTAAGAGATGTACTTTTAAGCTTCAGTAAGTTAAACGCACACTTATAGTCTCTCATCCATACTGCAACTGACGTACCTGTTTACAAAAGCATAGAGCCACTCACACACCCAGTCACACCACAGTGACAGAGGCACTTACATACTGATTCACACACCCATACAGCACTTATGTATCCAGCACTAACTGAGCCAGTTGGGCACACAGTGACACGCCCCAGGAGTCACTAATACAATCAGTAAGCAATTCATACAGCCACATGCCCATGTACAGACCCATAGACACAGACCCATAGACTTACTAAGAGAGCCAGTTATATACCGATATAGATACTTAGACATCCAGTGGCACATACACAGAGGGACAGATACATTCACTCAGATATGTACTCAAGTACTAATACAACCAAGTCACCCATCCAGAGAAGTAGTCCTTTAAACATGCATGGGGGTTCCTACTGCAGAGTCTGTGTGAAGTTTTACTGTCATGCTGACTTTGCATTTAAAACCTATTGTTGGGCCTTAAACTCTCCTTCTTGTACATATAAGTCACCCCCCAGGAAGGTGGTAGGTTGCCCATAGGGCAGGATGGTATGAGCCTAAAAGGTAAGACATTTTCCCATTAAGATACAGTGAGTTACATGCACCACACACACAGATCCATATGACCAGTTATACATGCAGTCTCCCACCCATACTGCAACTCATAAACCTATTTACAAAAGAATAGAGGCACTCACACACCCTGTCAAACAGCAACAGAGGCACTTACACATCCTTTACAAAGCCTGAAACTCCCCTGGCACTACATGTAAGTCACCCTTATGATAGGCCATAGGTGTGCCATAGAGAGGCTGCCATGTGGTTAAAATGTAAGAGATGCACTTTTAAGTTAAGTGAGTTATATGCACACTTATAGACCCATATACCCAGTTATATACCCAGTCTCTCACCCATACTGCAACTTACATACCTATGTACAAAATGATAGAGCCACTAACACACCCAGTCATACAGCGACAGAGGCACTTACACATTCACCCACGCGCACACACACAGCACTTATGTATCAAGCAGTAACTGAGGCAGTTTCACACACAGTTACATACGCCAATACTCGCTAACACAGCCAGACGGCAAACCATACATCGACTTGCATACACATTTACAGACCCATAGAGTTACTAAGAGAGCCAGTCATATACCGACATAGTTACTTACCCATCCACCGACACATTCACAGAGGGACTGATACAGTCACTTAGATATGTGATCAAGTACTGACACAACCAAGTCACCCATCCAGACAAGTAGTCCTTTCAACATGTCTGGGGCCTGCTACTGCAGAGCCTGTGGGTGCAGTTTTACTGCCAGGCCGACTTGCAATTTAAAACTCCTTGCTAAGCCTTAAATTGTCTTTCTACTACATATAGGTCACCCCTAAGGTAGGCTATAGGACAGAGTGCTATATACTTATAAGTAAGACATGGACTTTGACAGGGAGGGGAGCTGTTAAGTTTTATAGCTCTGGAATGGAATGAAACACTAACATAATGAATTATGTAGGAATTTAGTTGCTTGCAGTATGGAATTTAAAATGAATACTGTATTTTGTTTTCAGATATCTACTTGTGTTCAAAGAGAAGAATTTAAGATGACAATAAAGAAACAGAGGAGAAAAGCACAAAAGAAACAGTACTACCTGCAAAAACTAAGAACAAAAAAGTGAGATGATGGACAGAACGTGGTGGGAAAAAAACAGCTGCTGGAAAGAAAACTAAGGAGTTTCTTAAAACTGTAGTAAGAAAAATGAAAAATGTGGGAAATAATGTGAATAAAAAGGAAGCTTTACCAACAAACTCAGAAACGAAAAGCAGTAACTCATGTTCAAAATGGAAAATGTTATAAAAAAACAAGTCATCTGACAGCAAGGCAGAAACAGTACAAAGACATAAGAAGAAGAATGTTTAGCAGTAGGGTAATGCAAAATTTGGTAAGAAATTTAAAGCAGTATAAGATAAGAACAGCGGCTTTGAAGCAAAAAGAACACATAGAAAGTGTAGTAGATAAAGCATTTGCCTTGAAGCGTAAACTATTTATCTTAATACCAAACAGAAGGAGAACACTGGATAAAACGGTGTTGTCTCTGAGGAGAAAAAGCCAGGAAAAGAAGACTTGCTAATAAAACTAATTTTTATAAAATCTTCAGAGAAGAATGGAAGAATGCATCTAGTACTGAGCCATTCTTTAATGAAGAAAGCTACTTCAAAAAGAACACATTAGTGCATGCAGTTGAAACAACTGGTCAATGTTAATAGGTGAAAATTGGTGGTCCCATTGCAAAAGAGGAAATGGTTCGTAGGAATGTAGAGGAAGTGATAGCTGAAGAGGTACAAGGAAGGTGTAGACAGGCCCCTGTATACAAATGGAACTGCAGCAGTATTTGCTGTCTTCATCAGGAATCAATTGATATATTAAGAACTTTCATATGTAAATTTCCATGCAGTAGTCTAAAACAAAAAATTGTCATGTTGCAAGGATTAGATCCATGCAAAGTAAGGAAGTATACTAATTTACAGGGGCATTCTCTGGCATGTGTATCGAAAAAAGTGTGCACAAGCACCTTTCCTCACTTCAGAAAGTTAGCTGTTCATCACTCTAAAATGCAAAATTTAGTTAGGAGACTTTACTTTGTGAAAACTCCTGCCTTATGTTTAGGAGAAACGAATAGAGCTTTATTGCATGGTACATTGGCAGAGGTAAAAAAAGTTTGTGAAGATGTTCAGTTTCATTTCTCTGGTCCCGAAGAGGAGTCCAGGGAAAATGCAGACTTGGTATGTGCAGGTGTAGAAGAACAGCACACAGGTATTGGTATTCATAACATTACACAAGAGATTGCAACGTTTAACGCAGTTTCTTCAGAGAAACCAAATTGTGTTTGCATTTGTTGTCGACACATTCACTGCAAAAGCCAAACTCGCAATGTTGTTTTTTTCTCAAAAACTGAATAGGAGAACAGAGATAAGTGGCAAGAATTTGCTGAATATATATTTGCAGAGGAACATTTTGATTTGTCAACACAGCAAATTATATGTAAGTATTGCTTTGATAAGTTAGAGGAGAACAAAATGCCAGTCAGAGCAATACATAGCAGGTTAGAATTGATATCAATTCAGGAAGAACGTCGAAATTTAAATATTTATGAATCAATTCTCATACAATGTATGCAACCTTTTCAAGCAATAGTTCGTATGGAGTCAAAAACTAGGAAATTGCACCACCAGAGATATAGAAAGGCCTTAAAGGAAGAGTTGTCTACTTACCTTTAGATTTTAAATGGAATAGATATTGATAAACCACTTATCATTCTTGTAAATGGTGTGCCTACCAAAAACAAAACAATCTAGCAAGAGTTAGTAGATGTTAATAAAGTAAAAAAAGCTACATTATACCTCAAACTAAATAATATTTATTATAACAAATATTGATGTTGTTGGACATGTAAGTTGTATGGAGGATGAAACATTACCATCAAGTGGACAGATTGAAAAAGTGGATAGATCCAAATCAGAAGAAATAAATTAACACTGTAGTATCCAACCATTGCATTCCAAAGAAGTTATCGGTGGTGCTATTGATCACTTTCAAATGAAACAAGCAAAAGTAGCTCCATTGATTGTGTGGGAAAAAAAGTTTAGAGGCTCGCTGTTTTCCACAAATATTTCACACTGGAGCAGGGGGCCGGTATGATGACCATCCCGTACAAATACCAGCAGCTGAATACAGTTGAACCAGATTATATTCACAGGACCCTAGATTTTGCCAGTGTATTCCATACATATTCCATCTATTATTTGAGAGTGACTTGTCTGTATTATCATATGCTGTAAACCACATACTGAAGACAGGAGTTAATCTACACAATCTCTCTGCAAAGGAATTTATTGACAATGTTAATGGGAAGTATGAGAAGTTGGAATACAATTTGATTAATTTGCTGGCATGCCATTGTGGGACCGAGTATTGGTATCGTTGTCATTGACAAACTGTAATGTATGGTGAGAAACCTAGGTTCACTTACTTGGTTTGGGACACTCAGTTGTGCAGAGTACACGTGGTATGACTTACTTGAGTTTTTGAGGCAAGCAATCTCAAACTTTAAGAACATCAATGTGAAGACAGCAGGAGAGCTTTGCTCTATGGCTCCTGCTAATGTTTGTAGATATTTTAACCACAGGTTTCAAGCCATACTATCTTTTATCTGCAAAAAAACAAATATGCCTTTTGGCGAAGTAACTGATTTCATTAGCTTAAAGAGTACCAAGCAAGAGGTGCGCCTCATTTTCATATTTTGTTGTGGATTAAAGATGCACCAAAATTTGGAACAGAGACAGATAAGTCTGTACTTTCTTTCATTGATCATTATGTGACATGTGCCATTCCGAAAGGCAGTGGTTAAAAAGTCCTGAAACAGCAAGTTCTGCACTTTCAAGGACATAGATGTGGCAAGTACTGATGCTGAAAATACCGGGTAAAGGAAACTTTTGTCGTTTTGATTTCCAAGAACTCTCATTTCCAAAGGAAGAGTGAACAGCTTTGTGTCTGCAGTCAGACATACACTGACACAAAAATCACAGAAAAGCAACCACAACTTCAGAAGAACAGAGGCCTGGAAGTATATGAATGACTATAATCCTGTGATTCTGAAAATGTGGAATGCAAATATGGATATACAATTTGTTGCAGACAACCACATTGCTGTTGCTCGTTATGTCATTTCATACATTACAAAATCAGAGATGAAGGAGATGTGGGAGTAGATTTCTGAAGAAAAGACTCTGACTAAGAAATTTTATAGCTTCAGCTTGAAAATGTTTTCACATAGGGAGATAGGCTCCTATGAATGCTATAACCAGTGAGCTCAGTCAGTTTGTACTCGAAGTTAAGGGGAATTGTTTGGGTAAGTCTAGGCCTTGCAAGCATGTGAAATAGAGTGTTGAAGAATTTTCTGGAAATTTAGTACCTAGCAGAATTCAATCCGGAAAGTACAGACATTGTGAAATCAAATATGTTGGACATGTACTATCCAAGTAGGAGTACACAGCAGATATAGAAACAATGCACCAGAAAGTGTAGATGAAGGGAAATATGCAGTAGTGGGTTGTGATGGTTGTTTAGTCCGACACACAAAAGGAAATCTAATTAATACTGGAAAACTTAGTTGCCAAACTCCTGATAAAAGAGAGTTTTTCTATTTGGCACTTGTACAACTCTTCAACCCTTAGCATTCTGAATCAGAATTAATCGGAGAGTATGACTGCTATGAAAATTCTTTCAATGCTGTGAAAGTCAGCATTCAGTGTTTAGTGTTTCCAAACTATTTGAGAATGTTAAATGATGTCATTGAACAGGAAGAAACAATTGTCAAGCATGTGATGTAGAATAAGGAAATATTCTCAAGGACATTAGAGTAGGAATTCCCACCAAAGATGGAAAACGTCAATTAGAAAGTCGACTTGTTAAGATAATGTTTCCTACAGCCAAAACATCAGCAGATCTAATGATTAGTTTCATGTAAGAAGGAAAATCGATTGTCTGTCTAATGCCTACACTGCAAGAATGCTCCTTTTTTAATGAAGAATTACTCAAATTGGAGGAAGAAGAAATTTGAAACTTACAGCAATAGACAAAATGGAACACCAGGGTGTGACAGTACTCTTAAATTAGAATCTACAAGCGAAACTGGATTAATTGGAAAAGTCTGTATCCAGGACTGTGGGATTAGAGAAATGTTTAAGTGTTTGCAAGAACTGTAGAGTAATTTTGCGCAAAAATGTAAATGTTGAGGAAGGATTAGTAAATGGAGCTGAAGGGAAAGTTCATTAACTTTCCAAACAGGAATGAGTTTGAATACTTTGCAATAAAATGTGATCAGATTGATGGCATAAAGCAGATTGGTAGGTGTATTATATGTTTTTTGCTTGTAAAAGACTTGTATGTTCGGCGGCAGCAGTTTCCAGTTTCTCTACCATACGCTGTGACTATCCATAAATCTCAAGATTTAAGTGTAGATGCAGCTTTTATTAATATAAGAAGCAACTGTATTTAAAGAAGGTATGTCATATGTAGTATTATCCCAAGCTAGAACATTGTCCGGCTTGTATTTGGTTGCTTTTGGTGACAGCAAAGTAAGTGCTGATGCAAGTTGGTTAAGAAGTGTATATGCTCCTCATTTAGGACAGTATCCCATTTATGAAAAATGGATAAACTGTCCAAAGTGAAAGCTTACTAAGGATTGTACAGCTGTTGCTGTAAAGAAGGAAAAGAAAGAGAAGAAGGAATCTGTTAAGCAGAAAAAAGTGGAGAATGACGGAGATTTTCTAGGTTACAAGTTGTCAAACCCTCCTGGTGTCAACTGCTATGCAAATGTTGTTCTCAATGTACTCTTTCAGTTTCCACATCTTGTAAATGCAACTGAACAGGCACCACAGAAGAGATTATGCTCTGCACTGTGTGGTTTGCTGCGATGTTTACATAGCGATAGGACTGTAACACATCGTGCTTCAGGCATTCAAGATATAGTCGATATATGTAGTGGATAAGTCCAATTTACTCAGAACACTCAACAAGATGCGCAGTAGTTTATAATGGTAATCCTGGGAGTTTTAGAAGAAGAAGAAATAAGTATTGATGACATATTTGGGCTGAGTTACTCATAGAACCGTGAGTGTGAAGAGTGCTCTTTCACGTCAAGTACTCAAATAAATTCAGAGAGATTTCTTTACTTAACACTACCGGAGTCTAAAACTGTGTCTTTTGACAGATTGATCAAAAAAGCTAACCAAAACAATACCTGCACAAATTGTTGATTAGATGTTATGTCAACATTACATATATGAAGAAGTGGAACGTACCTTATATTAATGCTACAACAATGCAGAACAGATGGAAGTACAATTGGAAACAGAAATGACAAACATCAAAGTTGGACAAATATCAATTTCTGGAAGAACTTATACTACTAAGGCTATCATCTTTCAAGAAGGACTTGGTGTAACACCTGGGCACTATACTGCCTATTTAAAGAGTGAAACTGGATGGACAGATTGTAATGACAGCAACCTCAAATTCAAATAAAAACTGCCTTTCAAGCTAACACATTCTTATCTTTTCTTTCTTCAAACAAAGTTCTATGGAGGAATACTGTTTAAAAAGTAGTATACAGTATTTGTTCTACGTGGGTTATCAGTGCTTATGACACCATTCGGCCAACCAGGGGTGATGTCTTTATTAGGATCTCCATAATTCTAGTGTCCTTTATATCTATTAGTAGTATTGTGCCACTTTCAATAAAAAAGGAGTCATTTTCAAGATGTGTTTGTTTAGATTAGTTCAGTAACTATTGGTAAAATTATTGTTTAAATGTTGTAGACAGTGCAATGCACAGTGTCAATTATTTGTAGTGATATACTGTGCAGTTCTGGGTTTTTATCTACAATCTATATGATTGTTTTCCCCCACAATCTATATGGTTGTTTTTCCCCCACTGTTCCAGGATGAATCTTTACACAATACATTGTTTATGATGCACAAGTATAAAAGCTGAGAACAGTAAAAAAGGGAAAATGAAATGTTTTAATGTAATGTGAGATGCAATTCCAGCATGAGAAATGTCTACTGTTTTGTACATAATATGACCTTTGCATTGCAGAAATTAAAAGTTTATTGTGTAATTTTGTAAAATGTAATATTAACTTATATTTATGTTTTTTTCTTTTTATACAGATGCATGATAACATCTATTGGAGTAATGTAATCTCCTAAACAGATATTTCTGTGTTGATCAACAAACTTACATTGTCAAGGTATACAACAAGGCAGAGAGTGCTACAGCCACGGAGACATCCAGATACACACCAATACAGCCATTCACATATTCACTCACACTGGTAAATGCACTCACACACCTACTCACTTACCCATACAGTCACTGGCACATCCATTCACTCACCCATACAGCTGCTCACACAGCCAATTACTCATTAATCATCCATACAGCCACTCATGCACCATCTCACTCACCCATATAGCCACTCATAATCCCTGTCACTCACTCATACAACTACTAACACATGCACTCACTCACCCATACAGCCACTGACACAACAAATCACTCACCCACACAGCCACTGAGACACCCACTCACTCATACATATAGCCACTGACATACCTACTCAACCATGCAGTTACTCACACACCCACTCACACACCCATACAGTCACTCACACACACACTCACCCATACACCAGTCATGCACCCACTCACTTACCCATATAATCACTTGCACACCCACTCACTCTCCCAAACAACCACTCATGTTCCTTCTCATTTACCCATACAGCTACTCACATACCTACTCACTCACCCATATAGCCCTTCACATACACACTCACTCACCCATACACCACTCACGCACCCAGTCACTCTCTGATATAACCACTGACAAACCCACTCCTCCATACATCCACTCACATACCCTCTCACTCACTCATACAGCCATTCACAAACATACCCATTCACCCATACAGCCACTCACACACCCACTCATTCACCCATGCAGCTGTTCACACATACACTCGCTCACCCATACTCCACTTACACACACACTCCCTCACTTATACAGCCACTCACACACAGTCACTCACACATGCAGCCACTCACACACCCACTCACTCACTCATACAGCCACTCACTCACCTATATATCTACTCACACATCCACTCACTCACCCATACAGCCATCCATACACACACTAATTCACCCACTCAGTCACTCAAACAGCCACTGACACACCCATTCACTCACCCATGCAGAGACTCACCCACTGACACATCCACTCAATCACCTATACAAACACTCAGACACCAACTCACTCATCTATACACTCAAAGAGATAGCAGGACATAGTCACACTGTTACAAACATACATATTTTTCCTTCTTAAACGAGAATAGGTGGTTCTAACAAGAACTATTTTTTGTTTGTTTTTTCAAAACCTATTTTTTTCTTTTTTGAATTTTTAAACAACTTTGGATTTGTTTGGTGTTTTTTTTTTTGTTTTTTCACACACTGTAAAATATTGCCTTTGAGAATGAAATGCACAAAACTTTGCAAACCATGTATCATAAAAGAAAAAGACTAACGCTTGTGAGTGTTGCAGATTTCAACCACAGCAGAGATTGATTGCTCACCCATGCTCAACATGTTCTTACATTTTAAGCAAAATTGTCCCAGCTTTGCAAACTCCGGAACTGTTGCTTGTATGTGGGATGACACTTCAGGAGCTGAATAGGCACCTGGACATGCGTCGTCTGATGCAGGTGTTGCTTGCTGGCTCCTCTAGCGCTCTTTCAAAGCATGCGTGAGGTGTTTATTGTGAATGGTCTTCAGATGCTTTAACATGATTTAAGTACCACAAGAGTACTTTTTGTCAGTCCCTTTTGAAAGTGTCTTTTGGCAGAGATTGCACTTCACGTTCTTGGCAACGACTTTTTTTCCTCTCGATGGGATGCTAATAAATTGCCCCACAATGCTTTGTGGCATTTCTATTGTTTCAATGAGTGATATTCGACAGTAAAATGTGTGACACTTCGAATGACCTCTTATAATGTGTGAAAATAATGAGTGGTATAGTCACTGTGCTCTCAGTCTTCGATTGGGACTTCGTAGCACTATAAGGACACAAGTCAGTAACCACCTCCCCTATTCCCCTTCCTTGCCAACTAGGATTCTACTCCTTTACTATCTAGTTACACTCACAGACACCTTCAGTGCTTGCATTAGTCAAAAAGATTTCATAACTCAAACTAATGTGTTTCCTGCTGATCACTTTAACTTGCATTTATCTTACATTTTAAGTGTGACGTGGGCTTTACATTATATGCTGTTACCTGGAGGTTAAAACAACCATAAATAGTGAAAGGAATAAAAATATTTTGCCCTTCTATGTATGTCTTTAATTCCCCACTCCCCTGGCCTGGCCCTGCCCCCACTGCAGCACTCAAGTTTCTCGAGTGATCACCTGTGCTTGACTCTCCTGTGGTAATCTGAAGTTGCTGCCAGGCTAAGCCTGCAGAGTGGGTTGTAAAACCCAGTGTGCTGGAAGATTCTGCAGATAGTGCTGAAGTTGCAGGTCCACTGCCTGCTGCTCTTTTACCTCCCTGGTCACTGGCTCTCACTGTTATGATATGTGCAAGTTGGTAGTACTATCTTTAAACTACGCCCGCCAGCAAAATTCAGTCACTGGCTGGGCCAATCATTGCAGATTTTCTGGTTCTGTTGAAAAACTTTGATCAACTATATTTTTATTTTTTATTATTTTATTTTTTTTACAAGTTAAGCGCTGAATATAACAGTAACTCCTGTTACATGTTTAAATAGATTAGCATGAAAACCTTGGCATAAGAGAAGAGGAGAAAAGGAGCAACAAGATAGCCAGATTTAATTTCGCCCGGGGTGCTATATTAGCAAAGGCAGGCCCTGGTTAAGAGTAAGTACCCTTCTTTGGTGGGGATTTACCTCTTTGTAGTCTCATCCTCTTCTCTAAATGAGACTTCATGATATCACAGATTTCTAGAGGAAGATGCATGAGGAACAATCACATTGACAAAACGCACCCAAGGTCACCGACCATTCAACCACTCACACACCCACAAAACCATTCACACACTCACTAACAGACCCATACAGCCACTCACACACCCACTCTATGACCTAAACAGCCAGTCACACACCCACTCTCAAAAGTTACAGGTTAGTTAGGAAATAAAAATTTGAAAAATGTAGAAATTCAAGAAAAAAACAAAGGTTACAGGGACGTTATAGTTAGGATATAACATTAAAAAAACATAGAAATTCACTGACAAAACAAAAGGTTACAGGGACATTATAATTAGGAAATAGAACTAAACAAAACTTAGAAATTCACTGAAAAAACAAAGGTTACTCGGATGTTATAGCTAGGCTCAGATTCCACTTGTACAAAACCATAGAAATTCAGCTGTTATAGTTACCTGAGATAATTATAACTGATCCCCTTCAATGCACTGCTTATGACCTCACATATTACATCACTCATGACATGGTCAATGACATCACTGATAACATCACTGATGATATCTCAAATGACATCACTCATAACGTCATCCACAGAACCACTCACACACCCACTCACACCCCCATAAAACCTCTCATACACTCACTCACACACCCACACAACCACTCACATACACATTCACTCATCCTTAGAATCATTCAAACACCCACTCACTCCCTCACTCATACAGTCACTTATACACCCATTCACTCACCCATACTGCCACTGTCACAGCTACTCACTTACCCATACACCTACTCGTACAGCCACTCACTCACTGATATAGTCACTTACAAAGCCACTCACTCACCCATACTGCTTCTCACACACCCACTTATTCACCCATACAGCCACTCACACACCCACTCACTCATCCATGCAGTCTCTCAACAGAGGCTCTCATACACCCACACAACCACTTACATACCCATTTACACATCCATACAAGCACTCACACATCTAGTCACTCACCCATACAGCCACTCACACAGACAATCACTCTCCAGTTCAGCCACTCACACACCCACTCAGTTAACCAAACACCCAAACAGCCACTCACTCAATGATACACCCAGTTAAACACAGTCATTCAGCCATACAGTCACTCACACAGCCACTCAGTCACCCATATAGCCACTCAAACACCCATTCACCTACCCATACCACCACTCACTCAGCCACTCACTCACCTATACAGCCCCTCACACATCCACTCAATCACCAATACAGTTACTCACACAGCCACTCACTCACGCATACAGCTACCCACATACCTACTTATTCACCCTTACAGCCAGTCACACACCCATACAGCCACTAACACACACACTAACACATGGATACACACAGTCACACAACCACTTACATAATATATATTAGAAATAGTATCATTCATTAGCAGTACACAAAGTACACTGATTTAACTTTTGAAGTACCTTAGTATATGTTTAACATTCATAAACTTTCAGAAAACACTCACAATCACTGGATGATGTCATCAGTGAGGTCATTTCAGATGTCATCAGTGATGTCATAGTGATGTCACTGATTATGTTATGAGTGATGTAACATGTAAGGTCATAAGCAGTGCATTGCGAGGGCGTAAGTTATAGTCAGCTCAGGTAACTATAACTGCTGAATATCTATGGTTTTGTACGAGTGAAATCTGAGCCTACCTATAACGTCCCTGTAACCTTTGTTTTTTTTCAGTACATTTCCAAGTTTTTCCAAAATCTATTTCCTAACTATAACGTCCCTGTAAATTTTGGTTTTTTTTTGTGAATTTCTCTGGTTTTTTAAAGTTATTTCCTAACTATAATGTTCCTTTAACCTTAGGTGTTTTTAGTGAATTTCAATGTTTTAAAATTGTTTTATATATATAATTATCACGTAAACTTAACTTACCTGTGATACCTAGCAGGTCAAGAAGGTCTTGTTCCTTGGCTAGGGTGTCTGCCCAGCTGGGCCTCAGCTACTACTGGGTGGGGTGAATGCCGGTGCTGCAGAGTAGCCAGCTTTCTGGCAGGGCGTAGCCCTTACCGGGCCTGCTCCAGCATGCAGGGGAGATGACGCTGCACACAGAAAATGAGTGCGGCCACCTCTGCCTCGCTAAAGATGGGGTAGGGCTACACCACTGCCCACCTGCGTCACCCACAGGGGGTCCAGGTGGTGCTGCCTACTTCTGCCATGATGATTCAGGACAGGAGGGAGTTGGACTGGGATGGGAAGGAAACAAGAGGGCAGGTCAGGAAAGGAAAACAACATAAATAAAGTACAGAAAAGTCACACAGAAATGTAATTACACACAATGAAAGCCAGTCAGTAATACAAATAAGTAAAGAAAAGATGGGATTGGGAAGTGTGTTATCAGGTGGGATGGATAGAGTTGCATTGGAGTTGGGCAACAAAAGCAGCAGGCAGGAACAAGCAAAACAAAATGGATGGCGCTTGCACAGCGTATGCTGGCGTTCATGCTGATTTCTCAGTGCAGAATACGCTACCGGCACTAAATCGCAGCGAGACAAGTGCAGCATACATTTTCAGTCCATTCGCGGAACTCTGCGGAATCTCATGAAGTTTTTTTGTAACTTTGCAGAATTCCGAGGAGTGAAATTCAAAAAAGTTCCGCCCAGGCCTACTTTTGGTTTTATCACATGTTCTCATGTCCATTTATTTGCATTGAGAAAAAGTGTATAAATGTAGAAGCAAAATGTATGTAGTTTAACATTACATACTCCAACTGTTCGAGAGCAAAGCTTTGGTCCATTAAATAGGTAACTGTCTTGCTTCTTTTGAATGGTTGCTGGCTATTTTAATTAAGCACTTATTACACATCTATGCGCTATCCAGATTGTATGTTTTTTGCTTTTATAAGAGGAGAGAACAAGGAAATAATTAAAATTGTTGTGGGGAGACCAGAAATAGAGATGGGTAGATAGAAATGGGGAAGACAGAAGGGGAGAAGGAAGGAAGGTAAGAAGGAAGGGTGAAAAGAAGGAAGTCTTGGGAGGAAGGAAGGAAATTTGAATGAAGGTGGGAAGAAATTTTAAATGAAGAATGGTAAAAGGAAGGAAAGTTGAGAGAAAGGAAGGACGAAAAGGACAGAATGATGGGTGAACGGATGCATGGCTGTAAGGGTTAAATAAGCCAATCAAGAAGGGTGGATGGTAATAAAGAGTGGATGATGGACGAGTGAAAGCATCAGTGAGAAGTTGAAAGGATGGACAATTGGAGTGAAATGATGGATGAAGGATTAAAAGAATAGATGGATGAAAGAGTGAATGGGTAAAAAGATGGATAGATGAGAGGGTGACTGGATGACTGGATGAGAGAATGATTGGGTGTATGGATTGTTTAAAAGAAGGTTGGCTTGGATGGCTGCTGGAAGGGAGCATATATAGATGTGCCGATGTGTGGATGATAGAATGATGGAAGGACAGAAGGGTGAAAGGATGAATAACAAGAAATATGGATGGATGGATAGGAGAAGAATTAGATGAATGGGTTGATGTGGATGGATGGGTGGAAAGTGAATGGATGGATTGACTGTTAAATGAGAGGGAGAAAGGGTGAGTGGATTGATAAATGGTTGAAAAGGAGACCGGAAAGGTGAAGAGAACTTTTCTATGAAGGTCAAGGTTCATTTGCTTCACTTACTTGATGCCATTAGATTTACGGTTCAAATTGGGTGGCAGTTTTTTTCTGGCTACTTCTTAGATAAGACAAATGATATAAATGGAATGACTAGTCACACTAGATGTATTTTTGAGTCATTTCTATCAAGGCTTACCCATGGATGCTGCAGGTCGAGCAAAAAAACTATGAACAAATTAGACTCTTCAGTTGAACATCATAGTTTTGTGTTTTTAATGTAGCATCTTTGAGTTAATTGGAGTTGCCTAACAGAATGACACCAAGAAGAAGTGGGGAGGATGTGTGATTATGGTCAGAGCTGCTGTTTATGGAACTGTGGAAGCAGGTTCGAGTCTTGGCGTTGGCTCAACATCTTGTGATTCTCTGTATATCTCTTAATCTCCCCATGCCTAAAAAATAAATGTGACCTTGTGTAATGTAACTGGTGTTCATGTCAAGTGCTTCAATACTTTCGGGTCGAGTTTGTACTATATAAAACTACAGAAAAAAAACAGAAGCAGTGTACAGTAGGCCATGGTGTTTTTAGTACATGTACAAAATTGTGACTGCAATTCTACGGACTTGTAGATTAGTCGATTTACAAAACGCCGTATTACAGAGTAGAAAAAAAATAAAAGCGGGTGGGCACACTGCATTCTCTCTGATATGAGGAACAGAGGAAGTGAAGAGAAGGAGCCAAGCACAGAAGAAAGGCACAGTATGAGACTCTTCCTGTCCTAACAGAGACGGCGGACAGGACACTGAGTCATAGAGAGGTTGCTGACTGGTCCAGACAGCTGCTCAGTCACTGCAATGGCCGACGGTTAGCATTTGGCAGTACAACATGTATGCAAATCTGGCATATGTGCTTGGGAAAGCTACCAAGTAAAAAGCGTTTAATAGAGCCGCCTATGATCGCATACATCTCAGCTCGGATCCAAATTGTCATCAGGCTCTAATAATCGAATTGCGTTGTCCATTTCTCCAGATTCCCAAAATGCATGTTTGCTGATGTGAACCTCTTTCAGCACCAGAAAAACGTGCCAGGCTCGTACCCCAGATTTATAACAAATCAAAGAGAAAAGAGTGAGTTACCTGTTGGTGCTCTGTTTTAAAGATTGTGGGAAAGTCACAGGCTTGAGTGAGCATTTGAACAAATTGGTACTATCCTACTCTAAACGTATGCACTCCAGATAGGGCGGAAGGGACCACTGACACTTTTTGGTGGCTGTCCTGTGTGAGGTTTTGGGTGTATTATATGTAGGGCTCCCGGTTTTATGCTATTTATTTTTTTACATTTCCGTCTGTATTAACCCATATTTATTTTTTGCCCATCTTATTGGTATTTATCACATTTATTCTGTGTTTTGAGAATAAATGGAGCCATAAAATGGTACATTTCCACATGTATTTAATTGATGACATGCACTCATACTTTGATGCCTGTTGTGTTGTAGCAAATTAAGCAGCCATGTATAACAAAACATTACAGCCACAGGTAAATATTACCATTACACTTCATATATACTTTAACATAAGATTGTAGTTAAGGAAATCTCATCCTGTTTAACTCCCCATGCCGTCTATCTCCTTAGCTGTTGGCCTGGAATTCACGGAAGACAGCATGGTGAGTCACTCACAAGAAGCACAATTTTCTGTATTTATCCACTTTTAAAAATAAATAGAGACAGGAAACATTCTTTTCTGTCTGTATTTTTCTGTAAAAATCAGTAAAAATGGAAAACAAGGTGCCTTAATAATATGGTATGGCTGTGGGGCCTTACCGTGGAATACACTCAAAAAAACTGTATTGGGTCCAGTCAGGCTCATTTGCACAACCTTAAGCTCAACCCTGGGTAGCCATGGTTTTGAGCAGCAAGGCTTGAACAAAGGAACTAGTGTAAAGCCTTTACTATCACCAAACAACAAAATAAGAAAGATGCACAAAACAAAAGAAATACAACACCAATTTATAAAAATAGAATATACTTTTATGAATTTTCAGAGTCCAAGATGAGTGAAATCCACTTGAGGGTTCCGGAGATACAGATTTTTAAAGAAATCTTAATTTTGAATCCAACAGGCAAACAAGCATTGACAACCGTAAAGTTTGTAAACTTTTGAAAAGTTTGTAAAAGTTAGTTTGGCTACTCTGGGCAGACGTTACACTGCATCAGCCATAGACTTCAATGGAGTGGTCCTGATGATGCTGCGGATGCCGGAGATGTTCATGGATGCTCCGGTTGCTGTGCGGTCAATGGGGATGGCTTTGCGGTTATTCCTCAGTTCACAGGTCAGGTGGGGAGACTTTGGCCACATAGGTCATGGTCTCTCGAAGTCTTCTTTGAGACCGTAGAAGGCCAGCAGCAGATGGGCTACCGGTCTCAGTCCACAGTGGTCCCAGAGATATATTTTGGTAGGGGCTGGTGTCCCTCTTAGGTGACCAATCTGGACTCAGCCGGCACTCCCGGGTCCAGCTGACTTGGCTGCAACTTTTGCCCATCAAGAATCGGTTTCTTAGGATGCCCAGTGGCAGATGGTAGCAAATCTTCCTTAGCGGCTAACAACTTGCTGATGTGGGCTACTTCAGTTGTTTTGACCCTGGTGCGGGTTCCAGGGGGGTCAGACCTCTGTTCTATTGAGTCACTCCTTTGGTCTGGGGATGTGGCACAATTTTTTCCCAAGCCAGGATCCACAGGCACAGTCTTCTCTTTGCTATCCCGAGATGCAGCAGGTGCAGTCCAGCAGACGGTGCAGCCTCTCTTTGTGCAGTCCAGGGGCAGCAGAGCAGTCCTTCTTCAGTCCTTGTTCGAATTCCGAAATGATCTGAGGTTCAGGGTGCCAGGTGTGCCATATTTATTCCCCAAAGGTTCCCTGAGAGGATACTGCAGTCCAGTGCTTAATTTGTAAAATATTAAGTGCCAGGGCTCTGACCAGGAGGCCACTGCAGCTTGCACCACCCATCGCCCTTGTCATCGCTGCCAAAACAACTACTAACCATCTCTCTCGCATGTAAATGCGACAGTTCAGATTATTCCAGGTCCCCAAAGCTAAAGGAATGGCTGGGGAGGCAGGTATTAGTAATTTTTTAATGTATATTGTTTTCCTAAACAACTGTTATACTGCTCATCTCTAAATTACATTAGCAGCGCCACCTTGTGGCAGACTGCCCTATGTGTGGTGTTGACAATTAGGTGCCGGTGCCGAGCACCGGAAACCAATTAAGTGCCGGTGCTCAGCACCGGAAAGCTCCGGCTCAAATTAAGCACTGCTGCAGTCACTAGCCAATGGGCTACCAGGTCTCCTCCCCCTTGGTGACAACTTTCTGACTATGCGTGGCATCTAGCAATCCCAGAGTGCACTATTCTGTCCCCCCTCAAGATGTCGGGACCTGTAATCGGATGTCAGGAGCTTGGTAGCTCACCCTAGAGGTGTGGCTACCTGTGGGCTACAAGCCCATGGGAAAACCAGTTTGGGCACTAGTCTCCCTTCTATGTCCCTGTCTCCAGCCCGTCTACCTGAACAAAGGGCAGCCCCTCAGGAGTGTGAATGCCACTTGGCCACCAAAGGCGGCTTCGCCTTTGAAACTTGCCTTTTGTGCTAACACCCAGAGTGGCTTCCTACGAAGGGGAGGTAATAGCTCGCCCTGTAGCAGGCTGCTATTGTTCCTAAGCTTGGGAGTTGTTCATTAAACTCCCCAGGCAGGCAGATTGCTGTCTGTTGGCCAGTGACCGTGTGAGGCCACTGGACAAGCTTGGTCACGGAGTGGCATTTTTCTAAAAGTTGCTTTTCTTTAATAGTGACATTAAATTCAACTTGAGCATCAAGTCGGGTTTAATGTCACGATTAATTTGATACTTTGCAATGCAACGCTATGTGGTCCCATTCAGAAGTTAGTCAGGCTGAGGGGTCAGCCGGTAACCCTGTGTTAGCCAATGGGGCTACTAGCCCTCCCATAGCAAAAATACAATTTAGAATTGTTGCTGTTAAGACATATATAAAAATACATGTCCTACCTAATAATGTACAGCTCCCTGCCTAAGGTCTCAATAGGCCGTCCTTAGGGGAGACTTACATATATTGCTAAGGCAAGTGAGGGCTTTGCTATTAGTTTAAATGGCAAAGTCGAACTAGCACTGTCACCACTGCCCTTCCAGTCCGCAGTGACAGGCTGAGAGCCATTTTGTACATTGTTACACACAGGGTGGCACAGGCAGGGCTGCAGCCCTGGGTGGACACTCTGCCTTACATGCTCTAGGCACCCTGGGTACCATATACTAGGGACTTATAAGTAAATCAGTCCTTGCCAACTGGGAATAGCCAATTCGACATAGACTTTGTAATGGGTTAGTAGTAGCGGCTGGTGACTTTTGAAAGTGGTAGGGCGTGATGAGTGAGCGAAGCATTTGAGTGTGACTGGAAAAGATGGTTGTGGGGTCCCTCACTGAACAAAATTTGAAACAGCGGACAAAATGGTACATTTTACAGCAAATATGAATAATTGCACATTTACTTTGTGGCATTTTGTTGTGCTGGTGATGTCTTCTGTGTTTTTTCTGCGGCTGTCTTGCTGAGCGGCTTTATTTAAATGATTTTTGTTTTATTGTATTGCAGTTTTGCTGTTGCGTTCTGTTTTGACTTCTTGTGATGTGCGATGTCATGTTTTAATTGTGGAGTTATGTTGCTTTGTGTATGTTACTGTGTTTAGCGATTTACTTTAGCTAGGTCAGCAAACGTTGCTATATTTGTAGTCGAAAACAGCACATTCCTTTAAAGTTTGAGTCATAAACAACTATTTACCACTTTCTAATGTAGTAAAATAGTGCTGCTACAGCTCATCAACCACTTAAGACATCAGTGGGCCCTAAAGTAGCAAAATAGATTTGCCTTATTTGTCACATAATCCATCATTTGATGCAAAATCTGAAGATTTTAACCCAAAAAAAGAATTTCTGGCTCAAATGGCTGGAAAATTACTCCAAACAAAGCAGCATGTGTTGCTGCGCAGTGGAAAATTTGACTGGTCAACTTTCTGTTGCTTATTGCTGTATTTGGGTGTGAAACTGATACCAATGTGGTGAAACTCTTGCCCAGATAGCGCTAATGTGTGAAAATGGCATAATAGTGAAGCAAGACTTTCACTAAATGTCCTGCATTATGCTGAAAAATATGCCTTTTCTTGCCACATAATTTAGTCAACTCTACCGCATAATTTGGGGCTCCTCTGCCGCACAATTCCAGCGGTCCTACAAATACCCAATAACATAACTTAACTTAACCCAATTGCCTTGCAATCATTGTCTAGTTCGCCTGCTAGGGAAAACAAGCATTTGCAATGCAACAGGTCTCGCATTAGGTAGGTTAGTGCTTTTAGTGTTGTAATTACAATGTTGCTTTTGGTGTTGTTTTGATTGTAGTGTATGTAATTTACATGTAATTACTGGTATGTAGTGTGTAGTAAGTGGCTAGTGGTTAGTGTTTAAGCCGACTCTTTATAGCCGCGTCGGCGTGTGACTAGCACCAATCGAGTGGAGGAAGGAGGGGCTGGACCGAGGAGAGAAAGTGTAAGCGCAAAGGGAAACAAAAATCTGTGGTTTAAGGCCCCCAAATTATACAGAGATATAGGGGAAAAAAAGGTACTATAAGGCATGTGTATGTGCTGCGAACAGTTTGTAAGAGAAATATAGGTAGTAAGGGCAAATACACGCGGCAAGAGCGTATTAGTAAATGGGTAGTGGGAAGCTGTGGGCTATTGTTGTGCGCAAGATGATTGCGGTAGCATAGTGTGGAGATGCAAAACTGTGCGCATGCTATATGTATAATGCAGTGGTTTTTGGGGAGCGGCTTGAGACCCTTACACCGTTTGCTAATAGTTACATTAAAATGTAACCAACACAGGCACAGAATGGAGGGAGGAAGGAGTGGGTGGGAGGGAGGGAAGGAGCGAACGGAGGTGGATTTAAAGTGTGTGCAGGAAGCTGTTTTAAATCACCGTGTGAGGCACATCAAAAACTGCATGGGCATGCGTCTGGGCCGTGTAAAGTACGTAAGCCCCAATTATTTATTATACCCAAAGTCGAAAGTGCAGAAGCGAATGAGCAAATGTTTGATTTGCATTAGCAGCTTAGAAGCAGTATCGGCACAGAAAACCGACGATTTGTATCCTATATTTTGAATATAATAAAGGGACGACGAGTCCGACGGCGAGAGAAAGGCAGCAAGGAGCGAACAGAAGTACCCTGTGGGGTAATGTTTGTTTTGCATTAGCAGTTTAAAAGCAGTAGCGGCACAGAACACCAACGATTTGTATCCCATATTTTGCCGCTACAAGAAGAGAGCACACGCAGGGGGCGCAGTTGTAAATCACACAGACGCATGGAGGTGTCTACCATGCGTATATACAGCGGTGGGAGTACAAAAGTAGCAGAGGGTGAAGGGCATAAATATAAATAGAAGCAGCCAATGCAAAATAAAAGGAAAGCGGGAAGTAAAGAAAGTGAACGCGGGGAGTAAAGAAAATGAAAGCGCGCCATGCGCGCGTTCTGCTAAGACGCTGTAATTACACGAACCGCCCGGGGAACTTTGCAGAATGAAAGCAAAGCAGCGTGCTGTGCTCGTACAACATACCCGTGCATGTGTCCTGTCCAGGCGCGTTCACATGCCCTGTCCGGGCAGGCACGCCGAACGAAGACAGGGAGGGAACCAAACATGCTTCCCTCCCAATAGAAAGCACGGATTTGGCAGGCGCGCCAATAAGAAGCGTGGGTGGAGCTTCCACCCTCGCTTCGCAAGCTAAAGCGACGACAATAGATCTCGCCAGGAGAGAGCAGCGCATGCGCTGCGTCGCTAGGCGAGACCTAAAAATGAAACCTACTTCTAAAAAAAAAAAATCATGCTTCTTCTCTCCCCCAGCCCAACCCCTCTCCCCCCTCCGTGGTGTGTGAGGTTTGCAGCTACTCAGACGTGTATTAGCATATATTAAAGTGTTCTGCTCAAACTACGCCCTAGCACCTTGTTTTAGTGGCAGCTTGAACGATTAACCGCTCTGACACATCACGAAATTGTGCTGTGAGTTGCCTTTTTTTAATGCAAAATTGCTGTGGTCGTAATCTGCAAGGAAAATCGAATAAGTATAAATGTGCGGGGACGGTAGTAACGGGGGAGGATGACGGGAGCAGGGGCTGGGTAGGTAATTAAAAAAAAATAGAGACGCATCTACGTACGAAGTAATTTTCCAAATAAATGTGCACAGCAACGAAACAGGAACACAATGTGCACAGCAGAGGAGCAAGCATTCGTGCCCGGAAAACAGCCAAACGGAGAGAGCGAGAGTGTATTGACAAGGAACAGACGTACGGCCCCCTGGAGACTGAGAGGTCTCTATGGCTGTTTTCACCACCTTTCATCTCTTTGTGACCCCTCCCCCCCTTCAATTCACATGCAGATTAGCACCGACCAAATCTTGGCAAAATACCCTGTTCGCCCCTCACGCTCTGATCCGGGAGGGAGACAGAAAAAAATCTAAATATTTATGAGTCTTTAACTCCCCCACCCCTTCCGTTTGTGGTGAACTCCTGTTGAATGTTGAGGGATTGCGTTAATGAATGCATGCCTGCACACACGGACACAGGAACCGAGCAAACAAAGAAACACACACACAAACCATTGTCAAGCGTCTCATGTCGGCACTTACCAAACAGTTCCCATAAAGGAGGCGAAAAAAATGCAGGGGAGAAGATTTAAGCGCAGCTTCCATGAGAAAAAGAAATTGTACAGCTGAACACAAGAAAATGAACACAGTTTCTTCTCCTCTTCCGTCGCATGCAAATACAACGCCGGCCTCAAGCCAAAATAGATTTAAAATAGAACATGCCTAATTGAGCAAAGAAACAAATGCATAAATAACTTTCACTGAAATCGTTATATCTTTTTTATTCAGTGAGGGAAAAGAGGTAACACGAATCTGTGAGATGGGAAAAAGATACCTGCACAAGTGTTTAGAAAAAAGCCCTACAATATCCGACACCACAAAAGAGTTCGTGGTTTTATGTCTAGAATAGTGTATTAACATGTTGGGTGATATGATCTGAAATGTGAAACGTGTCTTTCATATAAATTACCTAAACCAGTACTGTCACAAGAAGGGGGCATTTGGGACTATTGTCTTTAGCTTCAGTTCGGCGGGGTGGGGTGGAAGGGCGGGACTGGGATTGCATGCACTGTCACTTCCCAATTTCCACGTGGTTGACTCTCACAGTCCCTGTGAGAGTGAACTATTTGCTACCAGTGTTTCAAATGATCTTATTACTTATCGGCGATTTTTATTGGTGTTAGCCCTACTCATCCTCGTCATGGTCTTCACCCGGGCTTTAAGTGGGATGAAAAAACTGGGGGGTCTCTCTAAGGAGCGTGGCCGATCTAATTAAGGGCGCGGCTTAAAACACATAAGCTTAAAATCTGTGCTTAGCATAGTGTGCCGCCCAGCTGGTATTTTGCTGCTTCTGTCATTGCATCCAGATATATTAATACAACAAGTAACATTACACCTACAACAAGCCATGACTATTGGCTTTGGCAGTGGTTGTTAGTTGCATAAGACAAATAAGCAACAACTATAGCTTCGTTGTAAGCAATTCAGGGGGATATTAGCAACAACTTGCGATAATTATCGCAAACCGCGCTTAGCGTGTTTTTTTTTATCGCCGCCTATCGCTGGATATTATCGCGGAGATAACACGCTATTAGCAACGTTTATCTCCAATGTGATAAAATATCCAGCGATAGCGGCGAAATGCGCGAATATCGCTGGAAATCCAGCGATATTCACGCATTAACGCCATGGTGGACTTAGCCTGACAATCCACCTCCCATTCAACAAACAGGTAAGTCATGTTTTTAGCAGGTGTTAAATTCTAGCGATATTAGCGCTTAGCGCGACTTTTTTTATCGCTTTGCCTGCATTGCTAATAGGGGGAAGTTGCGTTAGCGACTGTTTGCAGTCGCTTTTAGTTGGGAACGCCTACCTTGCATGTCATTAGCGATAATTATCGCTGGCATGCAAGGCGATGGGAAAACGGGCCGCTATCGCCAGAAAGCTGTCGCTAACGCCTGTTAGCGACAGCTTGCTAATAGGGCGATAAAAAAAATTGCCGCTTTAGCGGCAAAAAGTGCGGCTAAAGCGGCGATAAAGCCCTTGCTAATATGCACCTCAGTTTTGAAATGTTGAGATTGTGAAAGAACCATAACGAGTCTCTGTGAAGTTACAACACACAGTGAAGGGTGGTACTGCTGCAGAGTTAAGATTTACCAAGGAATTGCGATAATTATCGCAAAGCGCGCTTAGCGCTGTTTTTTTTATCGCCGGCTATCGCTGGATTTCATCGCGGAGATAACGCGTTATTATCAACGCTTATCTCCAATGCGATAAAAAATCCAGCGATAGCGGCGAAACCCAGCAATAGCGCGAGAAATCCAGCGATGAATTCAACGCGCTAATGAAAAGCTTGCTAATAGGCAGGTGAGGACTTAACCTTACAATCCACCTCCCATTGACTATAATGGTTGTCAGGTTTTTAGCAGGTGTTAGATTCCAGCGATAATAGCGGTTAGCGCGAATTTTTTTATCGCTTCCCGGGCATTGCTAATAGGGGGAAGTTGTGTTTGCGACTGTTTTCAGTCGCTTTTAGTTGGGAACGCCTACTTTGCATGTCATTAGCGATATATATTGCTGACATGCAAAGCGGCACCAAAACGGTCGCTTTCGCCATAAAGCTGTCGCTAACAGCTGTTAGCGACAGCTTGCTAATAGGGCGATAGAAATATCGCCGCTAAAGCGGCGATAACGCCCTTGGTAATATGCCCCTTAGTTTTTTCACCCTGATGGTGAGGGCAGAAATGTAGAGCCCGATAGGGACCCGTCTCAGCACCTGCTTTTTACAACTGCTGAGCACCGGGTTGACCTGGCCCACTTAATGCCCTGGTCTTCACAACAAAAAAACAACTGTGCTAGCCCTATTAATCTAAAATTTATGTCCTTGCCTGAAGGACATAAATGCTTGCTGTTTCACAGGGGCGCAACTAGACCCAAACTTCAGGGGTGGGCTAAGACTTCTAGCCAGAGCCGGCTCGAGCGAGCGCTGGTGGCGGCCTTTACAACAGTCTTTTTTGGCGCTCTCCTCCCCCAAATCCTCCTTCTCCATGAATTCACTCACTGCCACTCTCCGACAGTGCACCTCATCTCTCCATAGCCTCTCTCTAACGTACATTTAATTTTTTTATAGTGCTACTCATAGTTCATTCACACTCAGGTCTGTGATCTACATGGTACACGTTCTTTGCAGCAGGCACATTAACCCTCCGTCCTACTTTACGATGAGCCAAAACTGCAACTAGACACAATTCTGAACTCTCACTTGTAGGAACATGAATCACCGGAGTTATCTTGATATTTTTATTGTTGTCTGAAAATTACTTTATGCACAAGGAACTTCATGTGCTTTTAAACCAAAAATTATTTTTAAACGCAGCGTCCCCCACCAATTTCAACGCCAGGTGCGGTTGCACCAGTCGCATTGCCCTAAAGCCAGTCCTGCTCCCAGCAATAGGTCACTGGTAGCAGGACAAGCACTTCCAGGAATGTGGTGAGAGCTAACCTCATACCCATTATGTGAGGCAAAAGATCTATGTAAGTGGTGGGGTGTGATATTTCCCCCAAATTCCAGTAAGCAAAACAAGTTAACAGATTTCTTGTAGATGATTTAAGGGAGGGTAGACTTCTCCCCTAAGAATTTTTTGAAACTTTTGGGCTCAAATTTGCTAAAACGCTGCAGACCCTTATGGGCATTTATGAAATATTCCAGTACTTTCATGGTGCACCAGGGAAGCTTGGCCTTTCCTAGGAGTAGATCTTGTTTTTTTTCAAATGTCTTAAGTCAGAAATTACTTCCACTATACCAAGGTCATAATTTTTTTCATAGGTGAGCCCCTTATGCCAAGGAGTACATTCAATATGACAGTGCCAGAAATTTACCACGGATACTTCAACCACAGCCATGGGTACCTCTAAAAAGTCCCTCCAGTATGCAAGGGTCAGCATTTTGCCATTGACACCCCCTATAAAATGAGTACAGGAAACTTATGGCAAGAGTTACCTCAAATATCAGTTCCAACATTTTGCTATGGATCCACCCAATATGCTAAGACTTACATGCATCATGTCAGGGCCTTCGGCCAGATGTGGTGATGCGTGTTCTGTGTCCCTGCCGCTGGGTATGACTGGGTTAGCAGCTTTTTCAGTTAGACAGTCCTAGTTCCCACAGCCAATGATGATGTCTTAATAGAAGCATGCCAGGGCCTGCAATTTGCCATAGGTAACACCTCCCATCCATATTCTATTAGTGCCCTTGTCCATAAGGCAAGAATAACCTCCAGTATACCAGGCCAGAACACACTTGCATGCATTGTACCCATACACTGACACACACATTCTTTTACACATAGATTCTCACTATATCTCTCGCACTCTTTCGCACATTTGGACTCTGTCACACTCACACACAGACACACTGCCACTCACACTTCCATTAGTCAATCTGCTTTTATTGTGTTAGAAAAGCTTGTCCTGCTATACCTGCCTTGCCTTTTAGTGGAGCTTAAAAAAAACATATTCTCTATTCAAAAATAATAATATATTGCCTTTTCAATGTTTGTTATAAGTATGATGTGAATGAAAAGTACACTTCCTTAAAATAGCTGTATGGGGCTTATATTTGGTTTCACGTGTGGATCAAGCAGTTACAGTATTGGAAATGAACGAATCCACGTTCTAACATGTAATATCACAGCATCTAACTGATCTTATCAAATGCTTGACTTCTTCGACAACCATGGATTTTATCGAGTAACACTTTGCATTTTGAGGTTTTTGAGACCCAACTTACAATGTAAAAAAAAACTGCAAGTCCCGGAATTAAGCATTGTGGTGAATGGAAAGCCAGGAATGACTGAAGTTGTCACATAATCCTCAATCCATCACCATACTCCAAAGCTTCAGCCCTAGGCTCCCTCCTCGCACCATCCCACATTCTCAGTCCACTCTCCCCTTTTGCACCAGCCCCGTTGTTGCAAATGGAATTAAGTAGGCATCTAGTACTACAGAAAGAGCAGGTGTTCTGTGGGAGCCTTTGTAGAAATATGTGTATATTCATGAGAGTTGTGTAATTTTTATATGTGTAGAGTAAGAGGTGTGCTCATGTAAGTGCAGGGTGACGGTGAATAGTGTGAGGGAATGCAGCATGAGTGGTGCGCGTGTAGGGTGAAAAATGTGCAGATGTGAGTGTCGGGTGAGCTGCATGAATGCAATGTGAGAGGAGGGCCTATGTAAGTGTCGGGTGAGAGGAGTGTGTGCAGAATGAGAGGAGTGAGTGCAGGGTGGTGTGAGCGGTGTAAATGCAGGGTGAGTGGTGTGCCTGTGTGTGGTGTAGTGTGAGCAGTGAGAGTGAAGGGGGATCTGTGAGAGTGACTGTGAGTGCATGGTGAGAGGAGTTAGTGCAGAGTGAGTGGTGTGTCCCTATGAGTTCCGGCAGACTATTGTCCCTGTGTGCAGGCAGGATAAACAGAGGCAGGCTTAGAGGTTTGTCCGTGTGAGTGCATGGTGAGAGGAGGAAGTGCAGAGTGAGTGGTGTGACTCCAGGGTGAATTTTGTGTTTGTTTGTGTGGTGTGAGTGCAGGGTGAGTGCCGTGCCCATGTGAGTGAATGGTGAGCTGTGTGAGTGACAGGAATGTCTATGTGAGTGCATAATGAGCAATGTGACAGTGTGAGAGTAGAGTGAAAGGAGTGACTGCAGGGTGAGTGATGTGACATATGAGTTTGGGTGTGGGTGAAAGCGCAGAGTGGGAGGAATGAATGCATGGTGAGTGATGTGCTTCCTTGAGTGAGATTGCAGAGTGAGCAGTAGGAGTGACAGGTTAGTGAAGTGTCACATGAGTGCAGGGTGAGTAGAGTAGTCGTGTAAGTGCAGGGTGAAAAGCATGAGTGCATGGGGAGTGGTGTGAGTGCAGTGTGATCACTGTGAGTGCAGGGTGAGGGGTGTACTCATGTGACCGAAGGGTAAGTGGAGGGAGAACAGTTTGAATTCATGACAAGGGGCAGAAGAGCATTAAGGTCGCTGTAAGAGCAGGGTGAGTAGTGTACTCATGTGAGCGCAAGGTAAGAGGAGGATGAACAGTGTGAGTGCAGGGTAACAGTGCGGGTGCAGTGTGATCGCTATGAGTGTAGGTTGAGTGGTGAGAATGACAAGTGAGTAGAGTGTCATGTGCGTGCAGGGTGAGCGGTGTGTTCGTGTGAGTGCAGAATAGGAGAAGAGTGAATGGCGTGAGTGCATGGTGAGCAGTGTGAGTGCAGTGTGATCGCTGTGAGTGCAGGGGGAACATGAAAGTGAAGGGTGAGCAGTGAGAATGAGGAGGGAGTTGTCCGAATGCAGGGTGAATTCCCAGACACCTGGAGTAACTCAGCATTGTATTGACGGCTGGCATAGGTTTTCAGATATAAGTTAAACTATTGCTATTATGGCATCAATCAGGTATGGAGGGTGGGGGAAATAAATAATGTGCTGATCCTGCAACAAACTTTCAGTCTCCTGTTTAGTGTTGCCAGCTGATCGGATTTGTACTGGCACCCCTAGTATTTTGATGTCCCAGCCAGTACAAAAATAAGCGAAATCGCCTAAAACCGGTATTTTTAGCACTTATTTGTGCATACGTCAAACAGGAAATATTGAGAGCACTTTTAAATGTGTTCTAGGGCTTCATTAATGATTCAAGACTAATAATTAAAGGAAACAAAGACAGAAAAGTCAGGTTTTAAATGAATACATACCATTTTATTTACAGCCCTATTTAGTGTCAAGGCAAGGCCTTTGCAGACTCTTTAAACAACAATTGGGCTATATTTTTCTCTTGGAAAGGTGACATCCCTTCTCCTGAGATGCCTTTTCACAAAATGCATTCTCCATTGTGGCAGGAAAAATAAAACACAAATGTAAGAAATAGGCAGAGTGTGGACCCAGGGGGTACTGGAACCAGTGAAAAAACACAAAGCCGAGCCCACAGCAGCTCAAGCTGCAGCAGCCCGGGCTGTGACACACGAGGGGGGGTGCGCTAAAGCCCTTTTAACCCTATCGGCATTGCACACCTGCTCTTTTACCCCAAAGTCCCGTTGGCGCTATTCACGCATACGCACAATGAACGAAGACACTGGCTGCACAGTACGGATAGGAACCGTGAGGACTGGTGGGAAACAGTGGTATTCAATGTAATGGAGATGATCAGTAGATAATCTGATGACTACCACTTTTCTTTCTTCGTGGACACAGTCTTAACACTATGAGGTACTAAACAGGGTTAAGTCTTTTTCATCTTTTGGTAGGAGCTGTGCATCATCGACGACCTATAGTGGTACACCCGTTTCAATGAAACACCAAGGAAAGTGACTGACTTTTGAAGGAACAAAAAACATAGCTTAATGAATTGTCTCAGACTCTATGTAAGAGAACAGTCAAAAACCCATAGAGAAACAGTGTTAACAAATGGTAAACCAAATCAACTTACAAGAAATCTGACAAAACTGGAAAGACCTAGATCTGTTGGAATAAAAAAATAAAAAAACAAGTGGTAAAAAATATACACAAAAAACACTCCCTACTGCATACCTGCAAAGTTCTTCAGATGGATGGAAACGGAAGTGCGTACCCTGTTGTGGGATGGGAAAAAGGCTAGAATTGCCCTGAGGAAGTTGCCCAGGGGACTGTATGGGGGGATTGCTCTCCCCAACATACAGATGTGCTACAGGGCCTCTCAACTGGCTGTACTCAATGAATGGGCCTTATCCCCTTTAAACAAGACTTTCTTGAGAGTCAATAGACACGCAATGGGAGTCAGGTGTTACCCAGCAGCGAAATATAAGCGACAAAGCTGCTATTCGCTTCCACAGCATACCGTGGCAGTGGTCTGGTCCTGGGACAAGGCGCTACACTGACTTTGGTGGAGCGTGACTTTAACCAGAGAAACACCCCTGTGCGATAGTGATCTGCTCTGGGGGGTGGGGACTCTAAAGTGGTTTGGGTGATGGAATCTGATCTGGATTAGCAAACTAGGTGATGTGTGGGGAGAATACAGGCCAAAAACCCTGGGGAGTTTTACTTGGGAGCAACAAGGCATTTAGACTCCTACAGCTGCGCCATGCCCTGGCGACCCATCTCCTTAGAAATGCCTCCCTCGCTGGAGCATCCCCCCCTTGAAGTCAGACTCCTTTCTCATTGTATTCCACAGAAAGCCATATCCCTTATATATCCGACTAATATAACCAACACATCAGACCCCCTGGTTAACCTTAAGCCTAAGTATGAGAAGGATGTGGGTTTCTTTGAGGAAGGAGAGTGGGCAGAAGCAATTACTGCACAAAGAGAGGTGGCCATACGGTCGGGCTTCAGACTGGTACATTTCCTGATCCTGCATAGGGCATATCTCACAAGATCACTCCTGGACAGGATAGGAGGCGCTCCTAATGATCACTGTCTATACAGCTGTGGTCAGAGGAAAACTCTCCTTCACACACACACTGTGGGATTGCCCTGCACAGAAGGCATTCTGGTCAGGTGGAGCATTGTCTTATGGAACTAACTAGGATAGGGGCTCCTCTGTCAGTTAATGCTAACTTTATGTTAGAATATTTGAAGGCAGGCACCATCCCCATAGGTTTACGGGTGAGAAACATACCAGGCTTATTTATAGAAATAAGACAATTTCTGGAGAAGTGGGCCCTTATCTCTAACAGGTGTTCCTGAGACTGGATGATTCTCATAATTGAGACAGCCAGGGAAGTGGTCAAAATACTTAACAAAGAAATACAGGAATTAGAGGAAAACTTAAACAAACCAACAATATTGACGAGAGTACGAAAAAATTGGAGGAAATTAACATCGAACTGGATTCGTTTAGTGACTACGTCATTAAGAGAAAAACTCAGAAACTCAGAAAAGATATACGTTTGTTCTCCCAGGAACGGACCTATCCGAGGCAATTTCCGCCCAAGATTCTGGAATCAACAGAGGGGATATTACCAGGAGCAGGAACAACCCCAGAAATACCTTCAAACCAGAAGCCAACAGTATTGGAGAACCTAAATACCATCCCGGTATTTAACTTATCATCTGAAACTATTGATACTAAAACCGAGGCTTTCCTCACCAAAAGCTTATCATTTGTCCCCACGACTACCATAAATAAGTTTGAACTGCTCTCATTCTTCCGGAGAATAAGACTGAAAAAGTTTTTCTTGATGAGAGAAACTAATACTGACCACAACTCCTCAGGACTTAAACCTCCATCAGATTTTATCCCCCATTTAAAACAATTGGGACCAGAAGTGGAGATTTTTGAGGAATCCGTTATGTTAAAGGTCCAACAAGCTACATGGCTTTGTCCCCAGACCGCCGTTCAAAATGTCCAAAGAGGAGAACGCGGTGCTAAAAGAACTAAAATATAACGACAAGGTTACCATCAAACCCTGTGACAAGGGGGGTGGCATCGTGATTTTTGACACAGAACAATATAACAACAAAATGAAAGAGATGTTGGGGTCTCAGAGGCACTATAAGAGGATCAAAAATAATCCTGAACCCACCCTCAAAAGAAGGATTGTTAATCTTGTGGAACAAGCGGCTACTAGTGGCACGATTTGTGAAAAAGTGGCAGAATTTCTCACCCCCATACATACACTATTCCTATCATTTACAACGTCCCTAAAACCCACAAGGACGAGTCCAATCCCCCATCGAGGCCTATTGTTTCCACCATCGGGGCGGCCACTGAACCTCTATCTAAATACGTTGAAGTATTCCTCAAACCCATCGTACATAGATTACCATTGTTCGTAAAAGACACTGGGCATTTCATCTCCAAAATAGAGGACCTACCCTTCAACGAGCAGAGTGAATTCTTGGTCACCATGGACTTGGAGGCCCTCTATACAAACATCCCGCAGAATGAAGCGATGAGGGTCATACAGGAGGTTTTGTAAAGAGAAGACAATTGCAACAACTGCAATTTTATTCTTGACTGCTTAGCGATTGTTCTCAATGAGAACTTTTTTTAATTCAATGGGGACCTCTATCAGCAGATCCAACCGGGTTAGTATGGGGGCAGCCTGTGCCCCGAGTGTCGCTTGTCTGTATATGGGGAACTTTGAGTCCTACCATATCTACAATGAAGTAGCACCTTTTTTTAAAAATGTTCTTCACTGGGCACGGTTGATTGATGATATTTTCTTCATCTGGAGGGGCAATGAGGAAACCCTTGCGGAATTTATATTATGGATCAACGCTTGTTATCCTAATCTTAAATTCATCGCACATATTAGCAATGTGAAAGTGGAATTTCTGGACGTGTGGATAGAACACCATAATTCTCATCTTTTAGTGTCTTTGTACACGAAACCCACGGCCAGAAACACTCTACTACACTTCAGTAGTTTCCACCCCAGATGTCAGAAACAAGGGATTCCATTCGGTCAATTTCTACGCTTGAGAAGAAACTGTGCCACCATTAAAGATTTTCTGATCCAAGCGGAGATCCTCAAACGCAAATTGATCGCCCGAGGATATCCGGCTAAACTCACGAAAGATTCTCTGAAAAGAGCCCGATACTACGATTGGGAGAGTATGTTTAGGCCTAATAACATACAAAAGCAATATAAATTGGTGTGTGTGACTAAACACTCCAATTTGGATGGCAAAATCTGTCAAATCATCAATACCCAATGGCATCTTCTTAACATCAATAACTACAAGAACAGATTACCCAGACCCCTCTTTGCATTTAGGAGAAACAAAAACTTACGGAACCTATTGGTGAAAGCCAAGAGAACAGAAAAGGAAAACTTCTGCCAAAAGTCCATCACTGGCAGTGATTCCATTAAAAGCAACCACAAATATGGTACTTGCTAGGCCTGTGCAAACGCGATTGTGGCAGATAACATCAGAATTAATAACAGAACTGTTTATCTTAAGGACATGACCAACTGTCGCTCATCCAACATCATCTACTTGATCCTGTGCCCATGTGGCCTGGGATACGTGGGTGAGACTGGCCGCGAATGCAGAAAAAGGATTGGTGAACATAAATCCAACATCCGCAATGAAAAACCTACTGCCCCGTTGGTCCAACACTGGCAGGCTTTAAAACACACAGGCAGAGATCTCAGGTGGATCATTATAGAGAAGATAATATCACAGGAGGGAAAAGATACTGTAGCTATCCGCAAAAAACGGGAGGTATATTGGATCTTCTCCCTTAAAACCAAAGAAAAGGGTCCCAACGAACAGATCCTCTGGGAGAATGCCATCTAACTCCCTCCTCTGTTGTCTTCTGGAAACCGTTCTCTGGATCTTGGGGCTCCTCTCCCCGCATATCCACACCGACAGGCTGGACGCCGCCCCCTTGGGGAGCATTAGATCTTGTTCTTCTCTGTTCTCACTGGCCCCCCTGTCACTCTAATTGAGCCACTTTCTAACTTGTCTACCACCTTCCTGTAGTATCTTTGTGAATACGTTTCCCATTGTTGGGATTTCCTCCCCCCCCTTCCTCTCGGAGGGTTTTCTTTTCAAACTGTGTGTCGCCCTCCAGTATAGGGCTGCTTGCCTTTTACTCGTGACGCTCCCTAATAAACACATATTTTTTTTTGGGGGGGCCTCTCTTCTATGTGACCAAGTAAGTTCGCCCTTTCATCATGGCCCCCGCAGCATACCTTTTGAACCATCTGGAGTTTCCCCTCATCACTACCAGTTCTCCGTGCTGAGACTACTTCAGCGCAGGGCCTTTTATCGCGGTCCTGTTAGTCTCCAGATGCCTTACATCGAGGCTCTATAAATGACACTTCTGGCTCTGCCTACTTGGGGGCCAACTGTTATTGCGCCTTTTCGGTTGTTTGGAACTTCTTACTGTTCCAAGATGGCAGCACCCAACGCACGTTTAGGTCACCTTACTTCTGGCATATCTACATTATTATGGCGTCTTTTATACGTCGGGCCAGGCTCTTGCGCTTTTCACTCTACCGGGGGAAGCTCCGGAGCCGGTTCTGCAACTAGTTTTCGACCTAAAAGCAGGTGAGCTTGCGTGAGCTTGTAATTTTGTCATTTGAGCCCGTTTTTGGCCCCGCTTAGCCGACATGTTTTTTTATATCATCAGCCTTGGCCCTATATTTAATCCTTTCACTCGACCTATACAGCTACCTATTAGCTGATTAGAGTGATCCCGGAGCGCTGGTTGGCGCATTTTTTCTGTCCATCCTCCCTCTGACATGTTTTGACATTAAGGGAGGGGGGTTGGATTATCCACCTGTTACCTATTCTAGACTTATCTCCAGCTGTGGGGGACACGTAGTTCAGTATCCTAGGATGCCAGAGTTTCACCAACCTGGTATGACCTTTGGCGACTGTCCTGGAGACAGCACCTCCTGTTAAGTACCCTGTGTCCTTAGTTATATCTAACTTGGATGAGAAGCCCTTCTGTTATAAACCCCAAGATTTTTTGTTTCAAGTATATGCATGTGTCTTCTGTTCTAGAAAACCGAGGACGATATACTCTTGCCATTTCGGCTGCCCCGTATTCACGGTGATAGGACCCCCTGACCACCTGGCCCGTGGATAACTGACCTGTGCATCCTATCCATACACACCAGGCCCCTCAGCGGGCATTTCATTCTAAAGCTCGGTAAGTTGAGGGCTCTCAGGACTGGATTCCTTCTATAGATCTCGTGGTCTATGGGACCTTAATCCCTATGTCCATTATTTTCCGCTACCATTGTTTACCTGAGGGAGCCCCGTTTTTCAGAAGACTGACTTATGTGTGCAGGTCTCCTATTCAGTTCCTCCGGAACTGGCATTAGTTCAGGTAATTTTTAACTCACAAACTACACTAAGGGTGTGAACTCCCTTTGGGTATATCAGGCGTTTTCACTTCTATTCTTCATTTCACGTTGTATTTTTCACATCTTTGATGACAGATTTTGTCACGGATTTTGGGTTTAAGGTTTATCTGCTCCCTCCCATGCATGTCTCCATCTCGTTTTTATCCTCTGGGATATTTTTATCCTGCCCCTCTGGTTTCCGTGTGCAGTCTTTTTATCAGTGGGGGAGACGCTACAGCAGAGGTATTTTTTTTCTATTATAGGTTTCCCAGATGCTCATAGCCTCCTGTGCATCATGTTTTTTGCTCCCTGAAGAAGGTGTGACCCACATCTTGGGTCGTCCACAGAAACACGCGTCGGCGCTAGTGTCCACTGACCATAACGTCTCCTTTTTATATTATCATCTATGTGCATTTTTCTGAGGTTCACATGAAACTTTAAAAGAATATGTTACAATGAGGCATCGGATACACATGTTAAAATTGTGGCTATTCAATAGGGAGGAATAATTATGAAGCATTCTGTGTTTAAATTTATGTAAAATATCCTCAACGATCATTTAGGAGATTATTGTATTTGATGCAGTGAATTGCCATTGAGCAATGTGTTGTGTGAGTGAGTTAGTATGATTCTGTTGCCAGTATGTGTGGGATAATTGTTTGTTTGTTGTGCCTGGGCACCACCGTTATGTACAATCATTTGTTGATGTGGTATTGTATTTATTGGAGTATTTATTAAATGTATCTTAAATGTATATTTGATATTTTGATACACTGAGAAAGGGTTAAATAAATTTGAAATATATGCCCTAATAACAATGGTTTCATTGCATTAGTTCCTCGTTCTTTATCCTTGACGTATATCGTATTTATAAATCATTTGCAGTCAGTGGGTTTTGTTCTTGATTGATACTTGTAGTTTTCCCCTGTTCCCCTGCCTAGGTATCTGTTCAGGGGCCTTCTTCTGTATGATTGTTCCTCTCTCGGTTAAAACTGGTATCCTCGACGTCTGGGGAGATGTAACCCCATAACATTATGCAAAAATCCTCTGCAGTGTGGGCCTCATGTTAATTATTCATGTAATTGTTTAAATACTTTTTAAGTATAGTTTGTAAGTTTTAATATGTGATTAATTATTTTTACATTTAAATAGTAATTTATAATCTAGTAGCGGGTTGTTCAGTTTGTAGGAGAATAGATTGGGAAGTTATTTAAATTATACACAATTGTTTTTATTTTTAATTCATTTTTTATGTTAAGTAAAGGTTTAATTGGTGATTAGTTACGTAAATCGATTGATTAATTGTTATTTTAGTTATTTAAGTGCATTTTGTGATTGTTAATGTATACTTTCTTTTTGTGTAGTTGAATTAGTAATTTATATGTTAGTTGAAGGTTGTTGGGTCTGTAGGGAAATAGGACGGAAAGTTATTTACATTATGCTTACTTTTTAATTATTGTTTAATTACTTAAATACTTAATTGGTAGTTAACGATGGTAACATTTTTATTGATTATTTGTTTTGTATTTGTATGTACTTTTTAAAATTATTCACTAATTGATTAATTAGTTTATTTAATAATACAATTTGTAAAATGTAATTTATATTTATTATTGGTTTTGAATGTATTTATTTTATTTATTTAATATATTAAAAGTATTATTGTATTTATATTTTATAATAATGTTTTGGGGGCTGTGTTTTATTGGGTAGTAGGGAGGGATTTAGTTTTATTTATTTACATAGAATATATTTTTTATTTTGAATATGTTTTAATAATTTTATGTTGTTAGATGTTTAAATGTTTGTTTAAAAATTATTAGGATTTCGGATGGTATATGTAGGAGAGTAGGATCTGCTTCACATGGGTACCCCCACTTTTTGCTGATGCTTCACTGTTTTTCGACTTTAGTCTGGCTGGGGCCCTGCTAATCAGAGCCCCAGCCTAGCTGCTTCCTCTCTAAAATGGTTTCCATGTGCCTTAGGCACATCTCTGATTGGAATCTGGAGTGCCCTTATAAGTCCCTAGTATATGGTATACTATGTACCCAGGGCATAGGTACCTCAGAGGCCTACCAGGGGCTGCAGCATGTATTGTGCCACCCCTGGTAGGCCATCCAAAATGACACCACAGGTCTGCTACTGCAGCCTGGGTAAGGTGGTGCATGCACCCCTTACAGTGGTATAGGCTACCTATATCACTACCATTGCACACACATATAAACCTATAAGTCACTCCTATGGCAGGCCTTACCAATCCTGAAGGCAGAGTGCTTGGTTTTTATGTGAGAGGGTGCCCCTGCATGAGCAGAGCCCCTCTACAGTGTTCGGAGTCCCTCTTCTGATGCTGTTTGTGGTACAGCCTGACCATATACTCTTAAGTGCATTATATCCTCGCGGTACAATGCTAACTTTGGACTGGCTGCACCAAAACATGTCGTGTTTGGTGTCAAACATCTTGGAATACTACCCCCCCCGCCAGTCCTGGCGGCGGGGGTAGCATTCCACCCTTCTAGAGGGAGAGACATATACACACCGGGCTACCCGGTAACTTCTTTCCAGAGCCCTGGCATCACAAAATGGATGCCGCTGCCACAAACACGGGTCTGGCCTCCTGCTGCTGACTGAAACTCCGGCAGGGGAGGCCTGGACAATAGGTTTCCTGTCGAAGGGAGGTGTAACCACCTCCCCAGACAGGATAGTGTGTATTGGGGCTGGGCGGGAGCACCCTCTGGTGCTTTGAAGTCCTGCACTGGGGGCACATTTGGTGTCCCTGTGCATATGCCAGTTCAAACCGGTTGCAGGGGCTACCTGCCCCTGCTCTGGTGCAAAACTGGACAAAGGGAATGGGTGTAACCACCCCTCTTCCCTGACCCTCCCATAGGTGGGTCCCCAGAGTATGTCCAACCCCTAACTTAGTATAAGTATGGGACCCCAGTCCTTAGGACTTTAGATTACCCTGGACGAAACTCTGACACTGCATCCTGGACCTTCGACGCTCTACCTGAAGATTAGAGGACAGAAGAACCTCCCTTGGGGTCAAGGAGTGACTCCCCTGCTTGGCAGGCACCTAAGAAGCAATTGTCCAGTCTGCATTACTGAAGCTCCCGCCAGACGCCGAAGTCTTTGCATCACCAGAGGTAGATTTCCAGACTTCCCCAAGACTGCCCTGAGTTCCCAGCAAAGCTGAGGCCCGTAGCTGTCGTGGATAATGTGGAACAGTGACCCCTGGACACCGAGTATTTTTGCAAGTGCATCCTCTTCTTAGTCTCCCACGAAGTTGTGCTTTGGGATCCCAGTAGCCCCCGCCTCCAGCATCGACTGCACCGAAGATCACTGGCCTCCACTCCACAAGAGTCCTGTGAGCCAGCTCCAAGTGCGTCCACTCGAGGCTCCTTTGCAGTCGCTAGTCCGTTGGCTAGTGGGCCCTCCCGAAGGCAACTCTTCTTCTGCTTGGGCTTTCCTGGTGGCTCCAGATGTGCCCTGACTTACCCTTGCTGGGTGAGTCCCCCAGACCTTGCTGGTCTGCATCAACGTCCTTTCTTTGTTTCTACAAGACTTGCCGTTGCCAAGGCTTGTTGGGTCCAATCTGGTCGCCGACACCCCTGCAATCGACAGACGTCGTGGGACAGCTCGAATCCAGCTCCTAGTTGTCGTCGACACCTCCTGGACCTCGTGGCTGAAGAGTCAAGATGACCGTCAACCTACCTGAAGCACCCAACATCAGTGGGCATCTGCTCATCGCCTTCCTGGTCACTGGCTAGTGACCCAGACTCTGTCCCCTCTGCTTTCAGGTTCTTCAGATCTTTGATCCACCCTTGGATCCACCCGAACACTTTCGACTTGGTCGCCAGCAGCACTTTGCAGCAGATCGCCATTGAAAACGACGACAAAACCCGACCCCGAAAGACACCTATGCACCCGGCTTCCCTGGGTGAGGTAACTCGAGTACTCCGGTGCTCCCGTGGGTATAGACTCTAGAACAACCTAGTTCTAAAGGGGTTTGCTCCAAGTCCTCCTCTAAGTGTCCTTTTCTTTAAAACTCCAACCGCGACATTCCCCATAGAAGTCAACGGCGGCTCGCGGCTGTGTTCTCACACTGCACGCGTCCCCCGTGGGTCTCCTGTGTCACTACCTTGGGTGGTTCCTTGAGGGCCAAGCACTTCTACAGGCTCTAGGCCTTGTGTCTAGCTCAGTCGTGGTTCTTATACCACTTTATTGGTATATGGTTTGGTACGCCCCTAGGGCTCAAACGTGTATTTGTGCTATTACTGTTGATAACTGACTTGTAACTTATGTACTTGAACTCTAGCCTCATAAAGAGACTAGAGGGGTGTGTTTAAGACTAAATACATATATTTTATATATATACCTGGTGTGGTCCTCTTTCATTTGGTCACTCAGGAGATTATAGACTGTTAAAACAAGCTGCTTTACATTCCTTCAAGACTTAGCCTGAAGGCTGCTCTCCATAGCTACCACTAGGATAGCTTTCAATATAGGTTGTCTTTAACCTATCTCCAATAAGGGGTTGTTTGGACTGGTGCAAGGTGCCCACTATAATTAGTGGACAGCATATACCAGGCCAACTTCTCACATTGGTGTGCAGCGTGTGGGATTCCAGCTTGCTATTGTTTTACCAGATAATCTCAATTGAATTGATCAACTGAAAACCACTAAGGGTACCTTAGGTACATATAAATCAAGCTTAGGATACAGTAAGTTCTACTGAACTTAGAGTTGTGTGTTAAGGGACAGCACACCCTTTCTACAACTCAAGAGAGTTTAGTAGGCCACACTAGAGTAGGTAGTGCATACACCACACCCCACTAGTAATGTCTTCACTGCCAGGAACCAGTGAGCTCCTGCCATCCAGATATGACAACCTCACATTCTTGGAATTGAGAGAGTTGTGCAAAGTTAGGAAGTTGAAGACAGGCAAAAGTGCCAACACCCAACATCTCCTAGAGATGCTTCTGCTAGATGATCTTAGAAGACCCATAAGGTCTGAAAGGGTAGGCAGAGAGGGTGGGGCAGAAGAAGAGGGAGGGACCAGGGATGAAAATGCCCAGGACCTGACCTCTGAAACTGGCCAGGGGGATGACAATGATCCTGACCTGGAAAGTGCAGCTACTCCTGAGGAAGAGGAGGAGGCCCAGAATGACCTCCCCTTTGTCCCCCAGGAAGAGTTGTGAGTGTGCCCAGAAGGACTAGATCTCCTTCTCAGGAGTCTACCCACTCTGACACCTCAGTAGGGACCTCTGTCTCCTCTCATGGGAGGGAATCCTCTCATGAGAGGAGAAAGAGACTGATTCAGTATGAGCAAGCCCAGCTTGAGCTCAGAAAACAGCAGTTGGCAATAGACAGGGAGTCCCTAGATCTCTATAGACAGAGAAAAAAAGATGGGACTAGAGTCCCATGGTGGCAGCAATTTCCCCAGAGATAGGGAAAGGTCTTATGACCATAGAAACCTGAGCAAGATTGTCCCTCCCTACCAGAGTGGGGATGACATCCACAAATGGATAACTGCACTGGAGAGGGCCTGTAAAGTACAGAGGGTCCCTCAGGAGCAGTGGGCAGCAATCTTGTGGCTCTCCTTTGCAGACAAAGGTAGAGATAAGCTCCTCACTGTTAGAGAGGAGGATGCTGACAATTACAAAATCTTGAGGAGTGCTCTGATTGATGGGTTTGGCCTAACAACTGAACAATACAGGTTAAAGTTCAGAGATACCCAAAAGCCCAGACTCAAGACTGGGTGGACTATGTGGATTGTTCTGCTAAGGCTCTGGAAGGTTGGTTGATGGGCAGTAAGGTATGTGACTTCAAAGGATTGTACAATCTTATCATGAGGGAGCAGATTCTTAATAAATGTCAAAATCAGCTGTTGCATCAGTACCTGGTGGACTCTGATCTGACCTCTCCCCAAGAATTGGGAAAGAAGGCAGACAAATGGGTCAGAACCAGGGTGAGGCAGAAGGTACAGAACCAAGGTGGTGACCCTAAGAAGCAAGATTCTAAAAACTCTGATAAGGGTGGGGAGAAGGGTAAAGACCAGAAGTCTTCACAAGGCCCCCAAAAATCTTCTTCAGGTGGGGATTCACAGTCTAACAAGGGAAAAGGCCAAAAGAAACCATGGTGCAAAGTCTGTAAGCAAAAGACACACTGGACCAGTGATTGCACCATGTCCAAAGACTCTATTCCAGCCCCCACCAATGCCCCTAAGGCACCTGTTCCCCCTAGTGCAGTTACAATTGGTGGTGGGAGTACACAGGCCAAGGGTTTAGTAGGGTTGACCCTGGGTAGTGAGATGAGCTCTGGCCTAGTCAGAGAACTCACTCAGGCTGTCCTAGTCTGTGATGGAGGCATGGATGTGACCTCCTCTGTGAGTCCCAGTAATCTGGGCAAGTACAGGCAACAGCTCTTAATCAATGGAAAAGAGGCTTTGGCATTTAGGGACACAGGGGCAAGTGTCACCATGGTGACACAAGACCTTGTGGATCCTGGGCAGATTATACTTGGTGAAATGTACCAAGTGACCAATGCTAGCAATGTCAGAACAGACCACACTCTGGCAGTTGTTAACTTCTCCTGGGGAGGGGTAACTGGCCTTAAGAAGGTTGTGGTGAGTGCAAACCTACCAGTGGAATGCTTGCTTGGCAATGATCTTGAAACTTCAGCTTGGGCAGAAGTGGAGCTCAGGACCCATGCAGAAATGCTGGGCATCCCTGCAGATGTGTTTGCTGTGACCAGGTCACAGAGCAAAATGTCTAACACTGAACAGGCCTTGGATCCTGGAACCATGGACCAAGTGCCATCCAAGAGGAGGAGTAGTAGGGTTAAGGCAGTGCCTTCCCCTTGGCTCAGAAGGAAGATCAGTCTCTTCAGGGAGATGATCTCAGTCCTGAGGAAGGAACTATCCCAGAGGAGCTTGAGCCTGATCAGGTTGAGTTCTTAGGGACAGGGGGCCCTTCCAGGGCAGATCTGAGCCAGGAGCAGCAGAGCTGCCCCTCTCTTGAACCCCTCAGACAGCAAAGTGCTGCTGAGGCTGCTGGGAATGCTAGTGGTCCCCATAAAGTGTATTGGGATGATGGACTCTTGTACTCAGAGTGTAGAGACCCCAAGCCTGGTGCCACCAGGAGGTTGGTTATACCTCTGACGTTCAGGGGCTTCCTATTGACCCTAGCCCATGACATTCCTCTAGCAGGTCACCTGGGCCAGAACAAGACTTGGGACAGAATTGTCCCTCACTTTCACTGGTACCACATGTCTGAAGACACCAAGGAGTTTTGTCGCTCCTGTGTAACCTGCCAAGCCAGTGGGAAGGCAGGTGGCACCACAAAGGCCCCCCTGATACCACTACCTGTGGTGGGGGTTCCCTTTGAAAGAGTGGGGATTGATATTGTTGGTCCCATGGATCCCCAAACAGCATCTGGGCACAGGTTTATCCTGGTGGTGGTGGACCATGCCACTAGGTACCCAGAGGCTATTCCCCTTAGGACCACTACAGCACCTGTGGTGGCAAGAGCCCTCCTGGGAATTTTCTCAAGAGTGGGCTTCCCTAATGAGGTTGTATCAGACAGGGATGCAAACTTTATGTCTGGATACTTGAAAGCAATGTGGAAGGAGTGTGGAGTGACTTACAAGTTCACCACACCCTATCACCCACAATGCAATGGTTTAGTTGAGAGATTCAACAAAACCTTGAAGGGCATGATTAAAGGGCTCCCAGAGAAGCTTAGGCGAAGATGGGACATACTCTTGCCCTGCCTTTTATTTGCATACAGGGAGGTGCCTCAAAAGGGGTTGGCTACAGCCCTTTTGAACTTTTGTTTGGTCACCCTGTCAGGGGTCCATTGTGCTTGGTGAAGGAAGGATGGGAGTTACCTCCCAAGCCCCCAAAGCAGGACATAGTGGACTACGTACTTGGTCTCCGCTCCAGGATGGCTGAGTACATGAAAAAGGCAACTAAAAACCTTGAGGCTAGCCAGGAATTATAAAAAGCCTGGCATGACCAAAAGGCTGTACTGACTGTTTACCAGCCAGGACAGAAGGTGTGGGTGTTGGAGCCAGTGGCCCCAGCAGCTCTCCAAGACAAATGGAGTGGACCCCATACTATTGTTGAACAGAAGGGTGAGGTTACCTATTTGGTAGACCTAGGAACACCCAGGAGTCCCCACAGGGTTCTCCATGTCAACAGACTGAAACCATATGTGGACAGGGCAGACATGGGCTTGCTCATGGCTACTGATGAGGGACAGGAGGAAGAGAGTGACCCACTCCCTGACCTGCTCTCACAGAACCCTGATGATAGGTCAGTGGATGATGTAGCCTTGGCAGGCAGCCTCACTGCTCAGCAGCAAACTGATTGCAGACAGGTGCTCAATCAGTTCAGACATATGTTCTCTCTGACTCCAAGTCAGACCACCTGGTGCACTCATGAAGTGGACACTGGGGACAGACTGCCTATTAAAAATAAGATTTATAGGCAACCTGACCATGTCAGGGACTGTATCAGGACAGAAGTCCAGAAAATGTTGGATTTGGGAGTTATTGAACCCTCAGATAGCCCTTGGGCTAGTCCAGTGGTCCTTGTGCCAAAACCTCACACCAGTGGTGGGAAAAGAGAGATGAGGTTTTGTGTGGACTACAGGGGTCTCAATGCAGTCACTAGGACTGATGCCCATCCAATACCCAGGGCAGATGAGCTAATAGACACTTTGGCCTCAGCCAAGTATCTAAGCACATTTGACCTAACAGCTGGCTACTGGCAGGTCAGGCTAGCTGATGATGCAAAGCCAAAAACAGCATTCTCAACCCCTAGTGGGCAATATCAATATGTGGTAATGCCCTTTGGTCTGAAGAATGCACCTGCCACTTTCCAAAGGCTGGTGAATACAGTTCTCACAGGTCTGGAAGCCTACAGTGCAGCTTATCTTGATGATATTGCTGTCTTTAGCTCCACCTGGGAGGATCACCTGGTCCACCTAAGGAATGTCTTAGAGGCCCTGCAAAAGGCAGGCCTCACTATCAAGGCCACCAAGTAGCAGATAGGGCAGAGTCAGGTTGTGTACCTGGGCCACCTTGTGGGTGGAGGCCAGGTTCAACCATTGCAGAGCAAAATCCAGACCATCATGGACTGGGTTGCTCCAACTACCCAGACTCAGGTGAGAGCCTTCTTAGGCCTGACTGGGTACTATAGGAGATTTGTCAAGGGGTATGGATCAATAGTGACACCCCTGAATGACTTAACTTCCAAGAAAATGCCCAAAAAGGTTCAGTGGACAGCTAGCTGTCAAAAGGCATTTGATGACCTGAAGCAGGCCATGTGCACTGCTCCCATTCTCCAGAGTCCTGATTACTCCAAGAAGTTCATTGTCCAAACAGATGCATCTGAATTGGGGGTAGGGGCTGTACTGTCACAATTGAATGATGAAGGTCAGGATCAGCCTGTAGCTTTTATTAGCAGAAGGCTGACCCCTAGAAACGTTGGTCAGCCATTGAGAGGGAGGCCTTTGCTGTGGTCTGGGCTCTGAAGACGTTGAGGCCATACTTGTTTGGTACTCACTTCCTTGTTCAAACAGACCATAAGCCCCTCTTATGGCTAAAACAAATGAAGGGTGAAAACCCCAAACTGCTTAGGTGGTCCATTTCCCTACAGGGGATGGCCTTTACAGTGGAACATAGACCTGGGAGTAACCATGCCAATGCAGATGGGCTCTCTAGGTATTTCCACTTAGAACATGAAGACTTAACTGGTCAAGGTTAGTTTAATGTCCCTGCGTTTGGGGGGGTAGTGTAGGAGAGTAGGATCTGTTTCACATGTGTACCCCCACTTTTTGCTGATGCTTCACTGTTTTTCGACTTTAGTCTGGCTGGGGCCCTGCTAATCAGAACCCCAGCCTAGCTGCTTCCTCTCTAAAATGGTTTCCATGTACCTTAGGTACATCTTTGATTGGAATCTGGAGTGCCCTTATAAGTCCCTAGTATATGGTATAGGTACCCCAGAGGCCTGCCAGGGGCTGAAGCATGTATTATGCCACCCCTGGAAGGCCAGCCAAAATGACACCACAGGTCTGCTACTGCAGCCTGGGTAAGGTGGTGCATGCACCCCTTACTGTGATATAGGCTACCTATATCACTACCATTGCACACACATATAAACCTATAAGTCACTCCTATGGCAGGCCTTAACAATCCTGAAGGCAGTGTGCTTGGTTTTTATGTGAGAGGGTGCCCCTGCATGAGCAGAGCCCCTCTGCAGCATTCGGAGTCCCTCCTCTGATGCTGTTTGTGGTACAGCCTGACCATATACTCTTAAGTGCATTATATCCTCGCGGTACAATGCTAACTTTGGACTGGCTGCACCAAAACATGTCGTGTTTGGTGTCAAACATCTTGGAATACTACCCCCCCGCCAGTCCTGGTGGCGGGGGTAGCATTCCACCATTCTAGAGGGAGAAACATGTACCCACCGACCTACCCGGTAACTTCTTTACAGAGCCCTGGCATCACAAAATGGATGAGGCTGCCACAGACACTGGTCTGGCCTCCTGCTGCTGACTGAAACTCTGGCAGGGGAGGCCTGGACAATAGGTTTCCTGTCGAAGGGAGGTGTAACCACCTCCCCAGACAGGATAGTGTGTATTGGGGCTGGGCGGGAGCACTCTCTGGTGCTTTGAAGTCCTGCACTGGGGGCACATTTGGTGTCCCTGTGCATATGCCAGTTCAAACCGGTTGCAGGGGCTACCTGCCCCTGCTCTGGCACGAAACTGGACAAAGGGAATGGGTGTTACCACCCCTCTTCCCTGACCCTCCCATAGGTGGGTCCCCAGAGTATGTCCAACCCCCTAACTTTGTATAAGTATGGGACCTCAGTCCTTAGGACTTTAGATTAACCTGGACAAAACTCTGAAGCCGAATCCTGGACCTTCGACGCTCTACTTTAAGATTAGAGGACTGAAGAATCTCCCTTGGGGTCAAGGAGTGACTCCCCTGCTTGACAGGCACCTAAGTAGCAATTGTCTGGTCTGCATCGCTGAAGCTCCCGCCGGACGCCAAAGTCTTTGCATCACCAGAGGTAGATTTCCAGACTTCCCCGATGCTCCCCTGAGTCCCCAGCGAAGCTGAGGCTTATAGCTGTCGTGGGTAACGTGGGACCGTGACCCCTGGACACCAAGAACTTTTGCAAGTGAATCCTCTTCCTGGTCTCCCACGAAGTTGTGCTTTGGGCTCCAAGTATCCCCCGCCTCCAGCACCGACTGCACCGAAGATCACTGGCCTCCACTCCACGAGTGTCCTGTGAGCCAGCTCCAAGTGCGTCCACTTGAGGCTCCTTTGCGGTCGCTAGTCCATTGGCTAGTGGGCCCTCCCGAAGGTAACTCTTCTTCTGCTTGGGCTTTCCTGGTTGCTCCAGAGGTGCCCTGACTTACCCTTGCTGGGTGAGTCCCCCAGACCTTGCTGGTCTGCATCAACGTCCTTTCTTTATTTCTACAAGACTTGCCGTTACCAAGGCTTGTTGGGTCCAATCCGGTCGCCGACACCCCAGCAATCGACAGACATCATGGGACAGCTCGAATCCAGCTCCTGGTCATCATCGACACCTCCTGGACCTCGTGGCTGAAGAGTCAAGACGACCGTCAACCTACCTGAAGCACCCGACATCGGTGGGCATCTGCTCATCGCCTTCCTGGTCACTGGCTAGTGACCCAGACTCTGTCCCTTCTGCTTTCAGGTTCTTCAGATCTTCGATCCATCCTTGGATCCACCCGGACACTTTCGACTTGGCCGCCAGCAGCACTTTGCAGCAGATCGCCATTGAAAGCGACGACGAGACCCGACCCCGAAAGACACCTATGCACCCGGCTCCCCTGGGTGAGGTAACTCGAGTACTCCGGTGCTCCCGTGGGTATTGACTCTAGAACGACCTAGTTCTAAAGGGGTTTGCTCCAAGTCCTCCTCCAAGTGCCCTTTTCTTTAAAACTCCAACCGCGACATTCCCCATAGAAGTCAACGGTGGCTCGCGGCTCTGTTCTCACACTGCACGCGTCCCCCGTGGGTCCCCTGTGTCACTACCTTGGGTGGTTCCTTGTGGTCCAAGCACTTCTACAGGCTCTAGGCCTTGTGTCTAGCTCAGTTATGGTTCTTATACCACTTTATTGGTATATGGTTTGGTACGCCCCTAGGGCTCAAACGTGTATTTGTGCTATTACTGTTGATATTCGACTTGTAACTTATGTACTTCGAACTCTAGCCTCATAAAGAGACTAGAGGGGTGTGTTTAAGACTAAATACATATATTTTAAATATATACCTGGTGTGGTCCTCTTTCATTTGGTCACTCAAGAGATTATAGACTGGTAAAACAAGCTGCTTTACATTCCTTCAAGACTTAGCCTGAAGGCTGCTCTCCATAGCTACCACTAAGATAGCTTTCAATAAAGGTTGTCTTTAACCTATCTCCAATAAGGGGTTGTTTGGACTGGTGCAAGGTGCCCACTATAATTAGTGGACAGCATATACCAGGCCAACTTCTCACAGTATATTTAATCTTTCCTAAATCCAACACTTTCCATGTTTTTGCTTACATTGGTGTTGGAATAGTAAGCATAACTCCTCCAAAGTCCAACACCGTTCCTGCTGTTGCTTAGAGTGGAGTGGGAATAGTAAATCTAACCTCTCTAAAGTCCAACAAATTCCCTACTGTTTTTTACATTGGAATGGGGATAGTAAATCTAACCCCTTCAAAGTCCAATCCTTTCCCTGCTTTTGCTTACTTTGGAGGGGAAATAGTGAATATAACCCTCTTAAGTCCAACATTTTCCCAACCATTGTTTAGATTGGAGTGAGAACAGTAAAACTAACCCCTCAAAAGTCACACACTTTCCCTATTTTTGTTTTGATTAGAGTGGGAACAGTAAATCTAACCCCTTCAATGTCTAACATTTTCCCTGATTTTGCTTACTTTGGAGTAGGAATAATACATCTAAACCCCCCCAAAGTCCAACACTTTCCTTACTGTTGTTTATGTTGGAGTGAGAACTATACGTACATCCTCTCCAAAATCCATTGCTTCCCTGCTTTTGCTTAGATTGGAGTGTGAATAGTAAATTCAAACCTCCAAAGTTCAACACTTTCCCTATTTTTGCTGACGGTGGAGTAGGAATGATAAATGTACGCCATACAAAATGTAACTTTTCCTGCTTTTGATTACATTGGTGTGGGAATGGTAAATCTAACCCCTCAAAAATCTAACACTTTCACTGCATTTGCTTACGTTGGAGTGGCAATAGTAAATTTAGCCCCTCAAATCTAGCCCCTCAAAAGTCCAACAGTTTTTCTACATTTGATTAAATAGGAATTAGATTAGTGACTCATTTGAAGTCCAACACTTTTTGTTTTGCTAGTGTTGTTTAATTTTATTTGTTGTTATGTTTTTAATGTTGTGTATTATTTTCTTATTTAACTTTACTTTTCATTTTTTAAATTAAAATGTATTGCTCTATTATTTCTGTTCTGTTATTCTTTATATATGCAATTTGAATTTTTAAGTTATTGTTAATATTATGAATGTATTTTTTGAGTGCTTAAATATGTTTAAATATATATATAACAATATATATTTATATGTATATTGAGTGTTTAAATATGTTTAAATATACATATAACAATATATATTTATATATTTAGACATATTTAAACACTCATAAAAATACATTCATAATATTAACAATAACTTAAAAATTAAAATCGCATATATAAAGAATAACACAACAGAAAAAATAAAGCAATACATTTTGATAAAAACAAATATATATATATACTATTTTATTTATTTAGTTCATGGTATTAATTAAAAGTATTGTTTGCATTAATTTACATTTTTAAATTAGGTTACATATAAGTTTTGCTTTATATATAAATATATATATTATCTACTGGCGGTCGCCAATAGATAGTTATAGTTAGGACCTAGTTTCAATAGGAAACTCGTTTTTTGTTTTCTCAATATCTTTGGCGCCGGATGACAAATCTTCGCGAAATTTTCAAAACCCGTAGCCCGCTCCGATCAGCTCCTGTCTTGAAAGTTTCGGGGTGATTCGGCAAGCGGGGGCTGAGAAAAAAGGGGGGTCCCAAAACGTGTTTTCTCCATGTTAATTCCCATAGGAAACTTTAGACATGGCTACAGCCCGAACTGCTGAACGGAATTACACCAAATTTGGCAAAAAGGTAGCCCTTGGTTCAGAAAGAGACCTTTTTTTTTAAATGGTGTAAATCCATTCAGTAGTTCCTGAGAAATTCAAAAAATAAGAGTCAAAAAATCAATTTTCCATAGGAAACTTTATGCAAGGCTACAGCCGAAACTACTGAACGGATTTACCCCAAATTTGGCAAAAAGGTACTGCTTGGCTCAGAAAGCGACCATTTTAAAAATGGTGTAAATCCGTTCAGTAGTTGCTGAGAAAATCAAAAATAAAGGTTTCGATATTTAGAGGCACGGAGGATCCGCGGACCCTCCCGACCACGAGCTTTATTCTAATTGGCTGTCAACACTCCAAACCAGGAAGTGTTGGCAGCCATCTTGTGACTCGGTAGAACCGAGTCACAAGAAAAGAGAAAAAAAAAAACGAAAAAGAAGAAAAGGGGGCAGGTTACAAACACCCTGACCCCCTAGGCCTGCTCAGGGGGTCCCACAAGGACCCCCAGGGCCCCAAAAAGCATATTTTTTTTTTAAATCGGCCGAATTCACGCTGGGTGCGCGAATCCCGCCGAGAAAATAAAAAAATACAAAGCGCGGTCTCCCGCGCTTCGTTAATAATTAGCCCCCAGGTGGGCCAAGTCCCGGGGGCAGTGACAAAAAAAATGTGTGGGGGGCCCCAATCCCCCCCACACTGCTCCGGGGACCGCCACCTCCCCGGGGCTTCTATTATGAGTTGCGGGAGGCACGCAGCCCCCCCCAGCCCCGGGGACTGCCAACCCCCCCGGGCTTCCTTTTTAATGAGAGGGGGCCTCCAAGGCCCCCAAGCCCCGGAGACCGCCACCCCCGGGGCTTTACATGAATATTTGCGGGGCACACAGCCCCCCGCAGCCCCGGGACCGCCACCCCCGGAGCTTTTAAAAAAAATAAAAATAACCTGTGTGGGGGCTCGAGCCCCCACACGCCCCAGGGACCGCCACCTCCCGGGGCACTAAGAATGTAAATTTGGGGGTCCATAACGGACCCCGAGCCCCGGGGACCACCACCTCCCCGTGGCTGTGCAAGTGAAGGGAGGGGGCCGCGCGGCCCCCTCCTGGAGCCTGTGATGGCCCTGGGGACCGCCACCCCCAGGGCCGGCTCCTGCAGTGTCCCGGGTGCCCACCCCGGGACACTGCTGTTTGCTATGGCAGGGCGTGAGCCTCGCGGCTCCCGCCCTGTCATAGCAAACTTGCTTTGGATTTTGGAAGAGAGAGCAGGAAAACTGCTCTCTCTTCCAAAATCTAAAGCAGATTGCTTTTCCACAAGGGGAGCTGCATGTTAGCAGTTCCCCATTTGGAAAAGTAATGCCGGCTCCTGCAGGATGCGGGGAGCCGGCGGGACCGTGGGGGCATTGGGGCTCCCCCCACGGTCCCCAACGGATAGGGCCTCAGGATTCAAGGTGACCTAATACCCCAACTTAAAACGCGCCACAGGGCGCGTTTGCACAGTGGTGAAGGGAGGGGGCGGGGCCTCAGGTGACATGTGTGCAAACACGCCCTGTGGTGCGTTTTAAGTTGGGGAATTAATTCCCCTTGAATCCTGAGGGACCCTGGGGGCCAACTAGCCTACCAGGTACCTCCAGTGCGCGCCATAGGGCTGCATTGCAGAGAGGTGGTCCAGGCCACGCCCCTTTTTACACCTCTGTGCAACGCAGCTCTGTGGCGCTTACTGGAGGTACCTAGTGGGCTGGTTGGACCCCAGGGACCCTCAGGATTCAAGGGGACTTAATCTCCCAACTTAAAATGGCCATAGGGCTTGTTTGCACACATGTCACCTCAGGCCCCCTCCCCCTCCCTTCACCACTGTGCAAACGTGCCCCGGGGCGCGTTTTAAGAGTAAGTTTTAATCCCCCTGCCCTATTATGTACTAGGGCCTTACAGAGGAGGTCATGCTAATCACAGGGGTACCCCAACGCATAGTGTTCCCTAGTGTATGTAGGTGTTTTCACTGTATTCTAAGTGTCTTTTAGCATAGCACTGGCTCTAGGTTAGTCCGAGTCAGTTACCACCAGTACCCGTCTGAAAAAGTTGTGGGCACAGGATGATTTTGCAACAAGACCTCTTTCTGCTCCTCTGTTGGTTCTTTCTGTACATGTCTTACTTCTTCCTGCTCTTTTCTTCGTCTTTGTGGACTTCTGTTGCTTCTTTCTGCATTTCTTTTGCTTCTTTCTGTGCGTTTTTTCTTCTTTCTTCACATGTCCTACCTCTGTAGGCATAGTTAGAAACTAGCATTTAAAAAACCTTTGAAATTCACTTAAAAACCATAGGTTTCAGGCACGTTATAGTTAGAAATTAGCATTTAAAAAACCTTTGAAATTCACTGAAACAACCATAGGTTTCAGACACGTTATAGTTAGAAATTAGCATTTAAAAAACCTTTGAAATTCACTGAAAAAACCATAGGTTTCAGGCACGTTATAGTTAGAAATTAGCATTTAAAAGACCTTAGAAATTCACTGAAAAACCCATAGGTTTTAGGGACAGTTATAGTTAGTTCAGCTAACTATAACTCGAGCCCCCGCAATGCACTGCTGATGACGTCACATATTACATCACTCATGACATGGTCAGTGACATCACTGATGACATCACTGATGACATCTCAGATGACATCACTGATGACATCATCCATGTGATAATTTGATGCATCTTCTCACACCCTAATATAACCTTTGATACACCCACTCTAAATTACAGACTGCCATTCTCAAAACCATAGACACACCAACACCAATAACTACATACCCACTCACTGATTCTTAGGTCTACACACACATCCACTCACTCACCTGTACAGTCACTCATACTTACGGTCACTCAGTACAGGACTATCATATGCACTCATACACCTACATAGACACTCACACACCGCCACTCATCCATAGAGGTACTCACACACCTAGTCAGTCATGCAAATAATTAATCACACTGCCATTTACTCACCTATACAGTTATACACACACCAGCTCACTTACTCATACAAATACTAGCACATTCTTACGCTCTTATACAATCACTGATACAAGTACACACTCATCCATACAGCCACTCTCACAATCACACACTCTCACTTATAGCCATTTATATACTCCAACACACATATATACTGCCTTTCACATATGTAGTTACTCACACATGTACCACTGAGATATACATTCACTCACTAACACACCCATACACACACTCACCCACCCATACAGTCCATCACAGATGCACTCTTGAAACCATGCACCCAGTGAATCACCCACTCAGACATCTATGCACAGAGTCACACACACCCCACCCACACAAACACTCAGGCACCCATACAGATACTCAGACAACCAATCAATAACCCATGTAGACACTCATGTAGCTATTCACAAACCCATGCAGCCGCTTACACACCAACAGACAGACGGATACAGACATTTGAGATGTCATCAGTGATGTCATCAGTGATGTCACTGACCATGTCATGAGTGATGTAATATGTGACGTCATCAGCAGTGCATTGCGGGGGCACGAGTTATAGTTAGCTGAACTAACTATAATGGGGGAATTTCTATGGTTTTGTACCAGTGAAATGTCCAACTAACTATAACTGTCCCTAAAACCTATGGTTTTTTCAGTGAATTTCTAAGGTTTTTTAAAACCTAATTTCTAACTATAACGTGCCTGAAACCTATGGTTTTTTCAGTGAATATATATATATGTTAGTTATTTTTTACTTTTAAATTATTGTTAATATATTTAATTTAATGTATTTTAAAACTTAATTGTTATTTTCATGTTTTTTAAAGTATATTAATTATATTTGTATATATATATAAATATGAATGCGAGATTACTAAAGTATGAAGAAGGCATCAAGTCCAAAAAACGCTGGAAATTTATCAGGGATAGAAACGACTACGCGCAGGGACGAATTCTAACCTTCGGCCGCAAATACGACTCAGCGAGAAGGGACTTCCTCCAAACTGAGACGGTGCGAATCCAGGAGTCCGAGAACTCAGAGTCCAGCTCTGACACACCATCTGACCTGGATGAACGCCTGGGTGCAGCAGCACCGGTACGAGGAACTTTCACCTCACTCACTGAGTATCATTTTTTTTACAACAAAGCCTAAGTGGAAGAAAGAAACCACCTCGGGGAAGAGGCAGAGGAGGAGGCAACGAACAAGAAAAAGACAGCCCAGGAGAGGAGGCGAAAGCCAAAGACAACGAGACGCCATTTGGGAGAGGAATACGGCGATCCAAGCGCAACAAGTAATGGGTGAGCAACATAATAATAATTTCTCTATCATTAACATTTCCTCACATAACATTACCCCTGAAGATCGCTCAGTGTTAGAACTAGGTTTGCCTTTTTGCCCGACTGCCAATTTTAACTTTCCCAGAGCTCGCATTGACATTTTCCTATTCATCAGGAAGCTTAAGCTCCTCAAGGTACATGCCATGAAGCAAGGCGGGGTTGTTCCCCCGGAGATCATACCATCTAACATTGGGGGCTCTGCTGCCAACCATTTGACCATATCTGACATTGAGACACTAGCCACGCTAAGAGAGATGGAGCTGGGCAGTAAGGACTGGGTGACGGACCGTGAACTTTTGGCCAACATGGGCATTGCAATAGATCGCAAGTCCAGAAATGATTTTGAGCCTAAATCCAGGTTTAATCCTGTGACTTTACATGATGGCATCGACAAGTATCATGATACGGTGCTGTCTGGGTTGATGGAACTATGGAAGAAACAAAATAATCAATTTGCCAGCAACTTGACACCTGCACAGAGGGTGGGACTACAGTCCCTGCAAAAAGCTGACACGTTTGTCATAAAGCCCTCGGACAAAGGGGCAACATCGTCCTGTGGGGCATTAACAAATACAGGACGGAAGCTAGACGCCAGTTAGAGTACTCAGGGAGCTATCTGAGGTCTAACCTAGTGGAGTACAACAAGACTATCTCGGAGTACCATAAGCTCCTTGAGACCTGACATGGACAGGGTATCCTGAGACGTAATGAGTTCCTGTTTCTGCTGGTGAAAGAAACGGTAATCCCTGTGGTTTACATGCTCCCCAAAGTGCACAAAAGTGCTACGAAACCACCAGGCAGACCAATCATTGCTGCCAATCAGAGCCTCTTAGAAAATTCTTCCATCTATCTAGACTATTTCCTGTGTGAATATGTAATTAACTTGCCTTCTTATTGTAGAGACACCATGGATTTTCTTTCCAAAATACAGGGTATTCCATGGAAAGACTCGTACATTCTCGCCACGGTTGATGTGGTGTCTCTATACACCTGTATCAAACACGACTTAGGATTAGAGGCATGCAAATATTTTTTCCAAGACAGACCGCTCTCCATGTACGACCACACTATGCTATTACTTGACATGTTACAATTCTGTTTACATAACAACTGTTTCCTCTTTGAAGACAAATGGTACAAACAGTACACCGGAACTGCGATGGGAAGCTGCTTCGCTCCCAGTTACGCCTGTATGTTTATGGGGTGGTGGGAGGCGGAGCACCTTTGGCACCAAGGTAATGAATGTTACGTGGATAACCTTATCCTGTGGACCCGCTACATTGATGATATTTTTCTAATATGGGATGGTCCACAGGATTTACTTAGCAATTTCATTGCGGGGTTATCAGCCAACGATCTTAATCTAAGGTTTACCAGTAAGATTCATGCTACCACGATTGAATTCCTGGATGTCCTGGTAGAGGTCCAAGATGACAGCTTACACACTAGTCTGTTCAGAAAGGCTACAGCCGGGAACAGCCTACTGCATGCCCAAAGCCACCAGCCAGATGGACTGAAAGAGAGCATCCCTTATGGCGAGCTCCTCAGGGCTAAACGAAATTGTAGCTCCACGGAGGCATTTACAAAGGAACAACAGAATATGTTGGGCCGTTTCAAGGCACGTGGTTACTCAGGTAAAACCATTAGAGCAGCAGTAGAAAAGGCCTCCACCAGGGATAGAAATAGTCTCCTGGTCCCTAAAGCACAGAATAAGAGCAAGCGAGAAGTGAGACTTATTACCACCTTCAATAATGCCTCGCAGGCCCTTCATAAAATCGTATGTAAACATTGGTACCTAGTAAGGCAGGACATGGTAATAGGCAAGCTGGTCAGTCCCAAGCCCCACATTACGTATCGGAAATGTGACTCACTACAGGACACATGGGTACATAGTCACCTTACACAAAGCAGCAGGACCCAAGGCACTTGGTTGAGGGAACTCCCAGGCTTTCATAAGTGCGGTCGATGCAAGGCTTGTAGCAACAGTTGCAATGTTAAAAGCCATAACTTGCCAACAGGTAAAAGTGAAAAAATACGTTCATTCATCAATTGCAACACGGAATTTGTTGTTTATGTCCTGACCTGCTTTTGCGGATTGCGATATGTTGGTAGTACCATCTTTCCAGTTAAAAAGCAAATTTTGGAGCATATGCGCGCTGTTAGGAACAGGGATCTGACCTACACAGTTGCTAAGCATTGCGAATTGGAGCATGGGGGTGTTACTGACATCAGCTCTAGGATCTCTTATTTTGGGATTGACAGAATCGCAGTCCAACCCCGTGGAGGTGATCGCGAACGTAACCTGAGGCGTCTGGAATCCGAGTATATTGTCCGACTGCAGAGCAAGATTCCTGGAGGCCTCAACCGTGAGGAAGACCTTCATGTCCACCTAGGATAGAGAAGATACTATATACCAGTGGTGCCCTTACATGTTCTTGGACACTGTATATATTGCTATCTGAAAATGTGTCTCAGTATCACTCAATATCTACTCCCCTCTTGCTCTCTGTTCTCCCCTTTTCTACCCTGTTTTCCCTTGTCTCCCTCCTCCTTCCGCAACATCTCTTCTATAACTCCTCCTGACTGCCTTCCCTTTTGGCCACTACTCTGTATCTTCACTATTATGATGAGAACAGGACTTTCACTTACACTGAGCGGCTGCTTAGACCATTAGTGACCAATTTCCACGCACTTGTTGTACAGCACCTAGGGTGGGGTATCGTTAGTGTGTTTTATTTTTTCTTCTTTTATTTTCTTTTTTTAGAGTTATCTCTTTCCCTATTAGCAGTGGGGTCTTAGTGTCTTTTTTGTTGACCAGGATCACTTGATGATTATTTTGGAAACCGGCTGAGGAGCCATACAGTGCCATATGGCACGGTATTTTTCTCTAGTATACACTGCCACTTGGCAGACAACTGGGAAAGAACACCAGATGTTTCTCTTATTTACAGGCACATGCCTTGTTCATGCACAGCTATCCACACGAGATGGTAGAGCACTGCAGGGATACAAATAGAGAGAGGTGCTAGTGCTTACTATAGCATACCTGGGCTCACAATGCTATGCCGGTTTTTTGACACTGCGAGGTGTCTCTTTGACCCAGCAAATCCCTGCGCTTAACACACAATGTGCTTTAATATTGTTGTCTCACGTTTCAATATCAAATATCACACTTATTTGTATTATTACATTGCACTAATGTATTAATTTCGATGTGTGTTTTATTTGTTAAAAATGTGAGTAGAGTCTGTTTTCACTCACTGACAGACTCCAACATGCATGTATTTCTTTTATGTCTATATATTGTTTTTGAATGCACTTAAATACAGCCACTTCCGGGTCACGGAGTGACTTTGACAAAGACCGTGAGGTTGAAACGCGTGAGGTTGAAACGCGTCAGTCAAATAAATGTATTTCTCTTTAAAATCCTGAGTGCGACTTTACCTTATGGATGAAAGACGTAAGGAATCTGCAAATATATATATATGTGATCAAGGCCGTGTCAGGCCGAAACGCGTCAGGCGGTTGTGGTGGTTGAGCGCAAATAAACCATTGGCATTACATGAATGTGGTTCGACTCCGTCCAGGAGAAGGGAAGTAAAAAGGAAAACGGGAAAGAAGAATATATATATATATATATATATATATATATATATATATATATATTAGACCTGACAGCCTTAGGGTGTTCTCCCCCCAACGTTTTGCCTACCTCCTCCACTTTTCTGACTTCGTTTTTGCTGGTATTCGGACTCTGTGCACTTTACTACTGCTAACCAATGCTAAAGTGCTTGTACTCTCTCCTCTAAACATGGTAATATTGGCTCATACCCAACTGGCATATTTAGTTTACATATATGCCCCCTAGTAACGTGCATTACATGTGCCCAAGGCCTGTAAGTTAAATGCTATTAGTGGTCCTGAAGCATTGCTTGTGCCACCCAAGGACTCAAATGATGTTTTTTCTGAATTAGTTGTAAATGACCTAAAAGAATTGTCAATATCATCTAGCAAGAGTTTCATGAAAGATGGTAACCAGCATGACATGAAATATTCAATGCTTGTCAGCATGTTCAAAAATAGAAAAGATATAGTTGTCCGAAAATCTGACAAAGGAGGCAATATAGTCCTTTGGCCACTCAATATGTATAACGAGGAAGCTAAGTTACAATTGAGGGACAGTAGATGCTACCAAAAGGTACCGCACAGTAATCTTCTAGAAGTGAAAAATAAATACCAAAAAGATCTTGCAAGATGGAGAGGGTTGGGCATGCTATCTCAGGGGAAATACATGTACTTGAAGGTAGAAAACCCTGTTACACCAATTCTGTACCTCATCCCAAAGGTGCATAAAAATAAAGAGGCTCTACCTGGCAGGCCCATAATTTCTGCAATAGGTAGTTTATTTGAACCTACTTCTAGATACTTGGACCTTTCCTGCAGGAGTTCGTTAAAGAACTTCCAGCGTATATTCAAGATACGAGGGACTTTTTGAATAAGATTGACAATTTGTTGTGGAAGGATTCATTCCTGCTGATCACACTTGATGTAACATGTCTCTACACGAGTATAATACATGATGATGGGCTACGGGCCATGAGACACTACCTCAATACACTACCAATTACACTAACCAGCACTCAGGGATGTTGGTAGAAATGTGTAGACTGTGTTTGAACAACTACTTCTTCATGTTTGGCAATGACACATTTAAACAGATACGAGGGACGGCAATGGGCACCTGCTTCGCCCCCAGCTATGCTAATTTGCATATGGGCTGGTGGGAGGAGCAGGTGCTCAAAGTCAAACATGCCAGAGAGTGGAAGGAGAACATTATTGTATGGATGAGATTCATCGATGATCTCTTTATAGTGTGGGATGGCACATGGGAATCAGCCCAACACTTCATCTTGGAATTAAATAACAACTCACTGAACCTCAGTTTTGCGGACACGATTAGTAAGTCACAAGTCTCCTTTCTTGATTTAGAAGTGTATGTAAAAGATAACACACTACACACTCGTACTTTCAGAAAGCCAACTGCTGGCAATTCCATTCTGCACACCAGGAGCTTTCACCCTCAGAAACTGAAGATGAGCATACCCTATGCTGAGCACCTCAGAATGAAAAGGAATTGTAGCGAGGTATCAGCTCTGACAGAAGCTCAGGATAGCCTGACCAAGATATTCATTCAGAGAGGCTATAGCACCCAAGTGTTAGATCAGGCATTACATAAAGTAAATGAAATTAAGGGGGAGGTCTTGCTTCGACCTAATGAATTAAACAGAGTTAACAAGAAGAAAACTAATGAGCAAATAAGGATGATCACTGGGTACAATGCTTACCATTCCAGGGTGAGAGACTGTTTGAGCAAGCACTGGTATCTGGTAAAGAGGGATCCCATCCTGAGTGCTATGATGCCCCGCAAACCGCTGATTACTTTCAAGAAAGCCAGGTCATTGAGGCAGGATCTGGTGAATCGCAGTCCAGAAGTTGGGTGTATGGAAGGTGATTAAAAGCTAGTCCTGGTTTTCACAAATGCCTTAAGTGTAAGGCCTGTAAAATTGCCCGTAATGAGAGGCAGGTCACATCGCCTTTAATGACAAGCCCTTGGAAGATCAGAAGCTTTTTGAACTGTAGGAGTGAATTCGTAGTATACAACCTGCAATGCACTTGCCCCAAATTATACGTGGGCAGCACCATCCATATGGTTCACGTTCGGATATTACAGCACTTAAGGGCAGTCAAAGATAATGACAAAAGCTACCCAGTTGCCCGACATATTAATGAAGTGCATAAAGGCAATGTGAATGACCTCTCATACTATGCAATAGACCAAGTAGCAAGAATGAGAAGGGGAGGAAATCGTGAGCATAAATTGCGTCAGCTGGAATCCAGATACATAGTGTTGTTCAACACCAAAATCAAGTCAGGGTTAAATTCAGAAGAGGATTTACATGTGCATTTAGGGTATTAGTGGCATCCATGGTCAGGGTTTTAATGGTTGGTAGGGCAATACAGGTCACATGAACATACAATGAATTTGTGTATAATTATTTTGGGAATCATTGTAAGTTAAAAAGGGTAACGAGTTTAATCTTGTAAGGAATGTTCAAATATGGTTATAGATATATATATATATTTTTTGAAAAGTTTTAATGCACAATATTACGGATAATCTAAGAGAAGGCCACACAGTGCAGGGATGTTTACCAAGCCCCATAGCGGAGGGCCAGGCGGAAAGGGGGCCCTGCTAGGGGCCCCCAAAGTTACTTTCCGACAGCCTATCCATGTCAGAAAGGCCAACATGGAAAGGTGGTGGGAAAGTGCCATAATAATCCCAACGACAGAGCTCAGCCTGGCTCTGCTGTCATTATGGTATTATGCTGCCTTCTGATGCTCCGTCAGGCTCATTGAGCCCGTCAGAAGCACAGCAGATGGTCCCTCTGCCCAATGCCTCAACCCGCCGCATCCTAATGTGGCGGGGGAACCGCAGGGGCAGATGTCGGGTGGACCGCAACCAATGGTCGGTCGGTTGCGGTCCACCCGACACCGTAATGAGCCCCATTGACAGCAGCCTCGACGACGACAACAAAACTCCACATCGCAGCTTTACCACTCATCGGAATCGACGCATTGCCTCTGCTGCACCTCACATCCTCAACACCGGACTTTGCATTGCATGCCCCATCGACAGGATCCTTGACGTCGATGCAACAGGAAACTTGCACCGCAGCCTCGCCACATCTCAGAACCGACGCATTGTCTCTGCTGTGTGACGCATCTTTGACGCGGAATCACACAACGCTCTGCAACCTGGATTTAAGGTACTCTGTTCAGCCTGCCTAACTAAGTCCCTGTAGCCAGCCCGTGCTCCATCGCAGTCAGCCTGAAATTGGGACTTTGTCCCAGTCCAGCGTGACCAGATACCCCCAATAGCATTTTGTGCTTCTTGGCGCTATTTTTCACTTTAACAATAAATATCTCCCGTTCTACTATTTGGATTTTTGTTGTTTTGATCTTTTTTTTATATATTAAAATCAGAGCTATTTTTCTAACCTGGTGTGGAATATTTGTGTGTGGTGTTTTTGCTGTTTTACTGTTTGAAGTGTTGCACATATACTTTACACACAGCCTCTAAGTTAAACCTGACTGCTCTGTGCCAAGCTGCCAGAGGATGAGTACAGGTTAATTTAGGGGTTACCTGCCTCTTACCCTGACTAGAATTATGGTTGCTGCATGACCAGGGCTCATACCCCAGTCAACCAGTAACCCAAGTTCTAACAATATATATACATGTTTACATTACTAATTAAACTGATTTATTTTTAATTATATTATTATTTTCTAGTTTCATTTTTCAAATATTGATTATACTATATTTATTAAAATTGTGATATTCTTGCCTTTTTGATGATATTCTGTTTCACAATATTTTTGACACAATACCTTGGTAGTTTCCATACAAAGTATGTAAACTCATTATTTTGTAGACAATATATTTGACATTATATTCTTGTGTCTTGATATTGTTGTTCACAATGTTCTGTCATACAACTTATCCTACAAACTTCACAAGTGCCCACTGACAGAATATTATTTTGTCGGCCCCTGACATTAATACGTAGGTTGTTATAATTGTGCATTACTCTTGACATCATTATCCTATTCTTATTATTAATATTTACCCACAGTTTTCTACACATACCACTGCAATTTGCCGCAGATCTGACATTTTTAAACTAAATCTGGGTATGATTGGAAAAGGTCAAAACGAGGGTGAAATAATCTTAAATAGTTTTCAAGTGAGGACCTGAAATAACATTTTATCAAATCCCATGGACTCCTAATCATGAATCTGACTCTTACATTTATCCAGAATGTCTGATGGTAAATGAGAGTCACTGCATTCTGATTTCAACTCTTTCTAGGGAGACTTCAGCTTCCACTAACTGTCTATTCACTTTTCCCAGTATCATGAAAGTCAACGTAAGCATAAATCTTCATCCAATCCTTTTTTAGGTGCTCAGTGACTCGTATATCTGCTAGGATCAAACAGTCTCCCAAAGCCATCTCCTCATACATCATGTCCTACTTCCTGGTGTCTGGTCAGCATTAGGTACAACCTTATTCCAGAGTTTCTGAGAACAGTATCCTGGTGTTCCGCCGGAATCTTTATGAGTACAGGCTCCATCTCTCAAAGTTAGTGCTACACTGTACTAAAGGTTTGGCCTTCCTGAAATAGGTTATACTTTTGGAAATTTGGAGCCTCTCTCAGGATAGACCTGTATAAAGGTATGTTCCAGTAAATCTGTTGAGAACAACTCCTGCCCACTCACTCTCCTGGTCGACACATGTTTCCCATACCAACTTTAAACATCACGACACCCTTGCTCAACTGTCAAATGCACTCTGTTTTCTCATCACCTGTCCTTATGATGACATCACAGACTCTGCAGCTCTGGCTGGCCCATACATGCTTCCCTTGATCAAACACTCTCCACATATTCTCACACAGAAAACACAACAATATCCCCCTAAAACACATTTTTTAAGGAAATACATTTCGGCCTCTGCTTTGAAACTGTATTTAGTCCTGGCTGAAGCTAGTCACACTGTGACAAGTGCCTAGCTCCCACTGCTGTTGAGCAGCTTCCAATAACAAATGGTCTAACCATAATCCTCACAGGGTTCACCCTGGCAAAATTGTTCAGGAGACACTCTTCTGTGATGTGTGAGAGCACCAAGAAAATGTTACTGAAAGGAATTCTAGAGGAAGAAGCTGTTATAGTACCAGAAGATTAGTTTGCTCTTGCTGAGGTTGGGAATGGTGGTTGTATGAAATAAGAGAACCCATTGCTCTTCAATATCTTCCAGTTACTCTTCTATTGCAGTGACTGCACAAAGCAGACAGTATCCACAGAAGCGTCTACCTTGATTTTTCAGTCACAGAAAACAAAATTAAGACACAGTTCATCAGTGGGCAATCAACCTAGCTTCCAAAGTAAACAACCAGACAACAGTTCAACAACCTGTAGTGGCCCTAGGGTAGTTGCATTTCTAGCATGAACCTTGAGCATCTAGTGATATAACCTATGTGTCCTCAGCACATTTCTTTTTTAAACAGCATGCTGTACAACATCCCAAGACACACATGAAAACAGGAAGACGGGTAAATGAAATAGATGTCTAAACTAACTGAACCTCTAACTAACTAACTATGAGTCTCATTCAGAGTTTTGTGGGACCTGAAAATCCTCCAATTTCTGGATGACATGCTAAAAAAATTCAATTGCTGAACATCCTCCACAATCCTATCCCTATAGTGGAGGAAATTCAGACAGTGAATTCTACTCCAGAAATTTGAGGATTATCAGTTCCCAACCAACTCTAAGCCTGGCTTTATATTTGTAGGAAGTTAGTCAAAACCCCAAGCCATCAACAAAATCTGAAATAGTAAATGTACAAAACAATTATGGCAATATATTATACATTCTGCAGCATCTAGCTAAAGATATTTCAAAGTTAAACAAGCAGACATATACGATGAGGATTGTGTGTGATAACTTTACAACATTTGGCACAATATAACTAAAGCATGATGTGATATGTCTGCATCCTACTCTCTAATTTATTTTTCAGATCTAGCATTCAGTTTTCCTAACTATTTTATTCTCTGAAAGCCAGTGAATTCAATATTCGGCATTAACCTCTCACACAATTTGCACAGCAGTGTGTATCTTCAGTGCAAGCTACACGGATCTATATGGTCAAAGAAACTATCAATGGTTGCATATGTGTTGATATCATTCTCAGTTTTAAAGAGAAATAAAAAAACAATGCTGGTCCATCAAAGCATAACAAAATATGAAGGAAGCAAACTATCAGATCAAAATTAAGTTGGTGATATTCAATAAAATATTACAATTAGGAAATAAATATTGAATAGGTTATTGCTCCATGCTCATCGACCTTGCCCACGTTTTACTCCATATGATCTTCCTCCACAGCAATTGAAAAATAAGCTAATTCAAGAGCCATATTTTGCCAATTTCTTGGTCCTTTAAGATAGCAAAATCTCTCCAGGAGCAGGAGACTCAAGGGTATGGATACATTGGGACCGGAAGTAGCACAGACTTGAGAATTATACATTTTGGCAAAGAGAATGGAGATAGTTGTAGCAGCACCCACTGATCTGGCCCTGGTATGAACTTTTAAAAGGTAGGAAGAAAGTGATATTCTGTGCACCATGAAAACCACCCACAGCACTGCATAGCATCACCTGGGTTAAAAGGTAGAGCCTGATTTAGAATTTGTGGACTGGTTTAAAGGCAGTCAGGATGGTGAAGGAATTTGTACTTTACATCTGCCACCCCGACTTTACTCTGCCTGCTGAATTGAGAGATTATTGTCGACCCAGTGGTGAACTTTATGTATCTGTATGAACTGCTATCACATCAGTTCATAGAAAGCCCTTGAAAAGTTTGTTGTGCATTTGTCATTGGTGACGGACACTTACACCAAATTTTGAAAGTTTTACATTTTTCAAATACAAACTCCTAAAGCAGGATATACCTGGTTGTGACGAACAACAAAAAAAGCCAAGCGACCATCCACTCCAAATTGGGCAGACAGTCGGATGGCTTACCTCTGACAACTTTACTCTGTCAGGCTGCCAGATCTGTATGTTGGCAACGGAGCCAGAGTTGGATCTGTAATCAACCCAGTGTTGTTCTGCCAGCTGGGTGGGCATACCTAGAGTTTAGCACAGGGTACTGCATCACTGTTACAACAGAGTACCCTCTCTGGCAAACCGTAATTAGAGCCCTTAGAACGAATCTAGTTCTGGTTTGTAAAATAGAAGGATTGGAAGATAGTGATATTCAACATCCTCTTGTAGGCAACTAAAAACTCTATAAGGCATTGCGAATGGTTTAAGTGTCAAACAACATAACGTAAACATAGTTTACCACTGCTTCCTGCTCAAGGTGTCATTTGGTTGCCTAATGCACTGGAAAGATATATATTTTTTTATTTGCTATTAGAGACACCAGCAAACTTGGAAGACTATGTAGAAAAGAGACACTGAGGGGCCGATTCCGATCTCGGTCGGAGGCGCACCCAATACCATTCGGTCGGGAAAAAAGCCATGCGAAAGCCTGTTTCCCGACCGATCCGTACAGCACACCGAACGAGTAAGTACGATGCGCACAACAGCACAGAATCCGGCCGAGCCGTACTCACCCAAACCAGGTCCTGTTCCCCGACCGAGGCGAATCCGGAAACGCTGAATCGAGTCGCACGGAAGGGAAAATGCAGCTCCGTCCGGCCGAACAAGTACGATGCGCATCCCGTACGCGCCGAACCCGTCGCTACGTACGGCACGTCAAAGCATCCGGGAGAGGCGCACATAAGCTCCGATTCGCGCCACAACACGATCCACGGCTACGAGACGAACACACCAGCGACGAGGACGACGCGAAGCGACGAGGACGACGCGAAGCAACTAGAAGGATGAACGACACGAACCAACCATGAATCCCTTCGTCCCGATCATACCAATATTCTACATTTACTACCGGAACAGGCACGGACGCGTACGGCGCAGAAGGTAAGTCAGACACCAACCACAAAACACATACAACACGTACACGACACATCACACACACACAGAGGGATGCAGAATATACTTACACCAGCAATTGCAGCACCATAGGGGCGGGATGCCCATCACCAATGCCACATATGCACACAGGGGCCTGAATGCGCACCACCACCCCTACCCAGGGGGGGCAGGATGCCTACCACTACTACCACCCTTAGCCAGGGGGTGCTGGATGCCTACCACTACTACCACCCTTAGCCAGGGGGGGCTGGATGCCCACCACCACCCTTAGCCAGGGGGGGCTGGATGCCTACCACTACTACCACCCTTAGCCAGGGGGCTGGATGCCTACCACTACTACCACCCTTAGCCAGGGGGGCTGGATGCCCACCACCACCCTTAGCCAGGGGGGCTGGATGCCTACCACTACTACCACCCTTAGCCAGGGGGCTGGATGCCTACCACCACCCTTAGCCAGGGGGCTGGATGCCTACCACCACCCTTAGCCAGGGGGGGCTGGATGCCTACCACTACTACCACCCTGAGCCAGGGGGGGATGGATGCCTACCACCACCCTGAGCCAGGGGGAGCTGGATGCCTACCACTACTACCACCCTGAGCCAGGGGGGGCTGGATGCCTACCACTACTACCACCCTGAGCCAGGGGGGGCTGGATGCCTACCACTACCCTTAGCCAGGGGGGGCTGGATGCCTACCACCACCCTTAGCCAGGGGGGGCTGGATGCCTACAACTACTACCACCCTGAGCCAGGGGGCTGGATGCCTACCACTACTACCACCCTGAGCCAGGGGGGCTGGATGCCTCACTCACCACCCTGAGCCAGGGGGGCTGGATGCCTACCACTACTACCACCCTGAGCCGGGGGGCTGGATGCCTCACCACCACCCTTAGCCAGGGGGGCTGGATGCCTACCACTACTACCACCCTTAGCCAGGGGGCTGGATGCCTACCACCACCCTTAGCCAGGGGGCTGGATGCCTACCACTACTACCACCCTGAGCCAGGGGGGCTGGATGCCCACCACCACCCTTAGCCAGGGGGGCTGGATGCCACCACCACCCTTAGCCAGGGGGCTGGATGCCTACCACTACTACCACCCTTAGCCAGGGGGGGCTGGATGCCCACCACCACCCTTAGCCAGGGGGGGCTGGATGCCTATCACTACTACCACCCTTAGCCAGGGGGGCTGGATGCTACCACCACCACCCTTAGCCAGGGGGCTGGATGCCCACTACTACCACCCTTAGCCAGGGGGCTGGATGCCCACCACCACCCTTAGCCAGGGGGCTGGATGCCTACCACTACTACCACCCTGAGCCAGGGGGGCTGGATGCCTACCACTACTACCACCCTGAGCCAGGGGGGCTGGATGCCTACCACTACTACCACCCTGAGCCAGGGGGGCTGGATGCCTACCACCACCCTTAGCCAGGGGGGCTGGATGCCCACCACCACCCTTAGCCAGGGGGCTGGATGCCTACCACTACTACCACCCTGAGCCAGGGGGGCTGGATGCCTACCACTACTACCACCCTTAGCCAGGGGGCTGGATGCCCACCACCACCCTTAGTCAGGGGGCTGGATGCCCACCACCACCCTTAGCCAGGGGGGCTGGATGCCCACCACCACCCTGAGCCAGGGGGCTGGATGCCTACCACTACTACCACCCTGAGCCAGGGGGCTGGATGCCTACCACTACTACCACCCTTAGCCAGGGGGGCTGGATGCCTACCACTACTACCACCCTTAGCCAGGGGGGCTGGATGCCTACCACTACTACCACCCTTAGCCAGGGGGCTGGATGCCTACCACTACTACCACCCTTAGCCAGGGGGCTGGATGCCTACCACTACTACCACCCCCACTCATAGGATGGACAATGCATGACACAACCAGCACACCACAACCTAGGGAATGCAAGAAAAAGACATCCCCCAACACCATGACAAGCGTGTGTAGACTGTGTCAAATGCCTACAACACCGAACATGACTTTGAACATACAATGTGACCCCTAGCACATGTGCCACACATATATGTGTGTGGCACCCACAATGCAAGCAGGCCATGACCATTGTGGCAATGGGGTCCAACCCCCATCATCACAGTGACCAAAATGTAAGTGTGGGGTCCATAGCTGAAGCACATTTTGAACATTGTGGCAATGGGGTCTAAACCCCCATCATCACAGTGAGCAAAATGTAAGTGTGGGGTCCATAGCTGAAGCACATTTTGAACATTGTGGCAATGGGGTCTAAACCCCCATCATCACAGTGAGCAAAATGTAAGTGTGGGGTCCATAGCTGAAGCACATTTTGAACATTGTGGCAATGGGGTCCAAACCCCCATCATCACAGTGAGCAAAATGTAAGTGTGGGGTCCATAGCTGAAGCACATTTTGAACATTGTGGCAATGGGGTCCAAACCCCCATCATCACAGTGAGCAAAATGTAAGTGTGGGGTCCATAGCTGAAGCACATTTTGAACATTGTGGCAATGGGGTCTAAACCCCCATCATCACAGTGACCAAAAGGTAAGTGTTGACAAAGAAAGAGGTGCAACTGCCAAACTGCATGGATGATTCCTGGTCACAGAACAAAAACACATCAGTGGCAAAGTAGTGTATGTGTCCCATTGCAACATAAATTGGGTGAGCCAAATACTGCAGTGCAAATAAGACATACCTTTGGCCATGTGCAGACAAACAACACCCATGGGGGCTGACACCGTCAACATTCATCAATGACACAATGACAGAAGTGACCATCAGAATGCAGACCCACATATTTGCACCAATGGGCACACAAATGCAGATACCCTGTGGAGACTGCAGATGTGAGGTGAACAGATACCATACCATGGCAGCAATGGGACACACAAACCATGATCATTGTGCTGACCGATGACCTAGGAGTCCCAGGGACAGCAGGGGAAACCCACCAAACTACATACAGCCAATGGCACACCCAAGATATGCCAATGCAGTGGTGCAGATGCACAAACACAAACAGGCAGACCCACACTGCACATCATACACAACAGGTGAGGGGGGTGCCAGTGTCCCCAGGCAACCACACAACACATGAGGAGACCTGAATACCAATCATACAGATGTGCATACAGTGCCACACAAAGGTAACTCATGGATCCAAATCCCCTATGTGGGCAAGCAGGCATTGTCAGATGAGAGGGAGCACAAATCACACATGTCACACAGGCACGTAGGAACAGCAACTGACACAGCAAGACACAGACACACCACAGCACCACCCCCAGGGCCCCCACAATGTGGTGACCCTGGGCTGCATTACAATCCCACTGTGATGACAAAGCTAAATGTGGTTCACACTGTGAACCACAGTCATGTGTCCTGAGCAACAAACTACCATCACACCTACACAAGCACAAATCAATCAGCATGGCCAGTAAGCCAAGGCCAACATGGAGGCAGGGGCCTAGCCGGGCAACAACTCTCATCTGCACACACTCAACACCACACCCTCGACCTCCAACAATGTGCAGCAGTGAAGTACACATGCACTGGTGACATTGCACATGCACCCATGACTATTCCAGGGTGGTGGGTGGGAACCAAGGTGCAGAAACACATGACACATGGCCACTCAACAAGACTCCTGAATGTCTGACACACTGCACACTACGCTGTACATGGACATGACGGCAATACCACACCAACCAATGGGATCCCAGCCACAGTCACACACCAATGAAGAAGCCAAGGTCACCCACAAAGAACACACATAGACAACAACCAACATTGCAGCCCGGACCCTGAGGAGTGCCAGCAGTCACACACACAACGTGTCACAATCACTGAAAGATAACACAAACTGGAAATCACATGACAGGGGCAAACAACAAGTGCCAAGGGGAAACCTGACTGTGACCCATCTGCGTCTGCACACAAACTCAGCCCTGACAGCAAACACACCTATGGGTGACACCCTGATGACCAGTAATGTGCCATGCACCCACATCACAGAGAACCCAGGGAGAAGACTTTGGGGGAACATAGGTCAACTCAGCTAGCATCACAAACAGGTACAACACTAGGGATCACAGCATGCACAGCTAAACGGAAGTGAACACACAGACATGCACATACAACACACACCTTGGGCGCAGGCAATGTCACAGGAGTACACACTGCCATGAGGGGACTCCACTCCTGTGTGAGGAAAGCTGTGCCATATGTTGCCTCAGTAGGGCCCCATCATGTCAGCTGAGCACTTGGTCACACAATCAACAATTAGCACCAAATGAGGGCTCCCGTCACATCAGCCTGGTCATGGAAGTGCCAACGGAATCATCAGCACAGATCCAACACACTTGTATAGCAATGTTGCACTGACAACACAGATGAGTCCTTCCCCATTGATGCCCAAACCTGCATGTCCAGTGGAGATGGCCACACGGTCAGGGAAGTAGACGAATTGAACAATGGCAGGCACAACAGATGTGCAGGGGTGGAAGCCACAGATGTGAAATAGCTAATCTAAGTAGGAAATCCCATTGCCAAATACTGAACACATGACACCCTCAGATGCTGCTATGGATGACATGGACACACCACAGGATAGGACACATTCCCCCTGGACCACATGGGTTCCTGCACAGTAACACTTCATTATCATGAGACCAAATATCACCATCACTGCAGCAAGGGCATGGTTAGCATCATCAACAACATGTACATCAGAAGCATAAGCACTAGAGAACAGAAAGTTGCTTTATTCAGCATATGTGTGGAATGAAAACAAAGTCCAGAAAAAACACAAAGGCCAATGGCCAGTCCATTGTAAAAGTCCAAACAGGGTGACAGTGGCAGATGTCACCCTACGCATGCCTGCACAAAACCAGGGACAATCCACTAGGAGGGGCAACCGGGGGCAGGCCAGGCACCGCAGGGACAGGATCAGGGCTCACCAGGAGGAAGCAGGGAAGGGGTGGTGGGTGCTGGAGAGCCACTGACAACTGCAGTGGAGGTGTCTGACATGGTGTGTGCCGGCACAACTGGGGGCATGACTCAGATGGTGTGGGTGCCGGCACGACTGCAGTGGACCCTGCAGATGGAGTGGACAGGTCCGCCACTGCAGTGCCCAAGTCAGACAGGGTGGTAGTGGACTCCACTGCAGTGCCTACCACCAGGGGAGGAGAATGGGGAACAGGCAAGGTGGGCTGGACAGAGGGGGAGGACACCCTCACCACATCAGTGGCACAGACAAGCGCAGCGGGGGGTGTGGTGCCGGGAGAGCAAGTGCCAGGGGAGAAGGCCGGATCCTCTTGGGGATGGTATATCTGTGGGTGGGGGAACCTGGGGCAGGGTGTGGTGGGGGCACCTGTGGAGTGGGGGCCTGAGGGATGGAGGAAGGAGACCTGGTGCCTGAGCTGCAGGGCGGCGGCGGGGTCTTGCTCTTACGACTCCGGGGGACTTGCGGGTGGGGGCCTCAGTCTGTCTGCGCCTGGGGGAGGGTGTCCGGGGGCGAGGGGCACTCTGCTCCGTGTGGGTGGGCTTCCTCTTCCCCCTGGATGCTGGAGCAGCTGGATCGGAGGGGAAGAGGCCGAGGTCACTGAGGAAGAGGCGCTGGGTCTTTGGGGTTGCAGGTGAGGCAAGGGAGGGTGTTTTGGAGGGAGAGGCAACTGAGGACTGCGCAGTGCTCGTGGATGCGTGTGTGTGTACCAGGGCCCCATCCCCTGTGAGTCTGGTTTCAGTCCCCTGACTGTGCGTGCGTGTGCGTTTTGTTTGTGGCGTGTGTGTCTGTGTGCTGGATGTGTGTGTGCTGGTGTGTGCCTGTGCCGGTGTGTGTGTGCTTGGGACGGGTAAGGTGCTGGGGAGTGTGGATGGAGCAGAGGCAGGAGGGGTGAGGGACTGTCTGAGGAGGGACACTGCTGCCGTCAGGGAGGAGTCCATGGACCTATTGCCCCTCTGTAGGTCAGACATGCCCGATGAGATGCCCTCCATGAACGACACCAGCTGAGTCAACAGAGCGGTGTGCGCATGGAGGACACTCAGCATGGCTGTCTGCCCTACATGGAGCTGGCGAAGGAGGTACACAGACTCCTCACTCAGGGCAGCAGGGGACACAGGGGCAGGGGTGCGGTGCCTGGCCCAAAGGAGACACGCTCCCGAACATGGGAGCCTCCACGGACCTGGGGAATGGGAGCCGATGGGAGGGCGGTGGTGGTGCTGGTGGTGGCGGGGACAGCAACACTAGCTGGGGTGTGGTGGCTGCTGACACCCGCCTCCATAAGGGAGTCATCCTCAGAGTTGCTCTGGTCCTCAGCTGAGGTGGATGGTGCTGAGGACTCCTCGGTGTGGCTCCCTCGCCCTCCGTGCCACTGGGTCCCTCCGACCACTCCTCGGCTGCTGACCCAGTCTGGCTCTCCGGCTCCTCCTGGTCCGTGGAGCTGTCCCCTTCCGTGGCCGTGGATGTATCTGCAAACAATGGGGAAACAGACAGACATCAGTCACCTGCACCAAACGCACACACCACTGTGAGCACAGCACATTACAGAGCAAGCCCTGGCATCATTAGTTGTACATTGCTAAAAGTGCCCTAACTGAACAGGAGCAGCCAATTGTCAGTCTGATGCCAACCATGGCACTCACATCCCACATGGCCTTGCACCCATCTGTCTGGTGTCTGTTGGATTGCAACACCCCAGTGTGGACACATGCACCAACTACACAGTAGTTGGACAGTGCAGAGGACACGGTGTGGCATGTGGACATGCACACATCACAGCTCTTGCCACTGAGTCAGTACAGGTTTCCGGATGAAAGGGATGCCCAGAGTCAAATAGGAAATGCATGTGATGCATACCAGCGACAGACACCATGATGCACCCATGTCCTGATAGCCATCGCCACAATGGTGTGCATGTAGCACATGTCACTCCCCTGCAGGATCACCAATAAGTAGACACATGCCATGGCGGAGGCATGACTGCTAAGTCATACATCACTGTCTCAGTGATGTATGACTTGGCAGCCAGACAACAACACTCTGCACTGTGTCACAATAGTAGGTCATGGGGAATGCAAGTCCTGGAGCTGCACAAGTGCACATGTACATCCCCCCACAACACATCATCTTAACCCTCATCTGTCCAGGTCATACCTATTGGACATATGGGAGACCTGTGACACTACCCTCTGAACCTGAGCCCCTCACAATCTGCTGTGAATGGGGAACAGCTGCCTGAACTTCACATTCGCATACCCCAGTCTGCACGGGCAGCTGATCAAACACCTATGTGACACACAAGAATCGTCTCCTATGGTCACATCTCCAGGGGCATGCTGAGCCCCTACCAAGAAACACCCCAGCAGTCCTGGCAACTAATCCACAGCACACTGACACAGAGGCAGACACCTGAGGGGTCAAATCACTGCGCACAATGTGTCAGCTGATACACGGGAGTGGGAGTACAGAGTGCATTGCATGGCCTGGAGTAGGCATGACTGTCCTGCCCCACATGAATGAGGGATGAGCCCTGGACAGTGGATAGCTGGCTATGTATGTGTGACACACGTAATCTGCACACTCCTGGGGCCCAAACATTGTTCCCACCCGCTGCATGGGCGTGTGCCACATACCCCAGGCACATGTGGTGGCTCAGCTCAGCAAGTGGACCGCATATCAAAGCAACACGCAGATTACATGTCCGAACACAGGCGTTGTGTGAACAATGGACCCACCCATGATGCCCACAACAGAGTTAGGGAAACAGATGCTGTCCCCCACCTTTAGTGAAGCAAACTGCAAGGACACAGTCCCAAGTGACACAATTCCCTGAATGTAAGGGCCACACCTGGGTATCAGATGAGCAGTGGGCAGTGCACAATAGAGGGACATGGCTCCTGGACAACATGACTGCTGCACTGTGGCAGTTGAACCAGGCCAGAGGAGGGCACAAAGCATGTAATACAGAGTTCACAGTGCAGTCTTTGACTCACCCCCTCCTTGCTGCTGTCTGGCCTTCAGCTGCCCATCCAGGTCTGGAAACACCACCGCCAGGATCTGGAGCATGTGGGGGTCAGGGTCCGTGTTCCGCCCCTCCTGCGAGGAGGCGACAGCTTCAGCTGGACCCGTGCAATCCTCCGGGTCCAGCCCCGAAGGTCCTGCCACCTCTTCTGGCAGTTGCGGATCCGGCGCTTGTAGACCCCCACGGACCGGACAGCCCGGACGATGTCCTTCCAGATCTCCTGCTTCCGATGGGCATTAACCTGTCAGGATGACAAAGTGAAAAGGCCATTACTACACATGCAACATATCCGTGCATGACACAGTTGTATATACATGTCTCAATCACAGGGGCACATGATGTACACAGGCAGTGCAAAGCTGCCCATGGACAGTTTGCCAGACGTCACTACATGGTATCATTGCATGGGAAGTAAAACCTTGTTCAAATGCACTGTCACTGCACCATACCTGTCCAGTGCATGTCACTACACACTATGGGGGTGACAACTACTCAGTGAGCCTGCTAGCCAGTGGCGTGCAGACTTTCAGCCTTGCTAGTCAGACAATATGCACATTCAGAAAGGCAGTGCACAGAACACTCACCTGCTCCCCTGGTGTCCCATACAGCTTGCTGTACTGTGGAAGTAGGCTGTCCAGCAGGGCCTGGTTCTCCTCAAGGCTGAAGGCTGGGGCTCTCTCCACAGTACGTGCCATTGCAGGGTCCAGAGGGGCAGAGACAGCAGCAGTGCAGTGGCAGATGTCGTCCTGGAGCATGTAGTGCAGGCAAGTGAGCTCTCAGGGGAACAGCCAGCAATATATATGTGCTGGAGAGGCAGATACTGTCCCTTGTGTCCAAAGTGATAGGTCCAAGTCGTTTGCATCTTCTGAATCTGGCCAATCCATGGAATAGCAGCACCAATACACGCCCACAGCATCCTTCAAATCTTCAACTTCATGACATACATGATTTTGCAACATTGTTGTGGGTGACCAACTGAATTTCCAGCAACCGACTCGTTCGAAATTCGAAAACGCGTCCGTTGCCAGGCAAGGCCATTGTCAATGGGTGCGCACCGATCGGTCCATTGTGGTACAACGCGTACAGGGGTACAACGCGCACCCGCACACATTGAATGCAATGGGCCGGCCGGGGGCACCGATCGGTCCATTGCAGTACAACGCGTACAGGGGTACAACGCGTACCCGCACACATTGAATGCAATGGGCCGGCCGGGTGCACCGATCGGTCCATTGCAGTACAACGCGTACAGGGGTACAACGCGTACCCGCACACATTGAATGCAATGGGCCGGCCGGGGGCACCGATCGGTCCATTGCAGTACAACGCGTACAGGGGTACAACGCGTACTCGCACACATTGAATGCAATGGGCCGGCCGGGGCACCGATCGGTCCATTGCAGTACAACGCGTACAGGGGTACAACGCGTACCCGCACATTGAATGCAATGGGCCGGCCGGGGCACCGATCGGTCCATTGCTGATCAACGCGTACAGGGGTACAACGCTGCACCCGCACACATTGAATGCAATGGGCCGGCCGGGGCACCGATCGGTCCATTGCAGTACAACGCGTACAGGGGTACAACGCGTACCCGCACACATTGAATGCAATGGGCCGGCCGGGGCACCGATCGGTCCATTGCAGTACAACGCGCACAGGGGTACAACGCGTACCCGCACACATTGAATGCAATGGGCCGGCCGGGGCACCGATCGGTCCATTGCAGTACAACGCGCACAGGGGTACAACGCTGCACCGCACACACTGAATGCAATGGGCCGGCCGGGGCACCGATCGGTCCATTGCTGATCAACGCGTACAGGGTACAACGCGCACCCGCACACATTGAATGCAATGGGCCGGCCGGGGCACCGATCGGTCCATTGCAGTACAACGCTGCATCAGGGGTACAACGCTGCACTCAGCACACATTGAATGCAATGGGCCGGCCGGGGGCACCGATCGGTCCATTGCAGTACAACGCCGTACAGGGGTACAACGCGTACCCGCACACATTGAATGCAATGGGCCGGCCGGGGCACCGATCGGTCCATTGCAGTACAACGCTGCATAGGGGTACAACGCGTACCACGACACATTGAATGCAATGGGCCGGCCGGGGGCACCGATCGGTCCATTGCAGTATCAACGCTGCATAGGGGTACAACGCGTACCCGCACACATTGAATGCAATGGGCCGGCCGGGGCACCGATCGGTCCATTGCAGTACAACGCGTACAGGGGTACAACGCGCACCCGCACACATTGAATGCAATGGGCCGGCCGGGGGCACCGATCGGTCCATTGCTGTTCAACGCATCACTGTACATGTGACTGGCATATGTCAGCATGCCTGTCTCAGATGGACATATGCCAGCCACAGATAGCTCCCAGGGAGTGAGGGGCATACCTACATCACGACAGCCTGTCCAAACTTTATCATAAGGCATGTAAGGCTGCATTTCCTATTGTGTGTATGTTGGTGTACATGTTGTCCTGTGGGTGTCACCTGTGGGCAGCCACCCCCAGGATGTGCACGTGTTCATGGGGACAGGATCCTGGGTGTTACGTGTACATGACCACTGTGATGTGCAACTGTTCATATCTGTGCATGTGCCATGGTCACATTTCACGGTGGTGTATGTGTATGTCATGTCACATACCCCGTGAGTCCCATGTGGGATGGTATGTTTGAGCCAGGGTGTCCCAGTGGCACATTAGTGATGGTCCTCCACAGTCTGTGTGCATGTAGTGTTTACAATGTCTCTGATTTCATGTGCACAATGGGAGACAGTCTCCACATCCACGTTGTGTGTGCATGGACTTTGATGTTGTGCGTGTGTGTGTCACAGACGTCCATGTCTGTCCTGCCGTGGCAAGTGGGACCACTACCTGTGGGGGTCATGGTTGTTTTGCTGTGGTGTATACATGATACTCCATGTAATGCCAGTGTCCATGTGGCAATACAGGGTCCCTGGGAATGTACCTGTCGTTGAGCTGTGGTGCCTGGGGCACATCTGTCCTCACATGTCACTGTGGGGGTGATTGTGACACGGCAGCAGGAGATGGGAACTGTGACACGGCCTCATGATATCCAATGGGCCAACCTGGGACTAATTGATGCCACTTGTTGGACCGTGTTGACAGATGTTGGCCATGTATGTACCATACATGTCCTTACGGAACTGCACACTTCATGTAGTTGTGCCTCATAATGATGTATGTTGGGATATTGAGTGTGTTCAATGCCGCATATGTGGGGTGACTGACAATCTTGCTTACTTCTCCTCTGCACTGCAGGGCTCCTGCTGTCCATCGACCATTCCCAGACCTGGCAACGATGGTGGAACGGGACAGCATCCAATGGTACCGCTTCACCAGGCAGCTGATTGAGGATTTGGCAGTGCAGTTGTCCCCACATTTGCAGCCTGGCCGGCCGTATCCTACAGCGCTGACCCCCAAGGTGAAGGTGATGGCAGCCCTACACTTCTTTGCCACCGGTACCTTCCAACATACTGTGGCGACTGCTGGTGGGATGTCACAGACCATGTTGAGCCGTGTGCTCCGCGATGTTTTGGCGGCAATGTTGCTATTCCTGAACCGGTACATCTATTTCCCTAGACTGCGACGACTCACTGACGTGAAGAGTGACTTTTATGCCCTGGGGAGGATGCCGCATGTCATTGGCTCCATTGATGGGACACATGTTGCTTTGGTACCACCACAGGCCCAGGAGCAGGCCTACAGGAACCGCAAGCACTACCACTCGGTCAATGCACTGGTGGTGTGTCTTGCAGACATGACCATCACACAAGTGTGTGCCCGTTTCCCTGGTTCAGCACACGATGCCTTTGTGATGAGGAGTGCCATCATCCCCAGGATGATGGCACAGATGCAGAACCAGCGTGCCTGGCTTGTCGGTGTGTACTGACTTTGTGCCATTGTGTGTGATCTGATCTGTAGTATTCCGCCCACTTTTCCAAGTCAGCTAATGTGCACTTGTCTGTCCGTAGGTGACTCGGGATACCCCAACATGCCGTGGTTGCTGACACCCCTCAGGAACCCTGTGACACCAGCCCAGATGCGCTACAATGAGGCACATGGTTGGACCAGGAGAGTTATTGAGCGGACATTTGGTCTCCTGAAGAGCCGCTTCCGCTGCCTGGACAAGACCGGAGGGTCCCTCCCATATGCCCCTGCGAAAGTGTGCAAGATTATCATCGTCTGCTGCATGCTCCACAACCTGGCAGTGCGGAAGGAGTTGCCTCTCATCCAGGATGACAATGACCAACATCCGCCACCTGTGGAGGATCCTGGCCTGGACCACGATGCCAGTGACGATGATGATGATGATGATGAGGGTGATGTCCGCACACAGCTCATCACCAACTTCTTTAGCTGAATGTGAGTATCCTGAGGTGTCATGTCAATGATGTGAGTTGGCATGATATGTGTAGGTGGTGCTCTGGTGCTGTTGGAGTGTGTCCTTGGGCTACTTGACTGGATGTGTGTTGCGATGTGTGCTTACAGGTGGGCTGTACTCCCCAACAGTGTTGACATGCTAACTTGGTTCTGGGTGGGTATCTTGTAACATGTATTGTGCATGAGTTTTGCTGTTCTGTCCTGTACTCCATTGCTTTTGACTGTGTGTCATTTCTGTCCTTCACAGGGTACTTTCAGATTCGTTTGGTCAACTGTATCCACCGACGACGTGATTGCACTTCCAGGGTGGTAGCTGTTGTGTCCCTACAGGTGATGTGCGCCACACCCATGGACTTCCTTCCGTCTACAGTTGTTGACTGTGTGCCCGCTGCCAGGTGGGATTACCTTGCATCTGTAGTGGTTACGACATGTTGCAACTGTGTAATAAACCTGTGCTTCACTTTGTGATGTGCGTTGTCTGTGGTCACACATTTGACTGATATTTGCTTACTGCACCTGTGGGCTACTTGACTACAACTGGGAATGGGTGTGGTGTCTGTGCATTGCACCGTCTTCCCTGGCAACATCAGTGTAGGCAATGAGTCAGATGGCCTAGGTGTGTATGTGTTGTGTAGCCCTGGTGGTGTGTCTCCCTCATATGTGTCACGTTGCCTTTACTCACATGCCTGTGTTGTACTTGCTGTTGCAGTTCGCATACACAGTGTAATTTTGCAGTTCATCATCCCCATAACAGCACCCACGTTGGAATCACAACAGAGGCAAGTATGGTGTATTAGTGTGTTTATTGTGATACATTTGTGTGAATAGTGCATAGGATGGGTAGTGCTGTACATAAATCTTGCAATCAGAAGTTCCTAGGTGAATTGAAAGTCCTGGTAGACAGAATCCCCAGTATAGGGGCCACAGTTGTCTGACACATTGGTCCAACTTGTACTCCCCATGCAATGTGTGGGAGTAGTGTTGCCGTCAACAGGGTGAACAGTCTGTGCACAAAGGTGAACATCCAGAACAGGTACAGGCTTCCTGGGAGTTGCGCTTGGCCATCGGCCTCTCACTTGCCCTCTTCGGACGACCCCTCTTCTTGGGGGCCCCTCAAGTACAGGCTGCTGCGGTGCAGGGGACTCTCCGCCAGAGTCATCCTCCCTCCCTGTGGCAGTTGCAGTTTGGGCAGCACCAGATGTTGTTGGCACACAGGGAGGTGTGGACTCGTTGCTGTTCATCTGGCGGAGGCATTGTAAAATGTCCCTGTGCACCGCCATCATCTCATGCAGTGCATCCCACTTGGACTCCACGCGGGACATGTGTGAGTCCACGCGGGACATGTGTGACTCCACGTGGGACATGTGAGAGTCCAAGCGGGCATGATGGGCAGCCTGCTGCTGTTTCATGTCTCTGAGGAGCCCCACTACCTGGCTGAGGTCTCCGGTGCTGGACTGGTACGCATCAGCTATGCGTACCAGTTGTGGGTCATCATGCACACCAGCAACCTCTGCAAGCAGCGACCTCTGTCTCCCACCCCTCCCACCACCCCTGCTGACATGTGCAGTGCGTGCAGTGGCACGCACAGATGACCCTGGTCCACCTTGGAGGTTGGTGGTGGTGGTGGTGGTGTCCATGGCCCCAGGTTGGTCCAGGGTCCCTGTGC